>CM056840.1:16837416-17394916 GCA_029853015.1 Chelidonichthys spinosus
AATCGTGATTTAATAGATTTTTTTTCTTTTTTTTCTATTATCATATTTATTTGGTTCTGTTTTTTTAACCTTTAGATGCATAAGTCATCTAAACCTGCACTCACTAAATACCGATGCTTGGCGTCTCCAGGTTAAACCCACCTGCGTCATTAACAGTCGCTAAGCAACGGAGGCAGCATGTAAGAGCAGGAAGTTGGCTAAGGGCAATGAGCGGTGGTGGATGGGACAAACTAACGAACAACTTTCACTCAGGAGACATGTGTAACTGTCCAAATGGAACCAAAGTTGAGTGCTTTTAAAAAAAAAAAAGAGTATACAAATCTTACAAATTAATGTTTATTGTCACTAGAAATTCATTTAAGAATCCAATGAATGGCAGAAATAAAAATGCTAAATTATTTTTTTAAATTGCATTATACATATTGAAGATCAAAGAAATGTAGGCAGGAATAAAAATGACAAATATTTGTAAAAATTGTTAAAAAAATATTGAAAAAGGATTGCAAAGTTTTAACATTATTATCAGAATCTTAAATGGTGATTAAAATAAGCGTTTTTTTTTTTAGAGAATTCTGCAAAAGTGAAACCTTGTTTAGCAAGGCCGACGGTTTAGATCAGCTGGTTAAGATTAACGACCTCAGGTGTTAAAAAAACAAAAGCACACAATGTTCTAGTTGTGCACATGCCCAGAGCCATCCAATCAGGAAAAAAAACGTATCTTATAATCATAACAAAATGTTGTGTTACGGGCCTGTGAATCAGACGCTGGCAAGACCTTGCAACAGTTAGAGAGAATGAACGAGTTAAATGGAAAGTAGAACCGGCCCTTTTATTTGCCAACGGGTTGCAGATGCCAAAATATACAAAACAAGCAACCTGAGAGTTTGGCTTGAGAAGGATGTGAGCAAGAGCTGTGAAAATCCTTCTCTGTAGACAAACAGTGGGTGTTTCTGTGGGAAATTGCCGCTTAGCTAAAAACCTGAAGAGAGAAGGCAAGCGGTGCTGAAATGCAATATTCAATACATCTTTAATAATTAGTGCTCTAGAAAACGGTCCAAATATGCAAACTCTTGCACGCTTGCAAGTAGAACAATGTCATGATTTGGATCCAAGTGAAATATTGTAACGTCTATAATAAAAGTTAGACTTGCAGATTGTGAAACCACCGACATGATATTTTTATTCAATAGCATATTGGCAGAGAGATTCATGTAAATGAGCAGCGTCAGACAGCAGGCGATGTAAACGCTCCCTTCCTTCTCCACGGATGGAGAAACCACCAACACCCACAAACATCTGGCTTTTGTCTGGAGTTTGTTACAATCAGACAAATGGCTGCAGTAGTTTACGACTGTTTTATATAAATATAGTATATCTATATCGGCTCCAGCGGCGGAGATGGAAACATGACACCCAGGTGGAGAGGCTAGCCTTCTCTATACGTGACAGAAGTGGATTTATGATCATATCAAGAGAGATTTTGACCATTATTAGAATTTATTAACATGCAAAAAAAAAAAACATGCAGTGTACATTCTCTCTTTAAAGCCTCCAAACAGCAGTTTTACCTTACTGATCAATGTGAAACACGCTTCATTCAGCAGAAACACCGTAAAAGTCATCAAAACTTTATTTGACTATTGATGAATGCCTTGCTTTTATTTATATATTTTTTTATTAATGTTCTGTAAAGTGTCTGTCCCTGGGTGTTTTGAAAGATGCAAACAAATATAATAACTTGTTCTTCTTCTTCTTATTATTAAAACCATCTTTGTTTGTCTGTTGGGACAAGTGGGAGTCTATCGACTGTTTTCCAGTGTTAAAACACAATAGATTGCAAATACTATGATAATTTTAATGGAAAAAGGGGCTTACTTTTGGTTATAATGCATTAACGTTCTCATTATGTATATTAGGTTTGGTTTATACTCCACATTAACTCACCATCGCTTTATTTCTGAGAGTGAAAAAAGGGCAGAGAGAGAAATAAAAAGCTATTTCCACAGTTTTTGCTCCATAATCAAACCCAGAGGCGCAACACTCCCACACATGGGCGCGTGTCACACCACCAACCCTGAGCGCCCGGTATGCATTTTAATCACAGGAGGGTAAAGCAGTGAAGTGCAAATTCAGACACAATGCCACAATTACCAACCTGCCGGCAGTTTCAGGGGCCCAATTAGCAACGGAAAGACCAGCTCACAAGAGATGCACGGCAAAGGTCAAACAGCTTGCTGTAGTCTGGTACGGATAATTAATTCCACTGTTTTTAAAATGTGTGATACAATTAAATGTTATATCTCATCCTCGCTTTAATTCTTTAAAATGGCAATGAGCTAAGAGTCTTAATACACATGTTTTCCACCAGAAGGCCAAACATGCTTCAGCTCCCACATGATGCAAACCGTCCCAGCGTGACTCATGGACACCCTTAAGTTAGTGACATTTAATGAGGGAAAAGCATTAACCCCTCAAAATGCCATAAAAGACAACTTTTGATGTGCAAAGCTGTGGCTTATTAAGTTTTCTTGTATAAGGATTCTTATTTAATAACAAATAGGCAGCCGCTTGGTCACGGGTGGGTGACTTTTGGCTGTTTCTATTATTAAATTATTAAATTAACATGAAAGGGGGGAAAACTCAGTCAGCCAAGACAGACAATGGAAAAGTGAATTTTTATTTATTTTTTATTTGGCAGAAGTGGCCATTAAAATCTTTCTCAGAGCTATTATCATCAGCAGGTGATGATGCATTAACCTTGCATTCTTTCTTCTGACCAGCAGGGAGCGACGACTCTGGTTGCAAAAAAGAAGTCTCTGAGAAAATATCTCACTTTATTCCTTCAGTTAACATCGTAAACATGACTTTGATGATGATCTCAATCGCAATCAAGTCTTCTTCAATCCAGCATGATGTTCGTTTCCTTAAAATATAATAGAGCGAAACAGACAATGGAGCTTGAGGGCGGGGCTAACTTGTGATTGACAGGCATTGTCTGGTCTGGGAGTTGTCTCTGTTTATTTCTTGCAACCATTTAATCCTTTCTTTGTGTTGTTTGTTGCTCACGAATGTTAATTGTGACGAGTCGGTTGCGTTTAAAAATGTCGAGGGCGGTCAGGATGACGACTCGAGGCTCCCGAGCTGTCTGCAAGTGGCCATCGCCACGGCGACTGCTGCTTCTACTTACGTCCGCCTCGTGGCCCGTGAGTCACAGACGAGTCGGCATCGCTGTGCAGTTCTTGGTAGTCGCGTGATTGCAGGCGTTGTCTGGAGGACACACATAAGAGCATCTGCATTTCATTATGTACCGAAAGAAGGTATGGAAATCCAATATGTGTGTGTGTGTGTGTGTGTGTGTGTGCACATACACACCCATATTACATATTCTGCTTGTTAAGAAAAACAGCCAAACAGGCAATTGTTTGCCAGCATGGAAAACCAATTCCTGTGCGTTCCTTTGGACTTATTAAAGATGAATGGAAATGCATTCATGTAGAAGATAATCATACAGTAGACAGGGGATGGGGTGGTGGCTACTACCTGGATGGTGATGGGCTGTAGACACTGACTCTCTCTCTCTCTATCTGTCTGTGTTTTTTAATTTCCACGCCGGGCCCTCGGTGATGCAGCTGTAACCGTGGCGACAGAGGAGAGGTTTAATTGTGATCCATCTGGTGGTCGCTGATCAGTCAGAAAAAGGCTCCACGCTTTCTGCCGCTTTTGCAGGAGAGCGGTTTGGGCCGCTGATGGATCGTGGGTAATGAGAGCGCGAGGAGTTCATGTGTCATACGAGTCATCAGTTCCCCTGGAGTTGGTGAATCACCTCCTCTTATGTGGAGGGGAGCGCCGGAGAGAGAAATGCACCTCCCATTTAATTTGCAGGAGAGCAGCGTTGCCTGTGATCTATCAGCTGGTGGGGGGGGGTGGGGGGGGGGGGGGGGGGGTCTTCCTGAGAGTCAGATGTCAGACAGCAGAGATGTCACGTCTCAGGGAAATCCTCAGTCTACACAATTAAGCTTCAATCTTTAAACTCACATTTGCATCAGTTTTATTTACGTTCTCCACACACACTCTGATTGTCACACACACACATTCTGTGGTCGTCACACACACCCGGAGGAGATGGACGAGGTGCTGCAGCGGAGTCGGGGTGATGAGGGGGGTTTAGATGATAAATCACGTCAGGGTGCAGGGATGAGAGAGAGGTGCCATCCATCAGACTCTGCTGTTTCATAGCGGCGCGTTTTAATGAGGAAATCTGGGCAGACAAGGGGGCGGAGCCAGCCGAGACGGCGGTCTGTCACCGGTGGGCGGCTCTCAATCAAAGTAGGATTCAAGCAAACGTGGTAATACCGGGCAATTTAGTGCCATGCAAAATAAATTAGTTTCGGCAAATGCAGTTTTGTTGAATCAGCTGATCATAAATCTGCATAACTAATGTAATAAAATGATATTTTTTTTATTAATAGTCTCTAGTTTCACAATTCACTTATTGTAAGTTTTTTTTTTTCTGATTTTTTCTCCACCCATCACTCCTCTACAGTATTTTGGATAAACTGAAATGAAAATGGAGAAAAATGTCACTCTTGTGGCTCTCAAATATTTTTTTCCAACAATGGCGCTCTAGGGAAGAAACTACATCAGGCTTTGGAAACTCCATATTTAGTTAGTAGGATCATTTTATCATTTTCATTCAATATTTATAGAATTTGTAAAAATGCATGTTTTAGGTTCGACCTTTGCTATTTTGTTCTTTTGTGATTGTAATAGCTCACTTTTTTTTACATTGCGTTTAAAAAAAGGAGTCATTTCCGACCCGCGATGCTCAGCTTGTCTCTTCTTAATGAGCTTATTAGCATCACAGCCTGCAGATGTGATGCTAATAAGGGGAGAGTCGGTGTGTTGAAGAGCTTTCTGTCCAAACACAGCGAGGAGAAAGAGTAATAGCACATAACGTAGGTGATGGTGTGGATCCAGGTAACCGGATCTCACACACCTGTGTGCACGTGGAAGATGGGGGGGGTGGGGGTCACTTTAACAAGAGCTGCTCTGTGTTTTTTTTTACTGTCATACATGACAGCAGTGACACGGGGTAAAGCGGTAATTGCATGTCCTCTCCCCTCGCGGTTCATATTGCAGCAGGAATATGAGAGCGCTGCTTGTGTGAAGGGTCGTCAGCTCTGACAGCCAATTTAGTCCTGCAGAAACAGGCCTGGGGGGTGGGGGGTGGCGGGAGTCTATTTTTTAACCCCTCACACATCAACATTTGAAGTCACGTCTTGATTCGAAGATTCACATCGGCCAGGAACTACCGTCTGCTTGAGCGAGAGCAAAAAGTAGTTTGTGTTATGAATATATGAAGATTAAAACAATCCCCGTGGGCAGAGATGGATGGTTTCATATTTTGGGGATTAACTGGTTGTTGGTTTGTTCTTTGCAACACATTAGTTTTCCCCCAGATAAAGGAGAGTTTGGCCAATATGAAACCTCTCTTCTGGCTGTCTGATCATTAAAATCACATTCCTCACACAGTAATAATTGTTTTGCATTGTGCTATCCATGCATATATTTTTAATTAGCCCTGAATACATAATGCTGCATGATGCAGAATAAATGCATTTTCCTTCAAACATGTCAAACTATTCCCTTTTTTAAATGTTTGATTTAAGTTTCAACCAAAGAGGCTAATCTCGTCCTTCTGGGGGAGGTGGCGTGTAAACGTGTGACGGATGAGCTGGAGATACTTTGGGCTCCGGCCGGATATGTATGTATGTATATGTATGTATGTGTATGTATATATATATATATATATATATATATATATATCGTCGCCGTGAGATACGGGAGTTTTATCACGCTGCTATGCGCCGTAAATCAACGGGGAGAAAAATCAAAGCGCAGCATCAGATAGCACCCACAGTCCTTGGGTAACCTTCACTGTGTGTGTGTGTGTGTGTGTGTGTGTGTGTGTGTGTGTGTGTGTGTGTGCATGTGTTTATTCTGTGTATTCTGTGCAATATGAATATGAAACTGTCTTGTTTTCAAGATAGTTCACCGCTCGTTCTAACCCCTCGGTGTGTAATACACTAATTAACTGTAACACACACTCGCTGCTGCAGGTCAAAGGTCAATGAAATCCTGCTCTCAAAGGCACCGCTTGCTCATTTAGCCTTTTTTTCAAAGCCTGCTACAAGTGACTGATGCTGCATACTTATGTGCTGATCTGACACGCACACACACACACACACACACACACACACACACACTACATACATCACAACCGATACATCACAACCTCCGTTTGGTTTATCTGCCTTTTTGTTTTTTTTGTTGTTTGCATGCTGAACATGCATCAAAAAACGCCCGTGATGTGAAATGCACCCTGGGTACAGGTCAGAGGTCAGATTTGACACTTTCACATGGAGCTCCGTGGTTTTACAGCAATGCTGTCTTTTCTTCCTAACAATACACCAGACTGTTATGATAAATCACAAAAGGCTTTCTTTGGTGACTCTCCGGAAGGTTACAGCCAACTAACTGACTTCTACACCGCTTTGCATGTTGGGAAACGGCTGAAAGGAAACCTGTCCGTCTGGCCAGGCCTCTCTGCCCCGAGCAGGAATGTACTGAAGGAAAGGTTACGACGGTGTAACCCTCGTTCTACAACAGTTCTTCTGACGCTACAAGAATGACTGAAAGCTGACCAGAGATCAGTTGGTACAGGATATCATGTTCCCAGATGTTCAGTTACAGCAATCCTAATGGAAGAGTACTCTCCTCCAATCACAAGCAAGCGTTCGCCCCTTCAAAAAGTGCATAAATGTAACCGACCAATCAGGACGCAGCTACCTGAATAGACTGACTCAAGTGACATCACGTCAGGCAATTGATTAGGCTTTCGACAGACAGACAGACAGACAGACAGACAGACAGACACTTACTTACTTTATTGATCCCGAGGGAAATTGACTCTGGAGATTTGTCCAACATATGCAGTAGATCTTCCCAACGTCTAATTTGCTCATTAAAGATTTGCATAATCACCCAACACCCAATCAGGACGCGTCTATCTGAATACACTTCACCTCAGGCAATTAGCTTTTTGTTTTTGTTTTTATTGATTTGCTAAGCTCCTTCTGGAGCATAAATAAAGCTTTATACACTTTTTTTTCCCTGCTAAGATCTGTAATCAGACCTTGAGCTGTTGAATCCCTCGCTGGTATGAAACTCAGGATATACAATACATACATAGAATACAACAGCAAGGTTGAGGGGAAAATAATCAGTAAGCATTCAGCAGAATTGTTGAATGTGTATTATCTACCGTCGGCGTGATCGCTCAATGTCACTCTAAAAAAAAACAACAAACGCTCCGGTTATTGTTTGGAGGAATAAATCCATATTCAAATTAGCTCCATCAAACACAACGGTAACCGCCCACACATGTCTGCACTCCAGCTACAAGGACAAGAGAGACTGGGAGAGTCTGTTTTTTTATTGTTTCTGAGGAAGAAAGAGTCGCGGAGGTTTCGATGGCACGTTCACAAACATCTGAGGGTTTTTCAGAAAGAGATCTGGGCAGCAGTTCAAGAAGCCATTATCGACCTCCAAACAGCTCGGAGCATCTGAGACTATCAGTTAACGGCTGGAGAGATTTATCTGTTTAATTCTGCTTTTGTATTAGCTCCTGACAACTCCATCCAGCTGTCTGGCCAGAGGTCTGGAGGAGTCATCCTCTCATTCTCCTGCTGAAGGTCCACATGCAGCGAGGGAGGGAGGGAGGGGGGGCTGTGGGGTTACTTGTATTTATCATGGTTGTCACTGCGGTTCGACCAATAAAAGAAAAACCTTCTTGTGTGAAGTTCACACGAGGAATGTATTTTAGAGCGAGCGCTGAGAAACTGCTGAAATAACACGTATAAATCCTCCCAAACCGCATTTACAGCTTTTGGAGAAATGTTTTAAAAAATAATGCTTTTGACTCCTAATTAGAAGTTTTGTAAATTACATAAAAAAAAAACTTTTATGTAATTTATATGGAAAAATGTGTGCAACGCCGACCGCAAGGCCCCCCTTTAATTGATGATGTCATGTTTTTGTTCTTTTAACGGTCACACTCTTTAAAAAAACTCCTCTGAACCATGACTTCATTAGATTCCAGCAATGCGGGTTGCTGGAGTCAATTTGCTGTTGCTGCAATATGTTTTTTAATTTTTATTTGCTGCTGAATTATTAACGGGCGAGCCGTGGAAGCCTCTGAGCGAACGCGGATGACAGGTCGTGATGTCACCAGATGGGTCGGCTCTCTCCCACCGCGGTGACTCAGTCGAGGCCGCCAGCGATCGAAAAGCTGCATCAGTGAAGTGACTCATCCCTCCTGAGCTTTCTTCTCACTTTTTTTTTATTTCTCAGAAACCGTCTTGATAAAAAGAAAATGGATGGATGACGGCATTTCTTTTTGTCACGGACTCCAAGGGGGTCAGAGGTCGAGCTGGTTGTAATTAGAACGCAGCAAGGAGCGTTTTAATGGATTGTCATTTCATGAAAAGGCAGAGAGGGGGGAGGGAGGCGAGGACGCCAGATAAGGAAGCTCAGGCGGCCGGTCCGTCGTGACCTTCAAGCTGCGTTCGTCTCTTTCTGGTTGTTGTCGTGGTTTCATCGTGGAGGCGGGTTCACCTTTTCTTTGTATGACAGGCGAGATGAATAAGTACACCTTTAGTGTGGAGGAAGAAGTCTTCAAGGACCTGCAGCTGTATTCACTCCATGACATCATCTCACTGATACAAAAGGTAGTCGGGGTTTTTCGAAATGAAAATCAATTTTCCAACGCTTCCAATTGATGCTCCCCCCCGTTGGGTATTCTCTCAAATGAAATTGATTGATACACATTTTATGGAATGGAAGGAAGTAAATGGAGAGTTTTCCATGTTTATACCCAATCAGAGCTTCCAACAAGTTCTTCAAATGAAACAGCAGTAAACGTAATTAGTTTGGGTTAAAATAACTATAAAATAACTCAAAAGTTAGTCTATAGAAAAGGTTTCTAAGCAATCATTCCTGGCTTTATTAAAGTTTAAAAGATCATTTACTAGTGCATTATAGATCATATAGAAGCCATTGATGATAATAACCTTTGGGTTGCCAGGTTGTGGAACATCCTCCATCATCAAACTTGCCCTGTGTTTTCACTCAGACCCTCCAGTGGTTTGTTTGTTTGGAGGATTTTACACGATCTTGCAACTCAAATGTTCCGATTCATGCTAAGCTGATTCCTCGTAAATGATCTGTAAACATTAGTGAACAGGAAGTAAACTTGTGTTATTGCCTATAAAGGGAGACTTCTCGGGAAGTGGTACCGATGACTCCTCGGAGAAGCATTGTGGTCCGGGTTAAAAGAAACCAGGAGGTGATCTCCCGTTTCAAAGTCACATATATATATATATATATATATATATATATATATAAGGACGTCTCACTATTTCCTTCTTTGTTCTTCGAAGGACAAGAGTCATAATTCCAGCGGCCGCCAAAAGGCTTTGTTACTTAAATGAAAACACATGTTAAAGTTTTTGCTGAAAGTTTTCTTGGGAGGAGACTTTTTTTTTTGGATAACCCTGCTCTCTAGCTGCCTTTGAACAGCAATAGTCATGTAATTAAACCATTTTATGGTCGTAATAATGATACTTGAGGTCACTATTGCAGCATATCTACTTTTTTCCTCCATCGAGTACCTTTTTTGAACTTGTTAACATTCAGGGTTTCTCACCAAATCCTATAGTGTGTCATCCACAGACAGAATTTATCTAAATTTGTATCTGAATCACAATATTTCAAATCACAGGAGGCAAACCATTTATTTGAAGACTAAAAGTGAGTTATAATCCAATTATACATACATTCACAGGGTCCAGGAAAGTATTCAACATCCTCAAAAAAAAAAACCATCATAATTAGTTGTTGTTTCATGGGAATGATGTAGGAATGATCATCCCCTCTATAATTGCAATATCAGTTCAAATAATCCCAGCTGGATGTCTTTTTCAGAATCCCTGTCGTCTAATAAATATGTTCATGCATTTCCTTTCTCAGTGTTATGAATATTTCTAATCGTCTTGCTAGCTTGCCATTATCGTGGGTTTAAGTATTGTTATTATTCAGCTCTAGCTCTCTTTGGATCAGAGTTTTCAGAACATAATTACAACTCTGATGTCGACGGGAGCGAAGTTGGAACACGGTAACCACGGTAACAGCCCTCCGTGTCCATTTCCTTCCTCCTAAAGCAGACAGGAAGAGACGATGCCGTCGCCGTTGATCAGGGTCTCACCCTCGTGACCTCCGGGGTCACGGAGAAGTGGTCTGGCGTGCAGCAGCTATTTATCAGTCTGCTCTCGCTCGCCCTCATTGCTATGCACTCGCCGGCTGTTTCCTTCCGCCACGCTGGGCCTGTGTGTGTGTGTGTGTGTGTGTGTGTGTGTGTGTGTGTGTGTGTGTGTGTGTGTGTGTGTGTGTGTGTGTGTGTGTGTGTGTGTGTGTGTGTGTGTGTGTGTGTGTGTGTGTGTGTGTGTGTGTGTGTGTGTGATGCTGACAGGGCGGCAGCCTCCGTGTATAACCGAACAGATGATCCTCAGAGACGTGCCGTGAATAATAATGTGATTATTATCTATCTAAGTTTGAAGTTTGACATATCAATGCTATTTAATTTATTTATTTAACATCAAATCAACATGTGCCAGCAGAATACAGTGTTACAGAACATAACTAGCCACGTATCTCCCGTTTTAGTTACTTTGGGGCGAAATGTTTTTTTGTTTTTTTGCGATGAATGAGCTCAGCGCACAATTAATAATATTTTTTTTCATCCCTATTGCTTATTTTGCCATGAATATTTAATATTATAGAGACAGACTTAAGTTTTCAGGCACATTAAATGATGTTTGTGTGACTTTATCGCCTGATATTTCACAGTGAAGATCCTCTTCCTCCTCCGTCGCTGCAGCAGCATGAAGCATGAAAAGGTTACACAGGTTAGTGAGGAAACTAGAATCAGGAACCCACAATGCACCATCATAAACCATCACACTCATATCTATCTCCATGTTAGCGCCCGGACCGACGGTTCAAACGCTGGTTTGTCTGATCCGGATTCTCAAACTTGAACCGACGTTACTTTGGTTTCTTTAACTGTAACCAAACTTTAATCATTAAACCGAAGCAAAGTTGTTTTCACTGCCTTCACTTAATTGCTAAACTCTAAATCCGTTCTCTCGTCTTTTCTCTCTTGTGGTGTCCGTTTGTGTGAAAACACAAATTAAAGATATTTTGGAGAGGTGCTGCAGTGTTTTTGGGCATCTTTCAAACCAAAACCCCGACCGGCTCGAGACAACGGCTTAAAAGAGCACTTTTCTGCCTTTCAAGTCGAGGTAATTAAATTTTTTGACAAACACGCCATCTTTCTGGCTTCAGTGCAGCAGAGGAGTCCACTGATGTGTCCGTTGATTGGGTTCACAGTCAAACACGCGTTTATGAGGCCGCTAGCCGTGTTTTTGGGGGTTGGCTAATAAAGGGACATTCTGTATGAACGCTGGCTTTCAAGACTCCTCATTACGAGGACGCCTCTCTCTCTACTAATACTTTACGACTTTAATTCCAGCACAGTTTCTAGGAATTAGGTTCATATGATGCAGGATCCTCTATTCTGGTTCGCTGGCAACTAATCTGAACCAAGAAATAACCTGGAACA
Organism: Chelidonichthys spinosus; assembly: GCA_029853015.1. Classification (NCBI taxonomy): domain Eukaryota; kingdom Metazoa; phylum Chordata; class Actinopteri; order Perciformes; family Triglidae; genus Chelidonichthys; species Chelidonichthys spinosus. The sequence continues at coordinate 16,849,157 of CM056840.1, forward strand.
CCATCCACAGAAAACTTTAAATTAGATTTTCGATCGACTTTGATTTTTTTGGATGGATAAAAGAAAATAACGGCGTTGTCAGATGTCTCCGCATACAGCCGCATGTATATTTGTGCTCGCCCTTGAGTCCGCCTCGTCCTGCCTCCAACAGCTCGCTGTGACCTTGCAGTCTCCCGGCAGCAGGTTGAGTAAGTGCTTCATTATGAAAACCAGCAGCAGCGGGTCCCTCAGTGCCACGCACTCCGTCCACCCAGGAGTCTAAATCACCTGGGCGTATAGGGAAAGCGTTTAAGTCGTCTTTAATAATGATTAATACACCTCCGCCCACAGCACAAAATAGGCCTCCGTCCACCATCATCCATCACCAATATGAACCGCTGCTAACGCTTAAATTACATTCATTAACAGCACGGCGGCTGCTGCTCGGGTGCTAGCCTGGGCGGAGGGAATTGTTCGTATATCAATCAGTTGTGTGATTGGAAAAATAAAACAAAATAAATTGGCATAAATGAGAGTGGGAATTGGTTTCACTACAACACTTGTACAGTAAAGACTCATGTTTCCCAACACAGTCATGACGGATCCTTTTACACTGTATCTAATTGATCTAATTGACTATTTTGTTTTTTTAAGTATATAGTACTTTAAGTATAAGTGTGACCTCGGGTTAGCTCTGCATGCACTTTAATTACGCTCCTAACCTGTTCACTTAGTGTAAAGATCGTCATCGATCACACACAAACCCACCCGAGGCTGTGTTTTCCCTTGAAGAAGAAGAAGAAGAAGAAGCTACATTTGGTGAATCATAACCATGAATCAGTGTTTATGTCATTCTGGGGCTTAAGTTGAGTTATGGCAGCTCGTTAGTACGATCAGACTCTCGATGCTGTGCACGCGCAAACGTAGACAGAAAGGCGGCTGCATGCTTTTTCATTTATGTTACGATGACCAGACGTCCCAGTTTGTCGGGGGTTGTCATGGTTTTCAAAACGAGCACCCAGAGTCCCGACAAATATCTTCAAAACACTGAAATGTCCTGTTTCTTTTAGTCAAATGAACCAAATTGTCATATTTTTCACAATTGAAATAGAATCCATAGATGTTTATCTTGTTTCATCCCACTCATTATTACCTAACCCAATATACTCCCAACGGCTGTCGGCAGCCTGTGTTTTAAATCAATCAGAATGTCTCATCAAGGCTGTTGCCATGACGCCCGCGGCTCTGTCTGACAGAACCTGTCATTACGCAACGGTTAGCTGTCAAGCCAAATAGACGAAGTCGGTCTTTTTCTAAAGAGTTCCTTCCCCTTGTAGTTCTGCTCATGCTGCAAGAAAAAGGTGATAAACGTTATTAAGTTGAGCCGGATAGCGATTTACAATAACTGGCTAGTTTTTAGGGGGGTTGAATCTGCGATCACCTGCTCTTTTGTGCGTCTGGTTTGGGGCTAAAAATGCAGTTGACATGGCAACGAAAAACGGCGGTAAAGAGGTGGAAGAGTGGAAGCAAAGAAACACAGTTTTCCATTTATGAAGTACTTGTATGATTGAGTACTCATTGTTCATTACCTCGGTCGTGTTTGTGCATTAAGCAGGATGCTAAGGATTAGCTTAGCGTAAAGATGGAAGACTCCGCCGTTAACATTGTTGTAACAGAAATATAAAAAAAAATCACAATTTAAGGTTCAGACAATTCACTGAACTGCATTTGTTCGGATTAAACAAACAATATTTGTTATGAGAGGGATTTAAATTCAAATAATTAACATTTGATTGCTTTAAAAGTTGGCAGACTTTCCAGATTTGCAGATTGATTGATGGCTGTCATGATATTATTGGTTTATCAAGAGCTGACATTAGAACACTTAATTTTTTTGTACAGGAAGAAAAGATGATTGGATTTTGATATAAAAAGTATGAATAAATAGATTTTTCTGTTTTTTTTTTTCTTAAATAAAATGTGTGAGTGTGAGTGAGGATGTGATCTAAAAGTCATCTTGAATTTTACAACATTTTTGGGTTTAATCCAGAAATACATTTTCTTTTAGAAATCTTTGGATCTAAAATATTGTGATGTGGACGTCTGCTTATGTCACTGTCTAAAGACATTTTCAAACATGTTGTATTTTTTTTAAACATTTGACTAAATGTCCAGACATACCAGCAGCCCTGTGGAATTAAACACACCCTCTCGTCGCTGTTACGGGAATCGCTTTGTACTGGTTTTAACACAGCCTGGCTAAATATCACACCCTGCTCCGGAATTCCTTCACTTCATCTTGAAACGAGTTGGAAGCACACGATAATGATCCTGAGCATCTCACAGACGGAAGGTACAAACACCCAGGGATTGCAGAGTGCACTTCTTCTTTTTGTTTTATTTTTTTAACAAAATGCTGAGGAATTCAGGAAGTGTTTTTTAATGATTCTCCTCTTCCTTTTCGTCGTAATCCAACAACGTGAATTCCTCGGAGGTGTTTGGGTAGAATGCTGCAGCTGTGTGTTGCCGTCGGCCCTGGGTGGTTCAACACCTCCGACAAACCAACAAACACTGACCGACGCACACAAACACGACACCACATTCACTCTCTTCCTCCTTCTTCCCACGACACACACAAACACACACACACACACACACACACAAGCCAGGATGCCACAACTAAAAGATGAGATTCACTCACACAAACAGTGAAGGACACTTGTAAGAACATGTGTATAAACATGCCACACACACACACACACACACACACACTCATAGTTTGGTCCTCAGGAATGTCTCGGGCCTGTGAGGTTTGACGAGGCGGCACCCTCCAATTCCGAGGAGTGCAGCCAATGTAGAAGTGCCTCAGACTCGCATTCTTTCTCATCGCCGTCAAGTCTATGAGAAAATAACTTCTACTTCTCACTTGATTTATTGTCTCAGTAAACATTGTAAACATGAGTTTATGGTCTTCCTCAATCCAGCATGATGTTAATTTAGTACATTATGGTCACGTTTAGAGTCAAAAAGATGCTAAAGCAGGCTATGTTTTAGGTGTGGGGCTACCTTGTGATTGGCAGGTTGCTGCCTAACTACCCCTTCCGCCTCTACCACCCCTACAACCCCCTACAAACCCTACCACCCCTACAAGCCCCTACCACCTTACAACCCCCTACAAACCCTACCACCTTACAACCCCCTACAACCCCCTACCACCCCTACAACTCCCTACTCCCCCTACAACTCCCTACCACCCCTACAACTCCCTACCACCTTACAACCCCCTACCACCCCTACAACTCCCTACTCCCCCTACAACTCCCTACCACCCCTACAACTCCCTACCACCTTACAACCCCCTACCACCCCTACAACTCCCTACTCCCCCTACAACCCCCTACCAACCCTACAACTCCCTACTCCCCCTACAACTCCCTACCACCCCTACAACTCGCTACCACCTTGCAACCCCCTACCACCCCTACAACTCCCTACCACCTTACAACCCCCTACCACCCCTACAACTCGCTACCACCTTGCAACCCCCTACCACCCCTACAACTCCCTACCACCTTACAACCCCCTACCACCCCTACAACTCCCTACTCCCCCTACAACCCCCTACCACCCCTACAACTCCTTACTCCACCTACAACTCCCTACCACCCCTACAACTCCCTACTCCCCCTACAACCCCCTACCACCCCTACAACTCCTTACTCCACCTACAACTCCCTACTCCCCCTACAACTCCCTACCACCCCTACAACTCCCTACCACCTTACAACCCCCTACCACCCCTACAACCCCCAGTGGGCGATATCACGATGATCGGTTTAACCCTCTAACACACGCATGGTTAGCTTGGCGTTTTTAAAAGTCTTAGAGTGGAAGAGTCTGGAATGTATGGAAGTGTAACTTTTAGAAACGCTCCCTCGTGTTTGTTAATTGTCTGTAACTGGATGAAGCTGTTATGTGGTTCAGCCCAACTAGTCGGGCATGTTCCGGTTTGTGCCAGTCGGCCGTAAAATGGCTTTCATGCGAGGTTTTAGCGCAGCGCTCCGTAATGTGCGTGTTTCTGCGGCCCATAAAGGGAGCGGGCTGGCCTCCCTTGTCATTACCTCAGACGTGTTATGTGACGTTTCCCCGATGTAAACATGGGAGTGTCTCTTCTGGTGTGATGAAAAAAAATCTCATCATCTGACCACCAAGAATGGCTGATGTTGCCGTGGGAACAAACGTTTGTTTTCAGGGCAGGCAGCAGCCACGAGCTTCAGTTACTGTGAGAAAGAAACGACGAAAGGAAACAAGCAGGCGACGATGCTGATCAGATATGAATCATGTTTATCATCCTTTGATGCTGCGGTCCGACTTCTCATCCAGCCGATCGGGGGCCCTCCGACATCGTCAGCAGAAAGTGAAGCTGAAAGTGAAATATCGATTTAGAAATAAAAAGGGGGAAGGGAAGCATCATTGTGTTTGAATTGCAAATGCCAGGCAACGTTTTACGACTCCAATATGCAGAACTTGATCTGCTGTTTGCCGCCGTGCATCTTATTTCCTTCTACTCGGGAGGGGAATCAGCCGGAAGGTGGCTGTGGTTTCTAATGAGAGAGTAAATAATGGGAACTTGAAATTTGATGACTTTTCCTAGAAGAGGAATATTGCCTTTATTCCTTTTTCTATGTCAGCTGTACAAAATAAGGTGCCGATATTGTCTTTGGGTTAACTGGCAAAAAAAAACTGACTTATCGGGATGACTAAAAATGCCTTTTAAATAAAATAAAAAATGCCTATAAAAGATCCAAATATTACTTATTAATATACAGTTAAAAAGAATCCAATTGTTTCATAGACACGTGTGGTTTCTTATGAATAAATGCTGTTTTTCTGCCATGTGAAGAGTGAAAACTCTTTGTGGTGGATGACAAGTTGTTTCTTCAGGTAAATTAGATTTGGTGTTTAAAATTGAAATAAGCTGCTTTATTTTGTGGGGTTTAGTGAAGGCGGGTCATCTTGACCCAGAGGACCCTGGGTGGATACAGAATCTGAGGACATCACGAGGGGATAAAACCCGACGGCGACAGCTCTTAAAGGGGGAAGCCGATACGGGGATCTTTATATCACAAGTACGTTTCTGTGATTATTCGAGATCATAAGTCTGTTTTTGAAGGCTGTGTTACAGAGGATCATATTTTTTTGAACATAATCCCCTTTTTTCGTGCCCAGTTGTCTGCGGTTACATCCACAACAATGCACACATGGTCCTTCTTTTCCATTCTGAGCCCTCATGCCCACAGAGCTGGCATTTTCCATCCCTCTTCTTTTTTAAAAGATGCATCCCGAGGGCGCATCCATTTCAAAAACGCTCACACTGACTTATGATTGCCAATCTTCCACAGACACCATCATAAATATATATTCACACACAGCAGCGACGTCGGGAAGCCCGTATTCTATCATATCTTTATGTTCATGCTGTCGGCGTGTTTATCGATCGAGGGGGTGTGGCCGCCCAGGAAATTACTGTTAAACCCGGGTTTGCAAGAAGCATTTACGATCCTCAATCGAATGATTATTTAATGCCAGTGGAAGCGTTACATATAAAACAGGAACCATGTGACAGAGACGTCCAGCTATTTTACAATAAGCGATCACAGCCTTGGTGTAAAGCCGAAGAAGAAGAGATTTTTGTGTCGGACTTCTAAGAAATCCATGTGAAGGATGTGAAGTGTGGACAGAAGCTCATTTCAAACGTGAGCGTGTGAGTGTGGACGAGGCTTATAGGGTGAAAAACAACATCCGCAGAGCGAGGTAATCCCTCACAATAAACACAAAGCCATCATTTGGTTTCCGACTTCCGTTCTTTTCTTGTAATTTCATTGAACCTGTATGTCCATCACCTGACGCTCACAGACAGGAAGTGAGACTTATCCCTCATAACACCTGACAACCAAAAAGAGTAACATGAAAACAATTCACTCATTATGAATGTTGCCAGTGTTATCTTCCCCCCTCCACGTTATTATCTGCAGATAAGCACCCTGAACGCGTCGGGTGGGAACTCGAAGTGGAAAAGACAACAAAAAAAATCAAGAATCCCTCTCTGACCTCCCACGCAGCGCAGGTCACCGCGAGCAGCTGTTTATTGATGTGAGATTTACTGGTCGGGTTGGAAATTCGAGCCCATTTTTCCTCCCAACATGATTTAAAAGCATCACGAAACATCCCCACATGGAACCGGCATGAGCGAAGAGAAACAAATGTAGGCTTTGTCTCCATCCCAGCAGTATCCATATCCACTAATTCTGTCCAGACATACACGTGTTTGGACTTTTTCTTTTAAATTAAATATCAGAAGACCTGGGAACCTATTGTGTTCACGGTTGATTGACACATTTCATATTACTTTTTTTGGAAACTTGACTGGGCGTCGTGCCCGAGTTTTCCAACGTTCAGTCCGGAAATCCGTTCCATAATCTTCCCAAAAGAACTGTGAAAACAAGAAGACGTCCTGTCATTTCCTGCTTTCATGTTTCTATAAATGTGACGTGACAGTGGACAAATAAACGTGTGTCCGACTTCTTCTCGAATGTTTTCCTCCCACATCTGGATCCGCTGCTGCTGTGAAAAAGGGGGATTGAAGAGACTGAAGTCCGAAATAGAAATGACACATAAACACTTACTTCCCAGTGTTACGGACTACGTTTAATAATGTTCAGAAGCAAAAAGAAAAACTCCCATCAGTGCAAATTATTTAGGAGCGATGCTTTATTGAAACAAAGAGCTCTCACTCCCTCGAGCCAATTACTTTCTGCGCTTGTGAGCAGTTTTCAAAGTGTTTAATCGCTGCGTTCGGAAAAGGCAATTTATATTGTGTTGAGAGTGATAGTGATATATATTAGCTGGAGTGTAACCCAATATTTAGCAGAAAACCCTCCAGTGGCTCAAGGCCTTCATTTATTGTGACAAATTGTATTACTGCATCCTAAGCTCAATGATGGTATTTTAAATTAATTAAGAATGAATCAATGTGGTCTGGATATTAAGGAACTATAATAAGTTTGTGAAGTAAATTGCATTAAAAGTGTATGAAGCTTGGAGGTTTGTAGATATCACAAAGTCAGATATGGTACCATTTTGACTAAATTCTGAGGCCTGTGATCGAGATGAGACTAAATCACTTTTTAGTAAAAATAATATTGTTGGAGGGCCGTTTTTGTCGCTTACTTCGCTTCAATCAGCAGGTGGCAAGCAAGACACAGCAAGTTGGCCTCTAGGAGCACTCCTACGTCCACAGCTTAATGTATGTTTCTAATGGCCAGCAGGGGGCGACTCAAAAATATGTCTCATTGCATAGAAGTCTTTGAGGAAATGACCTTTCTTCTCACTTGTTTATTATCTCAGTAGAAATGTTAAACGTGAGTTTATGGTCTAAATCTCTAGTTTCAAGTCTTCTTAAATCCATTATGATGTTCATTTAGTGAATTATGATCCGTTCAGCCCAGAAACCAACGTGCGTTGTCATGGTGACCGTGTTATTCATGAGGCTAAACATATAACAGGTTGTGTAACATTCTTTCAAATTCACTTCATAAGTAATACAGGTGTGTACACACTTCAGATCGTCATTTGTTTTTCCCTTTTGTATGAAAAACATGATGTAGCCTATATGAACAATTTAATTTCTGATTGTTTGTTTTTCCCATTTCCACACAGACGATAAACCAGTTTTTCATCAGAAAAACTTTTATTTAGACTCAATTTAGAGTGGTTTATTTATTTATTTTTTGTGAAAGTGGATAAATTGATGCACTTGGCTGAAATATTGTGTGATTTTTGTAGGAAAAGGAAAATATTTGTAGAAATTGCAGTAGAAAAGAAAATTAAAGCACAACTAGAAGCAAATGAGATTTTTTTCTTATAACTTAACATAAAGAAAATATATTTTTGTGTCAAACTTTAGATCCCTTAAAAGCTCCTCAGCCAATTACTGTAATTGCCTTCCTTTCTGCCCCGGCCTTTTGAAACAAGTTGGAGCAGGGAGGTTGGAAAAGATTGTTCATTCTGCCTCTTTAATAAAGTTATATTTATTAGATAGAGATCAATATAAGTGGCCCTGGGTTTATGGGGGTCACTGGGCCGGCCCTTTAGGAGCTCTGTGGGCCGGTTGTTGTTGTTTACACCGTGCTGGATGACCCAGGTTCAGATGTGTGGTGTTGCCGGGTCGTACCAACTAAACCCTGCAGGTCTAAGAACCTCCGCTGAGCGAGGGAAAATGAAACCTTCGGAGCAGAACGGCTCTGAACCCCTGAGAGACGAGACGGGAGGAAAGATCCGGCTCCCGACTGTAACAGCAACTCACAAAACGCCATTTAGTGTGAAGTATCCACGGAGCTGCTGGTGGCAAGACCGGCTCATTATTCATAATTAACAACACGGCAGTCATTTATGTGAATTTTATACACTACTCATAATTTCTGTAGTCTTTTTTTAAGTGCTTGGAGTGCAGATTTTCATCTGGCTGAATAGCTTCGCTCCGTTCGACCGTTCCCAGGCTTCACAGTCACTATATTTACATCTATTCAAATTTCAGCTCAGTATAATAACGAGCTTCTCGGCGGACGCGGAGGCTGCGGTTATTGGTGAGGCAGAGGGAAAAGTGCTTCTGGGAAAACAAACTAATAACCAGCATGTCGTCTCTGGGCTCCCACCACCATTTTATTTACTACAACAATTTCTGCTCCCTCGTGAAAGCAGCTTTACGTAGCGCGGCGCTATTTCATTTTTAATGGTTACCTTTGGGGTCAGGATTGAGTAGTCTTCACATAATCGTTCGTGGGTGTGTTTGTTATTGTTTATAGATTTTATTTTTTATTTTTTCAAACCGGCAGTAGTCGCTGAGATCATCTTTTATATATACATGCTGCATCTATGCAGCCTCCTTTTAAGAGCCATCGATTGGTGAGAGCTGCATCACTGAATCAATGCCCGACTCTGAACTGTACAAATGAGCCACTGAGATGGTTATATTATAAAAAAATAATAAAAACATACCAACCATTAAACAGTCACTCGGAGAGCAGATGGAGGACGCTATTTAGTGGTCTTTCATTTCCAGTGCTGGAAGAAGAACGCTCCGAATGAGTAAAAATAAAAATATTTGACTTTGCTGAGTGCACAAACAAAGAAAAAGTGGGTTTTGCAAATATGAAGAGGCGTCGTGTTTCACTCGAGGCACCAATGCAGGCAGCCGTACCCCCATACCCCCATACCCCCATATCTTTGTACCCCCACACCTCTGTACCCCTGCACCTTTGCAAACCCGTACCACCATACCCCTCTACCCCCAAACTCCCACACCTTTGCAAACCCGTACCCCTACACCCCTGTACCCCCCTACCCCTGCAGCTTTGCACCCACGTAGCCCCATACCCCTGCAACTTTGCAACCACCCCATACCGCCACATTTTTGCACCCCCGTGCCCCCACACCTCTGTACCCCCACACCTCTGTAATCCCACATCTTTGCACCCTCGTACCCCCACACCTCTGTACGCCAAAACCTCTGTAATCCCACATCTTTGCACCCCCGTACCCCCACATCTTTTCAGCCCCGTACCCCCACATCTTTGCACCCCCGTACCCCCACATCTTTGCACCCCCTACCCCACATCTTTGCACCCCCATACCCCACATCTTTGCACCCCCGTACTCCCACATCTTTGCACCCCCATACCCCCACATCTTTGCACCCCCGTACCCCCACATCTTTGCACCCCCGTAACCCCACATCTTTGCACCCCCATACCCCCACATCTTTGCACCCCCATACGCCCACATCTTTGCACCCCCGTACCCCCACATCTTTGCACCCCATACCCCCACATCTTTGCACCCTCCGTACCCCCACATCTTTGCACCCCTGTACCCCCACCTTAAAGTACATTGTTGGTCATAGGTTAAGCACAGAAGAACGTATTTGCTTGCGATACTGAACGTTGATTTCTTGTGTTTGAGGACCGTTTTAACGGACTGACCTGGAATGACACGGTGGTGTGCTGGATGTTGTTTCATAGCACCTAACACAGTCCGGCTCTACCGTCAGCCAGTTAGCCAGAACATTCTTTATGAGGGCAGATTAAATAAATTACAATATAATAAAAGTGTAAATCCGAGCGCCATGAATGCATCTTTCAACACAAAAATGAAATAACTCAACAATGTTTTCCATATACATCAATCCCCCCCCCTCCTTTTTCCTGCATGATGGAAATGGGTGGTCAGAGGGTTCAGTTATGCAGCAAAGTAGTTATCTTCCGCCTGTGTTTGCATTTCTCTCTCAGCGTTTGAAGTGGGTAATGTGCTTTTGGTTGAGGCCCAAAGTCTTGATGGTAATTACCTTGCTCTCTCTGACTCATAATTTCATGCCTCGGGGGGGCTATTACAGAAGCCTCTACGTCTAATTCTGCTGAATTAAAGAAGAGAGAGAGGGGGGAAATAAGGCAGAGAAATATGCTGGAAGCGCTACAGCTCGTATTTAATGTCAAGAGAAGAAAGAAATGAAATATTTACTTTTTGATTGCTTTTGGAGGAAAACAAATTGTGTGTGCGCTTCTTGAGACTTATTCACACTTTTTTGTTCTTCCTTAAAGTAGAGAAGTGGCTTTAAATTCGATTTGAATGGGATCATACCAATGGCTTTTTTTTTAAAACCGTGATTTAAAAAAATAGCTTGGCAGGTTTTGTTACTGTTGGACAGAACAAGGCTTGTCTGATTCCCCCGTCGTCATGCCAACCAGCTGCTTGCTTTGTCGTTATATTTAACAGATATGAGATTTGTCTTTGTTAATAAACACGTGGCTAGTTTCTTTTTATACTTTTTGACTTAATGTCTTTAAATTAAAGCCACAGGTAACATTGATACCAACCATGTTATGCTTATCAGTTACTAGAGTGAAACTATTTACAGTTCAGATAATATAATCATCATACAAGTCTCATAAATCCATGAGTCGACACTCAGAATGACACAAAGTATTGTTTATGGAGCAGCACGACATGGCAGTGATGAACTAATGAAATGAATATTCCTGCTTCATCAACACTTCGGGCTCGGTTGTTACCTGAGGCTTTGAATGATTTCCCAGGATGACTGACGAGCTTTCATGTGGGCGAGCGTACTTCACTCTGCCAAGGCCCATTTCAATTTAAAAGTTTCGCCTTGAAGTTGACGTGTCAGAAAAAGAAGAAGAAGCGAAGCTCATAACATGAGGTTGATCTCGGTGCATCGAAGTGTCAAAATAAAACGGGCCGGACACATTCCTCTATGTCTCCCTATACATGCTTTTAAAGTGAAGGGGAATTATAATAATGCAGAGTTTGGCCTCGGGGCATTTTATCAATCATGGCTATAATTACTGTCTATATGAAAAACATAACGATGCCAGATATTTTGCAACATTCTGCACTAATTGCAAAATTGGAAATTTTATTAGTGCGTATGTATATAGTTTTTCACGCAGTTTGTTTTTCTCTAAAATAAAGTTTTCACTCAGTTCATCATAGTTAGTTTTTATCCCCGTTTTCCCCCCTTTTTCTGTTTGCCTGTTTGCCTGTGTAGGTAGGTTGTCGTATTGATCTTTTTTTTCCTTCTCTTTCTTTTTTTGAATTTACTATTATTACGTTTTTTTCTGTCATTTCTGTTATTTGTCATGATTGTCTTATATGTTGGGACCCGCTCGAAAATGAAATGATACATCTCACAGCGTTTATCCTAAATAAAACAAACAAACTTCCTGCTGAATGTTTTGTTTAGTCTGCTGCATCGAGGGGGAAAAAGCACGGAAAAAATGAAGATGCTCAACTGGGAAAGTTAGTTTTTATAAATGTCGAACCATTCGATTAAATTAAACATTCATTATTATCCGCAATGTATCGGCAGGCGGAGAAGGATTTCAAATAATTTCCCAGTTTGTAGAGAATCCAGACCTCCCAAACTTCACCTCCCTGACCTCATGTTGCATGACTCAGCGTGAGTCATCAGCAGAACGGCTCCTCAGCTGTACGGAGTCTGTTTAAATATTGTATCATTATATCTGACAGCTTTCAGAGCCGGGCTGAACTGTGATGTAACCCCGATCGTATCTACATCGTGTCTCGCTGTGGTAGACTCGACGTTTCAGCGCCATTCTTGTCTCGTGACATTAGGGGGGAAATGTTTGATGCTGTCATCGTATAAACAGCCGAGGCATCTGGGTAAAAAACAAATGTCTCTGTATGTTTCTGCAAACAGATATGTTGAAATGTTTGCAGTCTAGTTTATCGGGTAACCGTAATTAAAAGTTACATTGTATAATAATGAGTATAACTAGGAGGTTAGTGTTAAACGAACACAGGACTTTCACCCAGGAGATCGCTGTTCGTGTCCCATGTGAAATGATGTTTCTCCTAATCTTAACTCGTTTTGTAGCCTAAACATTAACATTAATTACGTGGCATTGTGCAAGCGGATATAAGAGGCCGACATGAAACCTGTTCATGAATATTGGTTCAGGAATGTGGAGTCCCAACATAACTAGGCTGATAAAAGTGTGTTTAAACTGTGATCTCAACCGTCTTTGTTCTAGTTGAAGGTCTACCGCCATTAAAATGAAAATACAAAACATAACTCCAAAAGGACAGCTAGCCTCACAGGTGTAATTTATTCCTCATGCATATTCATAGCCACGTTAATGACAGTCAGGGGAGAGATTTCATCCTGTGATCAAGGTCGTTTCCTCGAATGTTGATAATTTCAAAGATCAATTGGTGAAACTGCAGCGGGAGGCTGTGTCGGTTTGGACTTGCCCTGCGTGTGAAATACATTTTACAATCATTTCACTGTGTAATTGCCTGTGTACCTGCGTGGGTGTTTTAATGGTCTTCATGGTTTCGGCCCGGATGAGCTTCCCTCAGCCTGAAACCGACGAAGGCGGATGGTCTGACCTGGGGAGACTTTTCTGAAATTACTACATTATGTCAAACTCAGAATCAGAATAAGTCATTTTACAGCAAGCTGCAATATTCATGCAATATAATTTCTGCCCAGGCCTTTGGAAAGCCTATCTCTTCCAACATATGCTTTCCTACTAATTTAACTTTGCCAAATACATTTCTGGAGAGAACATAGTTGCTGGATGCATTTCATCCACGGGCGTTTCTTTTAAATGAAGGAAGTGTTAAATTCAAATATCGCTCATGAGTCCGAGGAGGAGACCTGGTGTGTCGATGGGTTTGAGAAACTCAAACATTTGGCCAAGCTTATTGAGTTTTCAGTCAAATACTGAAGCAGTCAAAGTGTCTTTCGAGCTTCAAGTGAGCGTTTGCTTTTTTAAAATATTGGATCAAGCTCCAGGGATGGCGCTGTCAGGTGATTGGTCCACACAGCTTAACAACGAGTAAATATATATCAAAGTCAAAGTTTGTACATCTTCGGTTTCAAGATGACGTGAAGATACGACTTCTGACGACTGAAGAGGTCGGCATCCAAGGTTTTAAGTGAATTAATAACTGTTACAGCTACAGACGTTCATGGCTCCCAGAGGATATACATGAGGCATTCAGGGTTCCATCACCCTCCTACTGCGCTTTGTCATGAGTGCTAGTTAGACGAGGTTAGCATGCTAACTGGCTAAACTACGATGGTAAACATCACCACACACTGTCGCCATTAGCATTTAGCTCAAACTGCCAAAGTACAGCCTCACAGACCTGCTAGCATGGCTGAAGTCGTTTTAGTTGCCAGGAGATGAGAGATGAGGAAAATATACACAAGACTTTAGGAAAACCCATTCTGCACATTGAAGTAAATATCAATATTTCCTCATTATATTGATTCTAAGGCATGAAATCGGTCGTGCATTGCCTTCCCTTCCAAAGATGTGTGCTGATACAAATCCGTTTCTTTTAAGGACACGGGGCTGCTCGGCCGTGAGGGAACTTTCAGCCCGATAATGAATATGAAATGAAGCAGCGGTGCATTCTGGGGAATAAGCTACCGCTGCTCATTTAGTCCAAAATGAACAACGCTGGCGGGGATTGTCGAGTGGACATCCATCCACCTCTCATGGTCTCTCCGGGTTCCTCTCTATAGTGACAACTACTGACCGGTCTGACAACAGTACTCTCCCAAGACCTAATTAGCCTGACCATGAAGCCCAGAGGATGACTGAAGGAGTCGAAGATACCGACAGTATTATATTGGCGAGGGAGAAGAAGGTAGTTCGGTTCATTAGAAAGATGGACGTGTTATCCTGCTGGATCTCAATATTCCCATTTTAATCTACTTTAATGAATTATCTCGTCTGGTTTTTATCGTGTTGTCCTAATAACCTCTCCTCATCCTCACCGGAGGGCAGAAGCATGTTAACAAGTGTGTGTGTGTGTGTGTGTGTGTGTGTGTGTTTCAGGGAGTCGTCGCTGGATTCCTTTGAGGTGAACAACGAGGGGAATTCAGGAAAAGAAAAGATGTAATCCCTGAAACACGCGAGTGCTTGACATAAACAAACACGCCGGGAGGATTTCAAAGGGGGCGGCTGCTCGCCGGGAATCCTCTCATCTACTGGAGATAAGGAAGCAGGGATAGAGGTATGAACTCACACTGTCTGCACACACACACTTTCATGCGTTATCCAGATTTAGTTTGTTTGTTTGTTGACCTGCAACATGCCCCGTCACGAGGCTGCATCTGCACCGGAGCCCAACCAGGAATGTAACCGTGCAACGGGGGGGATTCACCGAGACGCTCCGGCCACGCTTGCCTCGTCTTGCTTTTGGGGAAAAGAAACATCTGTTGATGAGTTGAGCTAACTGCTGCGCAAGTGCTGCAAATACCTGTTTACAGACAATACAATGCAATGCATTACGCAATCCAACACTGCAGCCCTGTGCTGTCACATGCAGGGGATTATTATAGACTTTAAGGAGCATCTATAATGTATAAATATATTAGCATAGTTTCACATATATGCAATGGCCCAAAACCTGCTGCTTAACCTTACTTGAACAGTTATTGGTTTCGGGGATTACACCTCCAATTTGATGATGATCCAGCTCACTGTACTTCCCGTCCTGCAGGAAAAATCTGCAATATGTATTTCTTATGCAAACATGCGATGATGAGCGATCCAGAGAAGTGGAGGCGGACGGTTCACGGGAGGAGAACTTTGACTGCTCCCATCACTCTCACCGTTGACTGGCAGAGTTTCATCACAACAGCAAAGCAGAATCAGTATAAATCAATATAAAGGCTCTCTGATTAAAGCCTGACGCTTCCTGATGGTTGGATTCAGCCCTCGGCGGTCAGTCTTCCATCACTGTGCACCGGAGACTCAAGAACCCAACAGTTTTCAGTAAACTTTTATGATTATTCCCTAACACTGCTGTCGTTTTTTATTTATTTTAATTTTGGCAGGGCAGCTCAGATTGTCAAATATGTTTTGTTGGTGTTGAAACCTTCAAAAAATAGTTTATTCCACAGCCTAAGAACACCTTGAACTCACACCTCAACTAATAACCATATTGTGAAATTCAGGCCCATTTTTGAAATTGGGGCTTTTGAAAAATGCAATCGTTTTTTTTGGAGAATAATGACAAGCATTCACTTTGGATGACCTTAGAAAAGAAAATAGATTTTTTGAAAAGCAGCGATGATAACTCCAATCAAACCAGAAGATGAGCTGCAAATCGCAATAACACGTGTTTGGATGTAGGAATAAATACAAAAATGAAGATGGATGCATGTGACATCACTGTTATATTCTGATGTAGCTTCTTAAAAGCATTTGTTGATTTTATTGGATTTTGCATCATTTTACTTTTGTTTATTCATTTTCCTCTTTTTTTAATCGTTTGAAATGAAGAAAGAAAGAGAAGAAACATTTACAAGGATAATTGCAGGTTTCAAATAAAAATTTAAACCTACTGATGATAACCAGATCTATAAGAGCAATAGATTAGGGGCCCTAGTTTCGTAGACCAGGCGCAGTCAGCTTTCAGCGCACCTGCGCCGCGCCGACGGGGCGTGTCCGCCTGGACTTTGCAAGTTTCGTGCACCGCGCAGGCTCGCGCAGGCACACCTCCGGTCTCGCCCACCGGCGCAAGTGGGAAAGAGGGAGGAGAAGAAGGCGTGAGTGGGAGACGAGGAGGAGACGAGGCGTGGACTGGGATTAATACAGCCGATTCAGATCTTCACCAATCAAATGAGCTCCTCTCCTCTCCTTTAATGCGTTAGGGGAGGTTCAGTGCAAGTTCCGTCACTTGACAACCCGATGACAGAAGCAGCGCCGCTGCTCCCACCACGCGCATCACGCGCTGTGCGCGCGCATCATAATAATAACAATGTCCATATTATAAGAAACAGGAGAGAGAGAGGGAGATGTTTTGGTCCGAGAGGCTGAGTTTCCGTTACGTGTGCCATCCGCCTTTGATCTGACGTCAGATGTGACGGGACAATCTATATAGATATAAATTCACGAAACTGTCAGAATAAAACAGGAAGTGAAGTGTACGCACTGCGCGCCGTCAGCCAAACTTCCGATCCGCCAGCTGTGATTCGCATTGAATCAATGGACTTTATTTACGCCTTGCGCCTTGTGCTGAAAGTAGACCAGGTCGGAGCTGGCGAGCTTTCAGCGCAGTCTCGGCGAGGCTTTTTGCCACGAAACTTCCGCTACGCCAAGCTGAATCTGTGACGCCTCCCCCTGCTGCGCCGACACACCCATCTTGGCGCAGGCGATCCACCAAACTGCCAAACTGACGGTGCGCAAGGCTGCGCGGGTCGAAACTTGCACTGCGCCGGCTGCGCCAACCCGGCGCCGCCCTGCGCTGGTCTACGAAACTAGGGCCCTAGCACTCATCAGCTCTGCAGCTCATTTGCTCAGATTGGTTTTCTGCTTTCCGACCTTGAATTACGCTTCAAACGTGGAATCAGGTGGAGAGAGAGAAAGAAAGCAGCTTTCATGTGCAAATTCAGCGATCTCTTTGTCCACCTCGTCTGACTTTGAAGGGAAGAGCTTTGTCATCTCTTGCCAATACCTTTGGACTTGCGTTGCCCTCTGCAGCAGCAGCAGCAGTTGTGTTGTGTTGGAGGACCCCACTTTATTCCCTTGTGCTCTGCAGGCACAGATGTTAGACAGAACTTCATGGCTCCTTCCTCTGTATTTCAAAATGTTAAGGAGATTTCCGTTCTTTCCTCCTAAACCGCAGACGTTTATCTTTCTCTTCCTGCCAGCTGATCTCGGCCTGACCTCTCTTTCTTTTCTTTTTCTGTTTTTTTTTGGGGGGGCGTTGTGATTTGTTACCTGTCACTCATATTTAATCATCTGAATTAAGATATTTTACATCCCAGGATGCCGTTTTCTCATCAGTTATGATCAGTGCAGACTGTCAGTTACGGGACTACTAATGGCTTCCCAGTAAAATCAATTAAGGGAAGTGATTCAAAAAAAAAAAGAAACCCCCCAAAACACGTTCACTCTCTACATGAAGATACATAGATCTGATTTATTGTTGCTATAAATATTGCATCATGGTGATCACCAAAGTCTCGTTGTTTACGATAGGAAAAAAATGAAGCCTTTGCAGAGCAAATCATGACACAGTCATCACCAGACGATTAATCTTCATATCTGCTGTTTATGTGGGTGGACTGTTAACGGCGTTGTGAAGTAGACGGTAACAAATTGCTGAGTTGTCCTCTCTGGAAACCAAATAAATAGAGATGGAAGGTCCACGTCACTTTAATTGAAATAAAACAAGACAAATGGGGACGAATAGAAGGAGTCCATCAATGCGGCGGGCAGTAATTAACAGAACATATGGGGGGAAATGTGTTATTAGATTTGAACCTGACGAACGTAAATAAGGAAATAGTACTTTTAGGCTGCTTTTAGGAATGTTTTGCATGGTTTCAGATGGCTGGATGCTCCGGAAAACAGCTTTTAGCTGCTTATTGACTGACTCCAGGGCCCCTGGGGACATGCCTTCCTTACCTCATGAGGTCTATGCATCCCTTTCATACCAATGACTGGGTGCGTCCACTGAAAATATGTTTCTGGCTTCCTCTGGCCTCGCATGTTCGGGCCCATCGAGCTTCAGAGTCGCCCTGCAGGCAAGAACTCTCACAGCAATTTACTGCTCCAGCTCTTTGAGCATTTTTTAAAATGTTATTGGATCTAATGACTCAAATTATGATAAAATAAAGAGTTTGAAGTGGATTTTGCAATTTTCAGAGGCTCAGTAAACATTGTAAACATGAGTTTATGGTCTCAAGCTCTAGTTTCAAGCCTTCTTCAATCCAGCATGATGTTCATTTAGTACATCTTCGTCCCATTGAGAGTGAAGAGGGTGATGGACTGCCATAGCGTCACATGATGGGGATCAGAATGAAGGCTGAGGTTTAAAGATGGCGACGGTCCTCTCGTTCTTTCCGGGCTGCTGCCGTCCGATCGTGCTGGATGTTTTGCAGATAAACAGAACAGTGTGTTTTTTTTCCTTTGTTTTATCTGGTATCTTTTTTTAATTCCCCACATCCTGCCGTTCCATGTCCGCTGTGTCTGATGTCATCATCCTGATTGAACTCCATATCAGCAGAGCGCTCCCTCCCTTCCCCCGCTCCTCACCTCCAGCTGGATGTCTGCCCTCCACCTTAAACTCATATCTTGACAAGACGGCGCAGCGATTCCTCCGCAGAGAACCCCCGGTCCCCTGCCTTTCAGTCGCCGTTCGTATCGGCACAACGCCGCCCTGTCAACACTAACGAGGCGTCTGAGCTGTCAGGGACCAAGAAGTCAGGCTTGAGGAGTTTCTGCTGGGATCAAGTAGTCTGTGCTTTTTACCCAGGATTGTCAGAAATTCACTCACTTTCACTGTGGAAAAGCATGTTGTAAATATATGTAAGAATTTTCCCGTTCACTAAAGGATTGCAAGAAAACAACAGAAATGTAGTCTTAAAATCTACGTTTCCCCCTAAACGCTCCTCAAACACGCCTTCCTGTGTACGCGCCGCGGGTTTCGATGTGCCGTCGGTCCTGTTGAACACTGACCCAATGTACTCTGTGTGAATTGGCCATTTCTCCAGGCCCTGACAGCTGGGGGGGGGGATTACGCTGCCTGGCCGGGCAGACAGCTGCCCCCTCCCCACCCCAACAGTCCTACCTCTAACAGTGGACCCTTGTCCCGCATCCACCTCTCCACTCATGCAGACCTCCCCATCACACACTCCTATGTACGTTTCTTACCCCCCCCCCCCGTCTGTCAGCCCGCCCATCGTTCCTCCCGGAGGACCGACTCTGTTTATCCCTCACACATTTGCACCTCTCCTTTTTGTTGTTTACGCTCCCCGTCGTCTCCACTTTCTGGCAGGTTAGAAACCTCACGGCTGCTGAGGTGAGAACTTGCCTGTATAGTAAACATTCCCACAGACATGACTCAGAATTCCTCACCTCGCGTACCAGAATATCCCCCCAGAAAAAAAAAACCCACTTCTTTTCGTGCACAGCTTCATTTAAGTGCACTCGTGACATATTGTGATATTGAGTGGGTGTCATATTCCAACCCCGTGTGTGTATTTTGCGTTTATGAAAGGAAAACAATGATCTCGTGGGTGGAAATAAGCACCTTGGACATGGTTGAACTCGCGTTTGGCAGCGAGACGCCGTGTCAAGTCCGGCCCCGAGGAATGCTTAATGCAGGAGCGGGTCGGGCTTCCTGTCGGCTCGTCTTCCAGCTGACAGGAGGATCGGTCACACTCCGCCCGGCAACATGACGGATCACAGAGGGCGGAGGTAGAAAGGCTCCCGCTGGAATGAAGACGCAGCAGCGTGATTTATCCTTTATCATAAATATAGAAGAGAGAGGAAGAAAAGAATCAGGCATAATGGAAACAAATGAATCCCGTCACACTCAATGTGGTTTTTTTTTTTCAATGAATTCCCTGATGAACACCTTTCCTCTATAACCTTGATAGCGAACATGTCTGATGCCACTGTGGTGCAACGCCAACGATACGTCTTTCATCTTCCATCTTGTCATTTTCCAAAAGTCTCGTTGTCACAGAAGCGTGCTCACAGGGAAACGTTCACCGCATGGATTCGTTTTTGATGAAGAAACATCTCCATCAATCAGAACAGGTTTACATTGCATATTAAAAAAGATGATGCATCCAATCCCGCATGTATCTCATCAAATGAGTGAGAGCTACATATGTTTCCACAAATAATTCATTGAAAACACACATGAAGCGTAGCGGGGATTACGGACCATGTGACATCACTGGTGGTTAGCATTTAGCTCAAAGCATCACTCTGAAAATAATCTGAAATATGTAGATCAGCCTGCAAGTAAGTGCAGTAACGTTTCTCATGAATAATCATAATTAATATTTCATATTTCATATATATAGCCCATATATATTTGTTTTAATTTTTGTGGTCCGTAGCACTTTTCTCCCTTTTGAACAGTATATGTTCAAAAGCTGTAATCGTTCTTTCCTTTAGCTCTGCCCACACACACACACACACACACACACACACACATGCACAGTGTGACGCAAATTATTAGAGAAGAATGAGCTGGGAAAAAAATGCTTGTATGTCAGTTCACGTCTTGCAAACCTTGATCTTTCTTAAATGCAAATCCTCCCCGGAGGTCATGTGACTTCCACACATGTGAGAGCTTGTTTTCTTAATTATAGCGACTTTGAATGCTTCCAATGAAGATGCATCTCGTGTGTGTGTGTAGTTGTTGTTGTTCTTTGTGTGACAGTTTGGTGATTTGTGTTGATTCCATAGCTTCAACTGGTTGATCCAGCTTTTTTCCAAATTTAGAGGAAGCGTCTTCTGGTTTCACCATCTTCCGTTCTCACAAACTAAAACCTCCTAACTGTGATTCCCAGGATGATTTATCGTCTCTTTAATTTCCATTCCTGCACACTCTTCACTGTCTCTCGTCATTTGGAATGTAAACCCTGAGGTTCAATGTGGGAAAGGTCACCCAAGTTTTCATTCGATACTCAATATGCAAATTTTAAGGCAAATACGTTGCTAACAGGACCTCCCCTAAATAAAAAGCCTGGCATTAGAGGCCAAAAAAATACCTGGCAGCTGATTGGAGGATTCACACTAACTCATACTGGTGGTAAAAAAACACGATCCCTTTGATTTCTGAGAACGCGTTTGTTAAAAACCAGAGCTAAGAGTTAATGGAGCACATAATGTGTTTTTATCGGTTTGTCGCCTCAGATCTGATTTCACTCACTTCTTTATTTTTTGTTGCCTCCGAAGCTGAAGGAGTAAAAAAAGAAGAAAAAGAGGATTGTTTGCTGTCACTCTTGTTCATGTGAAGAGACTCAGTGTAGATCTCAGGTGCAGGGAGGTATGTAGTTGTGTGTTTATGGAGCTTCCTGCAGAGTAGATTAGGGGTAATTACACATCTGAAGCCCCCTCGTAAAAAACAACACTGTCTTTGTTCCACCGACGGGAGGGGGGGCAGCACCCGGCTGGGGACGGGGTCGTGGAGTGCGTTCCCGAGGATCGGATTTAAAAAAAATGTCCGTCGTTGGATCCAAGTGAGCTCGCAAACACGAATATGTGCTTTTTTTTTGATTATTGTTGTTGAACATAAATGCGAACTTCACCCAAATAACTGTATTTTGTATGGATTTATTCTGTAGTTATTCCAGCAAAATGGGGATGAGTGTCTGCAAAACTAAAACTAAAAAACAAAAAGAAACATTGGCTTTACAGAAATGCTTCTTTCTACTTTCTGCAGATTTTAATGCTATAATCCTAAAACTATGTATTCACACACCCTTTCATCAGTGTGATATTCTGAAAAAAAGAAAAACAAACGATTTGGGGGGGCTTGGGAACAATTTATGGTAGCTCCAGCCCCCCTAAACTAGACCTAACAACGCCCCTGTGATGAAGTCTCTCCTCCACAGGGAAACATAAAGCAACCAGTAAAGAGCATAAAAATCTGGTTTGCATTCTGCCGTCGGAGTTCGTCGGTGGGTGGCATTCAAAGAGCAAATGTCAAAGACGGGGGTGTAATCACAACAGCAAGAGTGAAAATATTGGGAAAAAAATGAATGCTTCTAGATAACATTCCCCCACAGATGTAACATTTATTTATTTTTTAAAGGTCAGGTTAATAAAAAAAAGAAGCACGGCACGGCTTAGAAAGCCAGTGTCACTGCTTCGTGAAGGCAGACAGACTCTCCAGCCTACATCCTGACATCATCTCTGCGCCCACGTCCTCCAGAGCCGAGGCTCAGACCGACATCACGACGTCCCTGAGAGTCTCATCATTAGCATTTTGTGGATTTTTATTCTTCAATGCGCAGCAAATATGACGGAGGTGACTCACCGCTGTCGTCCTCTGCAGTCTTGCAAGGACGCTAGTCACTTAAAGCTGCTGCAAGGAGCTTTTTTTTTTTTTGGTCGTGTTTCCGAGCACCAGAGTCCCTTTTAGAAAACCTCTCATTTTTGCAGCAGGTCTGCAAAAGCCTGATCTGTCCGCCGTGAGAATAACTATGAAGAAATGGGCAATCGTCTTGCTGATGGTCTCGTTTACTTATGTAGGTCTTACAGACGCATTAGTATTAAATTGGGACTTCAAGCTCAACTACACAGATTTGTTAAAAGGAGTTCAATCAGATCAACCACAGTAAGCTACTAAAGGCGACTGTGTAATACCATTTAGGAAAAGTGCTATATACCATTTAGGGTCGAGCTATATTTTCTTTTCTTGCATCCCAGACTTGGAATACAATACCGAGTACAAAACCCAACTCTTGCCTTTTTAATTCTTAAAACAAGGCTATTGGACGGCCAGAGCTGTTATCATAATGCTTACATTGTCTTTGGTTTATTGTATGTTTATTCTTAACGTTGCTTCTGATGCGTTGAACACCAACCTGCCAATGGGACTAGAATCTCATGTATTTACATAAATAAATAAATCATACTGGAGAGGGGTCACTGGACTGGCAGGAGGTCGGAGATCTTCCCTCTGTAGACCTCCGCCAATAAGGGGGCTCAAACCCAGTCTGGATCTGGCACGACCCCTCTTAAACTATCATAACAGTGAGCTGATGCAGCTTTAACGCACCTTCAGCCTCCACATCATCTCCCAAAATGCAACACAGAGGGTTAGGAGCTTTTTCTTTGTGCTTCCTGTCCAGAAAGCTTGTACCCTGGAGAGTCCAGTCAATCCAATCTCTCCCGGACTGACTCATTTTGTCTCATGACTGGATCTGCAGGAAGGAAGTAGACGAGGAAAAGAAGAAAAGACGTTTCTATTCAACAAAAAGGATTTCGCAGATGGAGACATGAAGCGAGTGCCTGTGAAAATGTGACTCCAATTTTGGTGATTTTCATGTTTTCACTTCAATCAGAGCATTAAACGCTCCTCTGGGGCTTTGAGAAAAACCTCGACCACATTTGGTCTTACGAAAAGCCTTTGAAAATCCCACTGGGTAAACAAAAAAACATGCACGGTGGTCACGCTTAAAACAAGACAGCTTTTTCTTTCCCCCGAAAAGTCGAGTTCTCACTCGACGGCGGTGATAGTGCTGTTTCAGGCTCTTTGAAATCGGATGAAGGATGCATTATACGGAGCAAAAAATTGTCAATTTTAGTTGGGTTGTCTGGTAGTTTCTGTCGGAACATATTTTTTTGTGAGTTTGTTACGATACTAACAACTGGCATTTATGCTAACGCCCCATGTACGTTAATTTATGTTTCTAATGAATCCACCCCAACATGTGACAACGCCTCGTTAAGGTCCTTAGGGTGATAATGCTGTTGATGGTTATTGTTGGTTTTATTTATATGAGGACAAATTGTCATCTTATGAGTGTTTATTGATCGGGCGGTTGGGCTAAGATGCTAGCTGAAGCTTTCACTTGTTGTCAACAGCAAATTTGCGAGTTTATAAAGTTGCAAAGTTGCGAGTTTAATAAGGCGCAAATTTGTGACTTTTTCCATTTTTTTAATTATTTATCTTTTTCTACAGTGGCCCGAATATGTAGATTTAAGGTGGGAGGGGAAAAAGCAGTCTGGGCTATATGTTTAATGATCACAGGTATCCTGTTTCGCCGCCCTCCCAGCTGTCCGGGGAAACGGACTGTTATGACAGGAAACATTGCAGAGTTACATCAGCTGTTCAAACTCTCCATACACATCAGGGAACGGCGTCTCCTGCTCCAAGGTCTCAGGGGTCAGGGGTCAGGGAGTCAAAATGATCATGTTTTTTTAATATATTTAATATAAATATAAAGGCAAGACCAGAGTAGATTTAAAAATGAGAAAGCAAAATGAAACGGTGGCTGCTGATGTGGATGAAGCTTCGTACCCCCCCCCACTTCTGCACAGGTGGCTCGCACAATAAGGCACGCTGAGTGAAGTACTTGTGTGAGATTAATAGTTGTGATAAGGCTGAAACGAGAGACGGCAAACGGGGGAGAAAGAGAGGGGGACGCTCCGCGAGAGAGAGGAAATAAAAAAGAGGGGGCAGAGAGAGGGAAACCCACCTGGCCACCCGCCAGCGGGACGTCAGCAGCCCTCCACATCAGTGGCTATACGTTACCCCCGGCCTATTAAAATATCACCCTCCCTGATTGATGCTGACAGCCCGACCAGAGGCTGGTGCGACCGTGTGTGCAAATGTGTCCGTCTTCATTTACGGCGCCCAGCAGCATCCAAATCCCATTTTGTAACGCTGAAAAGAACAAACACGACTGTGGTTCGTGGGTTTCTCCAAAGCCTTTCCGAGACGGACTCGAGTCATCGGCGTGCTTCCTCCACTTCCTTCACGTAAAAATCAATTAGTGAGCATGTCGTCCTGCTTAATTGCCGCTGTTCCTCTTGAGTGGAAGTCACGGGGGGAGGGATGAACAATGACACGTGCCCTTGTAATAAACCCCCCCCCCCCCCCCCTCCACGCCTCACACATTTGAACTTGAAAGCTCCGTCGGCCAGATCAGTAAATAATTACAGGCAGGCAGCGTGGTAATTGAATGTACAGCGTGTTGAGATACGGTGATGGACACATTCCCATTAAGCAAATCCACTTCTCCCCCGAGGGCAAGTTTATGTTCAAACAAGAGTCTAATCCACCTACAGACTCGTCCGCTGACGCCCGCGTGCCGCCAAAGTAAACCAAGACATTGACAGTGCCGTTCAGAGCCGGTTTACCTGCAGGAAGCCGTCCCCTCCGTTAAACACGTCTTCGCTGCAGCGCCGCTCGTTTGAACTCCCAACCTCGTCCCGGCGGACACCCGTTCCAGCTGAGCGAGCGCCGCTTTGAGGCTCGGTGGTTCAAGTGCGTCTGGTTTGGAGCTCCGCCGTGGATTAAACTCGGGAGCCTGTCATGTACAATGGCTGTATTATGGGCTGGACAGGAAGTTGATTAATGCGAGAGCGACGGAGAAAGAAAGCCGGGCTTTGTTCAAGAATTGGGGGAAAAAAGGAACTTCAAAATAAAGCGTGAAGCTTGTGATTCCTCGGAGGGTCCACTCGGACTCGGTGATGATATGATTTACTTTTCAAGGTCAAGGTCACCGTGACCTTCATCGTTCATTTCATCACGTCTCGCACAAACATCTGATTAGAATTTTGTTAGCATAAAGGTTTATTTTTTGGGCCGTAACTCAAGATTTCCACTCAAATGTCTAATAGGAAAAGTGATGACATCATAGAGGTAACTCCAACGTGATTGGTTGATGGAGGCAAACGACCGCAAGGCTGTAATTCTAGTTTTATTAACCGACAGCTTTGGTTGTTCTCGTTGATGTTGGAGGACTTTTTTGTTTCTGAAAAATCATTCAGAAATACTTTTAAGTGGTACAAATCTGCAATTTACATACATTGACCTTCCATATCGTCACCCTCTTAAAATAATGGCCATCTATTGTCATAACCTTTCTGTGAAATGATGAATAAATTAAAAAAAACCTTGAAAATATGACCATTATTTCAAGAGGGTGACGATATACAAAGTGTTGACTGTCCATTTTTTATTTATGTATCTATAGCCGACATGTTTCTGATTGACTTCCTGCCTGATTATTTGTCTAACGGGGTTTGTGGGGACGTTTGGCGGTTTTATGTATTTTCTAACTTCATACGTGTAAATGAGTGCTGAGGTTAAATATTTATACATTTGCAGAACACGTCAACACCTTTTGTTGAAACCCGCCTGCGTAGCCTCGCTGAAACCGTATTCCAGCGTGCGACAAAGTAAGCCGATAGTCGCGAGTCTCTCCGGTTTCCACTCGGGGCCCGATAAAGCCACGGCGCTAAACTCTCCAGGAGACTCAACAAAACTTCAACCGAACAAAAACATTCAGGAATTTGACTCGTCGTGTGTGGAGATTCATGGGTAGCAGCAGAAGTTGGTGTTTTAATGTATTTCCATGAACAGATGCTGTTTCTTCCTGCCTGGCGTGTCCCGTGGGAGTCCTTCATGTTTATTTCAGCATGTCTAGCATTGCAGGAGTATCACCTCTCCCAGATGTAAGGACACCGCAGCAGGGTCACGCACCGTCACCTTGTATTATCTTGAACTATTAAACCTCCATTAAGAAGAGACATGTAGTTGATAAATCGCAACTTAAAACAAAAAACGTTATTATATACTATATATATATTTACTATATTAATTATAGATGGTAATTAATTTAGGCGTAATTAACAGGATTCCTTATTCTTTTTAAATGTGTGCAGATATACATTTTAAATAATAATCATAATATGGAAGAAATGCTGCAAATTCTATCTCAATCCAAATTTAAAAAAAAAAAATATAAATATATATATATATATATATATATATATATTTTTTTTTTTTTTTTTTTTTTGCATAAAAAGTCTGCAGGGATAGATTCCCTGAGGTATAGTGTATGTAGAATCTTGTAATTTAGATGAACTGACCCTTTAATAACTTTTCTCACACCAATTTCTCTGGTGTGAGTCTGCTAAACCACGTGGAGGATGTACACTTCAGAGTCAATCCGAGCTCCCAGTGCTTAAGTGTCAGATGTTATTTCTGGCTCCTGTGATGGAAAGGTGTCGGCGGTGGGTCTTTCCTGAATGGTGAGATGCTTTTCTTTTAATCGTTGTTAGCCGGCACTCAGGTGGACCTGTGGGAAGAAAGCGCTCCGAACAAAACCACAAATGAAAACCGAAATTCCAGGCATAGCTGAGTCATGTGAGCATGAGTCACCGCAAACGGGTTCCCAGACATTAAAGCCTATAGTTAAATCCCCGCACGCCATTCTGGGCGCCTGAGCACAGCTCGCAGAAGAAAAGGAGTGTAGGAAGTGTGCTTTAATTCAGAATAATAAGTGCGTCTCATCGGCTTAAATCCTAATGTAGAGGCCGTGAAGAAGTTCCCCCGCCTGAGACGTTCATTTCTATTGTTCGGGTCTGACGTTAGAAGGGAATCTGCCAAATTTAAAGGGCCATGCTGGTGGATTTGCATGTTAAAGCTGTTTAAATGACTTTTTTATTTCTATTATTTATTTACACATACATTTGAAATCTCTTCACATTTGTAAGGAAATATAAACAGCTATTTTGCATAGTTTTCCCTCTTTTTTCCAAGAGTGGATAAAGCTTAATTTAGATGTATTTAATTTGAACAAGGATTAATACAATACTATATTATAATTTCAGGTCTACACACACACACACACACACACACACAAAACTGTTGTATATCCTGTTCTACTTTAAGATGACTTGATCGACTTCACAGTATTTTTGTCTCAGCGTCCTGGTTTGGCTTCTGGGTGTTTTTTGAGGAAAAAGCTCATGAATTTCCTACTTTATTCTTTTACAGCCTGCTTTGTAAATCTGTCCTTGAACACACCAGCAAAGAGAGAGAGTTTCAAATGGTCCCTGCTTGCAGCTGCATTAAAAAAAAAGGAAAAGAAGGACAACAAAATGATGACAGTGATAAATTAGGGTTCAAAGGGGTTGATTTGAATAAAAAAAGTGGAAATACTATAATTTGGAACTTGTGTGGTAATTTGCGTTCCTTAAACTGTTTATGCGATGTCCTGTCATTTGTGGCAGAACAGGTTAACTACATGATAAACTGGTGGAGCTTTATAAGTCTTAAAATCTTAGAAAGGACAGTTTTAGTCCTCGAGAATTCAAGAAATGACACTTTCAAGATTTGTTGTAAAACGAGTTCCGGCTCCGTAAATGTGGGCTATGAGGCCTGATTGCATCGGCTTGGATCTACTTCAATTCCAGTCGGTGTTGGAACTACGTCCGCGGGGGCCATGCGGGGATCTGCTCCGTCTTGTGTTTGCCCAGATAAAGAGGAGAGGTAAATACGGTCAGCCATCTGGAGACGTCTGCTCCACTTCCAGCCAACACAATCAGGTCAGGAGGAGTCCAGAGTCCAGACCTGCAGGGGGTCCCACAGATAGTGGATCAACCTGAGGGACAGATAGGAGGAATTCACACGACTCTAATTATAGGTTGTTTTATCTCTGAGTGGAATGTGGATGAGCTAACCGAGTGCTGCTATACGTATAGTTTCGGTGGCAGGAAATGAAGGAGGGACTAAAGTTGACGGAGACAAATGTGGGAAGTTTCCATTTATCTCTGAGAAATGGAGAGAGAAAGAAACAGCTAATAAGAAACACTGCATCTGTTTTTCATTATGATATCAATATATGATGATGACAGCTTTGGCATTTATTTTATTTTATTCGTGCACTTACACAACAAATGGTTGGACTTTGATGCCAGAATGTGTTTATTTCACCTTAAATTGAGAGTTTTTCTTTTGCCCATGGTTACGGACTCTCCTCAATTTGAACCACATCTGCCTGAATTTAACCAAACCAAAGAGGTGACAGATCTGATTTCTAAAAATCAATGTTAAGTCTATCTTAATATAATGTTTTGTATGCATGTAAAGAGGCTATCGTGAAATAAATGGGGCATGTAAGTGTGAACAAGCTGTGAACACAACATTTGCCATGTCATCACTTTTTTAAATTGATGTGACAAGCTTGTTAGCAAACAGTGATTGACACATTCAGCAGTGACAGAGCAACATTTGTTATTAATTTGGGGTTAAAAATGATAATAATATTCTCTATTAGCTCCGTGTTTGGTCTCCTCCTCCAACTCTTTGACTGCTTAATGCTTCTCTGTGTTCACCAGTTAGCTGTGAACTGGTTTGGTGGTAAACAGGAAGTGTACAGAGCTTGTTTACTAGAAATAGGTGCCGATACAAGAACCGGAGAGCTAAAATGTGCTAAAAACTCACGATGCAAAGCTTTCCGAGGAATTTTTCAGCTTCTGTGAGATCGACTTGAAAAGCGTGAACCTGTTGTTGGCTCGGTATGTCCCTGTGGTCGAGGGAGGGCATGGGAATGAATTTAAAGGAGCGGCTGGTTTCTTTTGTTTCTTTCCGAAGCGTGCAGACATGAAAGAGTATGTTTTTCTTACTTCCTGCCAGCTTGTTTACCGATGAGATGTTGTTACAGAGAACATTGTTGTGTCTCCTTTCAGCCACCTCTGGGCCTCGTTAGTATTCTAGCCAACCGGCTGGCTGTGGAGGTGCAGACTGAGAGGATTACGTTCCAGCTTATTGGATTGAATCAGATTTAACTGGTTGTGTTTTTTTTTTCTGGCCATCTTCGAACCTCAAAGTTTTTATTTTTAATAACCATTCATATATTATCTGTATGCAAAAAAACGATTAGGTTAAAAAAAAGAAAAAAGAAAACGGAGCCGAGAGACGGGTTACGATTCAGAGAAAACATTTTTTTTTATTACGGTGTTCACAACCGGCATTTAACTTCCCATGAATATACACATTTATTTTTCGAATTAATACATCGCAACGTGATGGCTGTTCACTGAATGTTTGCCGTTGCTATGACAACAAGTGAAAGCTACCGCTAGCACAACCACCCCGATCAATAAACACCGATAAGATGACAATTTGTCCTCATATGAATAAAACCAACAATAAGCATCAACATCATCACCCTAAGGACCTTAACGAGGCGTTGTCACATGTTGGGATGGATTAATTAGAAAAATAAATGAGTACATTCATGGGACGTTAGCTAGCATAGATGGCGGTTGTTAGCATCGTAATAAAAACTCGGCTCCATTTTTTTTATACAGTGCACCTCTGCATTTCACAACTCACACATCTTTAAAAAAAAAAAAGCCCCACTTACCGAACTGACCTCCCATCAATAAGAAAGTATTTTTTCTTGTGTTCTCCTCTCTCTCTCTCTCTCTCTCTCTCTCTCTCCCTCCCTCCCTGTGGGCGAGTGAATCACTTGTGGTAATGCTTTATAGGTGTCGGCTAAATGATATGAGGCCTGCCTTCTCCGGGAGAGGCAGATAAGAGCTCTGAAGCATTCCCCTGCAGAGCAGCGTCCAGCGCCGGGCCCATAAATCACATTGTGGTTGTACTTGAGTGTGTGTGTGTGTGTGTGTGTGTGTGTGTGGGTGTGTGAGAGAGAGAGAGATCACACAACACATGCATTCATGTACTTGATGATTCATCACAAACACCCTATTATAACATTAAAACACCGTTTGTTGATGTTAGATAGATTTTTTTTTCTTTGATTGAGCGGCTGAGAAATTAAAACAAAACAAAACCTTGCGTATTAATGGCCACCATGAAAGTCGGACCTCCATCTTTCATCAGTTTTCTACTGAGACAAAAACACTTCTGTGTGGCTAAGCGGCAGCAGAATCCATAGGAGACGGAGGCGAACAAGGCCAGAATGGAAATGAGGAGCCGACCTGCCACCGAGGGACCCGACAAGAATCACCTCTGTCTTTGCCTAAAGATTTGTAAAAAGCAAAATGTCGTTCTGAAAACATGAGGGCACTTTATACCCGAGGCCACGTTCGGACCTCCTGTTCGGTTTAATAAAGCCGGTCTGGCGACGCGGCGTGGTTGCCAACGCAGAGGTCGCCGGGTTAAAAAGTTAACTTGGGAAAAGTGAAAAAAGAAAGTCATTCAACTTCCTCGGTGGCCGAACAAATCTGTGCACATTCATCGTAGAATGTTCTGTAACGTCGCAGGCAGATCTCGTTACTGTTCGTACTTGTGCCTACGAAAAGTAATGCTAATTGGTACATTACCTATGTGATCGTGAGCCGGGGAAAACAACAAAGTTTGTTCACCTTTCACCCGGGAGACCTTTGTTAATGTCATGTGTGAAACCAAGTCTACGTTGACCTTGCTTTTGTGACGTCATTTACTTATTTGAAAAACGTCAACCTACGGAAGATTTGTAGCAAACGTCGTAAACCAAGTGCTGTTGTTGCCTTAATCGTAAAATAGCGTACGACAATGTTTCCTTTGAATCTTTCAAACCCATTCCTATTTGTATGATACAGTTGATGTGCTACATTACTTATATAACACGTGGAAAGGTTGAGAAATTGGTCGTCATGAAGAAGGATTCAATTATTCTGAGGATTTTCCAGAAGTAGAAAATCTGGTGATTTGTTTTGGCAAAAAGGTTCAAACATATGGAACTGTTCTTGAACTTGCCTGTATATCATGTCCCTACTATCATAGCTGATTGCTGTTTATTCAGTATTTCCTCAGTACTGTCTTGCAGACGGCTGTCGGATGTCGATGAATCATTTAAAAGCGCTTTAAATCAGTTCTGACCCATTTAAGAGAAGCAGACGTTCGGTCGGTATGTCTGCTCTGCTGATGCTTTGTCTTTTCAGCTGGTTATCAGTACGGACTCCTCCCGCGGACTCTTTGAACCTCGCTCCATCTGGAAAAACACTTCCAACCTAGACAGCATATATATTCATTATTTAGAGTATTTATAGCTGCAGACTTGTTGGCTGATTGCAAAGTCTGGGTCTCTGCTTTAAAGTCCTGCATGTTGTTACTTCCTCTATAAAACTGTAGTTCCAAACAAGCCTTGATGTCCCATCTAATCAATGTATTGTAACGATTTTGGCTCTTTTTGTGTCCCGTAGTCCCGTTTTAATGAAATGCTTCGTGCAAGTTGTTGTGATTAACCTTTCGCGGCCCTGAGAACGTTCCAGATGGAGATGCACTGCAGCAGTACTTTCACGGCGGTGTGACGGATGAGGAAGTGACTCAATCTGTTTTCTCTAGCGGTCTAGAAAACCCCCGTCCCGTCCCGTCCAATAAGACTCAGCGACCCCATCGAGGCAGACGTCATTGTTCGGGATTGTTTTTAGTCGCCGTCGTTTCCGTCGAGCCGGAGTCCGCCACGACCCGGGGGTCGCCTCGCCGCTTCCATCACGTCGGATTAAGTCAAGTGTCTCCGCCTTGGCTGGGTGCCAGCGGAGGTCAGGCTGGGCGGTCCTCCTATGAAAACACCACCACGGTCTCCCTTCCTCTCTCGGTTACACTCGGAGCTCCGCAGGGAGAGAGGGAGGTTTAACTATAGCATGTGGATTTCTCAGAGATAAGTATCTCTGGAAGAGGCCCCGCTCAGTTCAAGTAGGATTGGCTAACCGCTTCCATGTATGTGTGTGTGTTTCTGTGTGTGTGTGTGTGTGTGAGAGAGAATTATGACTTAAGTGTGTCAAAGTTGTTATAGTGTTGTCAGTCTGGGTTAAATCCATCTGCAATCCCGATCAGCGGCTCCACCCCGTCTTTAAGGAGGTGATCTCACCTTCCAGATGGCTCTTTGTTCTCACTCCCAACACACACACACACTTCCAGAGAGGGAATTCACCGCGTTTACATCTGCACTCATAATTGAACTATAGAAGACGCCGTCATGTTGTCATTTTCACCAGATTATTTTGTGAAAGTAGAGGAAGCGTAGCCCAAATGAGCTCGGTGCATTAAGGTTTTTGTTCCATGCCTTTTGTTCCATGTTTGTGTCTGATTGACTCATAGGGACAACCGTTTCTGAAATAGCGCTGTTAACGGCAGATGCTAAATGGAAGCGATTTAGCACCGTCGATGTACATCCACTGAATGTTCCATAATAACCATTATTACAAGTGTCTGATATCGTAAAATGAGTCTCATTCTGAGATCATTACGACGAGGTTGAGGTCTTTGAATTGAATGGCCACCCATGTTTGTTTGCTACCAAATGTAAGAGTGGGGTCAAAAGGTTGTGAAGCTCAGGAGACCGGTGGGGTTCCTGTGGATCCTCCGACCCCCCCGAAGCTCTCAGAGGAGGAATGCTGTGAAGAGTTGGGGGATCGGCTGCCCTGCATTCAGACACAGTAACAATAGAGAAATGTTCCTTTTCATAATGTTGTCAGACACTTACAATAACAGTCTGAGCCTGTTAGCAGGGAAACAAGTATGTGCAATTCCCCGAGCAATACTGGACCAACTTCCAAAATTACCACCCCCGTTGCCCCCGATTGAAAAGCACCATAGTTTTCCTTTAAGTTGGTGTTTCTATCCGGCTTGCATGAATTGGAAAAGTCCCTCTTGTTGCTTCATGCATTTGCTGATAATAAGAATGAGATATTTCCAGTAAGCTAGCTGACGCCCAAAGATGTTAATTGCGGTTAGCGTTGAAATCACATTGCTGTACTCTGAAGCGTGTGAATACTTTTCTCACGACTCACGAATCACCAACGTTCGGGAATTTCATTCAGTGTTGTTCATTTTGCAAACTGACGAGGAGATATTCATCTGGAGCTTTTTTATTTTCAAAGGCGTGATTGTCACCTGTTTGCAGTTCCTGTGAAGAACGCCTTGAGGACAATTCCCACCTACCTCCCAAAAAATCCTCCTTTAATGCCAACTGGTGCATGAGGAGGAGGAGGAGGACGAGGAGGAGGAGGAGGGCGAAATTTTCATTCATCATTCCATTAAAACCTGGAAGTATAAAGCAAACACAGCTTGCAACCAAAGATCAGTGTTTCCACAGAAGTGATGAGGAGTGTGTGTGTCGACAGGTACACACACACACACACACACACCGTTGCCTGGCAACCTCTCGATGTGTCTGTGTTTGTGCGAGAGAAAAAAAAAGTTCTTATCAGTCCACATTTCCATTACAGGCAGGTGTGTGTGTTGATGTATGTTAATGGAAAAAAGTACTAACATAATCAGTGTTGCATAGGAGAGTCAACACTGTAGGCACACACACACACACACACACACACACACACACACCTCTATTATCTCCTGCATCCATTAAGCAGGTTTAAGCTCTTGTCACGCGGTCAATTTCTAATGAATTTCTCGGCGTGAGAAATGGAGGCAATAAATAAAAAAGATGGAAGTAGATGAGAAGACGGAGAGGAAGGCGTGCAGTCTCCTTGTTATAATGTATATTCCTCCGGACGTGGCCAGAGTCCTCCACTCTGTATCATTTTTATGGCACGATCCCTCTCCGATGCCACCGCTCGATTCCATTCAAGTCCAAGAAAACAGCCGAGCTGAGCGATTACACGGGTTCACTTTCTCTCCCGCCATAGATTTCCATCTCTTCTCTTTTCCCTTCACCCTGCAGGAGTCACACCTTTTCTATTCCCTCGCTCTCTCTCTGCTTTGATTCGGCTCATGTAATCCATTCATCCTTTTCTTTTTGTACTCTTGCAGGGCTTCAACAGAGGGATCACGGACATAGTGGGAAGAATTCACAAATAGTATTTTTTTTTAAAACTCTCTATAGAAGACCAGAGGGTCTGAATGTGGACCCTCACGTCTGGTCTCTCAGCCATTTGGGAGAGAAAAACGGTTCCCCACAGATGTCACTTTGCTTTTCTGCTGCAAATGTATCAAATTAAATAGGCTGTTGCTTTTAGAAAACGCTATTAGTGGAATAAAAATCCCAAGAAAGACGTACAAAGAGAAGGCAGAAGAAAAACACACAACCCTCCAAGGTCTGTACATGAAAAGTAAAGAGTACAAAGTATAGAGAGTGCCATATATTCTCATTATATTGGAGGACTATGGAAGATATTGAAAAACTAGGCAGGTCAAGAGGACTAGTATGTATTTTTTTTTTTTTTTTTTATTTCTTTTGTACTGTACGATGGCGTATTAGAGCAACTGTAAAAAATAAAAATGGAGCTGAGTGAGAGGGGCAATATTCAGAGAAAAAAAGGAGCAAATTTGTGAGTTTATTACAATGCATTTATGCTAGCTAACATCCCATGAATTTACACATTTATTTTTCTAATAAATACATCACAATGCCTCGTTAAGGTCCTGAGGGTGATAATGGTGATGGTTTTATTTATATGAGGCTAAATTGTCATCTTATGGGTTATTGATTCGGGGGGCTAAGATGCTAGCGGTAGCTTTCACATGTTGTCATAGCAACGGCAAACATCCAGTCAAACAACTTTGCAAGCTACCGCTAGCATCTTAGCTCGACCGCCTGATCAAAAAACACCCATAAGATACACCATAATAAATTAGCAAATCTGCGACTTTATAAATTTGCAAATTTTAGACTTTTTTTCCAGGAATATTGCTCCTCCTCTCTCGGCTGTGTTTTTTTTTTTTTTCCTACAGTGGACCAAATACGGCGTCGTATAACTGTCCCTTCATTTACATGCAGCATGTAGAACACCATGACTTCACACAGTCATTTGTCCCATGCAGCTGATTTCTTCAGGGATCTCTTTTTTTCTTTCACTCATTAAATGCATCTCATTCATGCACACAGACAGAATTATATATATATATGTTTAGATATCCCTGTGAGGTTTGAAAATCACGTGTATTCTCTCTTCTCTCCAATCTCGAGATGTGTTAACGCTGCGACATCACACCTCGCTACGAGCCGAGAGCTCCTGTCTGTAATAAAGCGGGTCTGACAGATAACGTCTCTGTGAAACCTGAAATCTGTGCTGATTTATTGAATGGCAGGAGGGGAGCAGAGCTCATATCATAGCAAATAATAGACTTGGAGTGTTTGCAGAATTAATTTTCCTTATTGATATTTAAATTTTCGATAAGAAGTGTGTGACGAGGATAACCTGATGATATACAGTGACGTTTTTTAGGCTCCGGGTAATAAAATGTTCTTTAAGCGTTGTCTGGGGAGGAGTCTCAGCCTCCGGCGAGGTGATTTTCTGTCACGTCATGTGGTTGATTTATGAAGTGGCAGACCTCGGTCCCTCCAATCAAATCCCCCCCAGTAGGCCCACTACTAAATCACCCTGGCTGCCCCCCCCCCCCCACCCCGGCCCAGAAGCCGGATTGAATGCTGCAGGTTCATCAAACATCTGCTCTCCTCTTCCCCGTCTGCAGTTTCTATCTGGGTTTTCGCTGCCGTCTGGTCTGATGTGAACATTCAAACCGAGTCCCAACGTCGCTGGTTTACAGTTTTTGCATGTCAGGAGCGTCTCATGTTCCACCATCTAGCATTCAGCAACAAGAAGCTCCCGGCGACTGAAATCAAATCTGTAAACTCAATCAGGATTAATATCAAGCTGCATTATCTGATCTTTCAGAAGAACTGAGTCACAGAATGTGAAATAAACTTCCTTATAAATGACATTTTATTGCCTATTGCACCATAAACAAGCCATAGTGAGGTGGTCTGGGTCGATATTTGGTAGGTAAAAAGTGCTTTGATACCGTAAATGGAGATTTGCATCCCGACTACAGGTTGAGGCAGTAAAAACTCTTTGGTTAAAGGTGCAATGCAAAGAAACGTGGGGCAGCATTTCAGCTCCACCCCCAATCAAACATTTACAGTCCTCACTTATTTAAAACAAACAAAAAATCCAGCTGCTGAATAAAAGAAAGAAAACACAAAGATTGGACTAAACTGAAACTCGGAGAGGCGGATCAAAATGACTGTCTTCACGTCTTTGTGTTCCTGCTCCTCTTGATAGTTGGTTTGTTGAATTATATCCAAAGTGGAAGAAACAAGAAATTAAAAATAAGAAGATGATTTGCCAAGAGAATGAAAAAACCCACAGTCCCATTTGTATTCACAGCATTATGAGTCCTTGCATTGCTTCACACTCGTTCACCAGGTGACATCGGTTAAGTCCTTGAGGGTTTATGGCCTTTAGGATCATGGGGATGTCTTGTTTCTGCTGCTTTTAATTTAATCCCATAAACAAACCATCAAAACGCACACAGACCACGGATGTCTTATTGACAAACCCTCGGGTCGACGTGACTCATAGTGAAAGCACCTCGCTGGTTTAAAGCCAATATAAACACATTAACATCACAACGTCTTCACTCTTTTCATAAGGTTTAATACTTCTTTTTAATCCTCAATTAAAATGTTTTCTTCCCGTGTTGTTAATCCTGTTTCCTTCGGGTGTGTTGAACTCTGGATCCAGCTCATCTGTTGGGGGACGAAGGCCGGGCGGCGATCAAACGACGACAGCAAACGGGTCCGAGCGGCGTGACTTCCAAGGCAAGCGTGAATCCCAGTGTTTCTCTCCGGGGAGTCGGGCTCGGATGATGAATTAGCGGGGCTTAATTGGAATGTGCTATCACGTTAATGAGAGCAAACGCGTAATGGAGCTCTCTCTTTCTTTGCTATTTTATTATAATATGAAGATAAATCTGTACTTTTAGGTTCAACTCGACAGACAAAAATACAAAATATGAAACTTTAAATCTCATAAGTTCTGCTGTATTTCTCTGACCATAAAATAGTTTAACTGAAGTAGCTTTTTTTTCTTCTTCTCTTGTTTTTATAAGCTCAAAACCAAAGAGTGTTTCACCCGAGGCTTTAATTCTCTAATCCTGCAGAGAACACAACAGTGTAAAGCAAACACGAGTGTAGGAAGCTGAAAGTTCCTGCGGGGCTTTGTAAATAATGATAAAACTGTCATTTTACTTCCTTATAACAAGTCTAGAACCCAACCACACTCTTAGTTCACTCTTACTGACTGAACCGATCAGTTTCACTGAGATGATACTGATTTTTCCTCACATTTAATTAAAATATAAAAAAAATTTCCATCACCATGCATTATTCCTTCTGATGATTTCAAGTATGTTGAAAGCAAACCTTTGACTTCCCGCAGGTATACAGTAAATCAGACAGCAGCTTGTTTTGGGATTCTTATTGTCGTCGTCGTGGCAACGGTGCTGCTTGTGAGGATCTGCAGTCAATTACGTTTATTCTGCTGCGTAAGAAAGTCAAATATGCAAAATGTGATGTCAGCAGGCCTCATTATTTTTTACCAGCAGCAACAGTGTGAGCGAGTTTTTGTTTGTGTCACCATCGCAAAAATGTGGTGCTGTGGCCACACACACACACACACATGAGCGGGAACTACCACAGAAGCTGCTGAGCGCTTTGCCAGATGTTTATACGTCTGGACAGATTTTGGTCACCACAGTTGGCGTCACAAACCAGAGTTGGAAGATGGGTGTAGTTGAAGTCGTGACACAGCAGCTGCTTATCTTTTCATTTTTAGGGTGAATTAATATTTTCATGGTTATCGATGCTGGTCTGATAGCTGGAGGGAAATAAGCGGAGTGATGATGTTTTTCCAGGCAGACAGACAGTTTGGGGAGGGGTGGTTTTTTTTTTTTTTCTTCTTCCTGTGAGAAACATCACAGCCGGCTCAGAGCAGGAAGCCAGCAGACTTTGTCTAAATACTCATGTTATCATTAAGCCACGGCTGCACACACACACACACACACACACATGGACAAGCTGTTTTGCATGCTCTCATTTGGACAACTATGTGATCTTATTCTGGAGCTTCCTTGATTAGTTTGATTCACTTCACTTGTCAGGTTTTCTTACATGTTTAGAAATCAGCTTTAAGCCCAAAGGGGGAAATTAAATATATGATATATTTAGAATAGGTGCACTTACAACTGTTAACTGTGTGTGTGTGTGTGTGTGTGTGTGTGTGTGTAATAAGAAGCCTCAGCTCTGCGTATTGAAACCGTTAAAACACCAGAGGATCACAAGTTAACGTGTGAAGCCGATGGAGCCGATGTGATGAAACACTGTGCTTTTACATTTTTTCATGTTTTTTTTTTTTTAATTAAAAGTTTCTATTTTTATTTATTTTTTTAATGGTGAAAATTATAGATGGTTCCAGGGAAGCTTCACCACAATTTATGAAAAGATGTAAAACTGTTATTCTAGTCTGTGATTATTTTCCTCCAAAGATGCACAAAAGATTTCTCTACTTTTTTTTTTTTTTTTTAACTCATTCTGTGTGGAACTAATCTAAACTGTGTCAAATAGAAATCTAAACTGGGTTAAATAGAAATTTAAACTGTGTTAAATAGAAATCTAAACTGGGTTAAATAGAAATCTAAACTGGGTTAAATAGAAATCTAAACTGGGTTTAATAGAATATCTAAACTGGGTTAAATAGAGCAGAGTGACTCCAGCAGTTCATGCCAGTTCAGGGTGAAATGCGAGCCTCTATCATGTGATACTGCAGACTTTTACAGGCCTATAGTTGCAGTTTTAGGAGCAACAGATCATCCAGACCTTTTGCCTGAAACATAATGTGAAATGTAGATCATCTTAATGCAGAGGCAACGTAGAAAAAACACAATTCTGGGCCCCAAATCGACCCTGATCCCGATCCTGACAGTATACTGTATTCTGCTGTAGGGTAAAGCTTCACACTGTCACCATGGGAACATGAAAG
Organism: Chelidonichthys spinosus; assembly: GCA_029853015.1. Lineage (NCBI taxonomy): Eukaryota > Metazoa > Chordata > Actinopteri > Perciformes > Triglidae > Chelidonichthys > Chelidonichthys spinosus. The sequence continues at coordinate 16,888,762 of CM056840.1, forward strand.
TTTTATCTCATGTGTTATTCGTTGTGTTTTTATCCATTGTTTCCACTTACATGATAGTGATGGATGAGGCCGTACAGGTGAAAGGTTTACAATAAGTTATTCATGATTCCTCCGTATGGCATTGGCGGAACGCTGAAGGAAAAAGAAAATGCAAGAAAAACTTGTTTGACCTCCGACTTTCTTTCCTTCCCTCCCTCATATTAGTTTGATCAATAACTCTGGGGGTCGGTCCATCAGCTTCACACCGGCAGAAAGAAGGGCATCAAATATTAACGCCCACAACTCCTCCTTCCACACAGCAGAACTCTTGAAGCGTGCGGTGCAGTGAATAATTGAAACTCCTCCAGCGAACCGTGCATTTAAAACCACATTGCTGCAGCAGCTGATGGGCAGGTTGGGTTATTGGATCTCACGTCCATCGGGTGAATCCATCATGAAGTACAGTAAAAAAAAAAGAAATAAAAAAAAGGTTGAGCAGAAGTCAGGAAATCTTCCCACCAAAAAGTGGTTTCAGTGGTGATTTAAGTATAACTTGTAGTTTTGACCATCTTTCCTCTCCGTAATAAAAACATTGTGTGTGATAAATGGAGCGAGAAACACGAGCGGTCAGATGATCAGACGATTGTAAATAAAGTGACTTGTTTTAGCCAGATTATTGCGACCGCTTTGTTTTTTTTTGGAGGAACAGTAAAACCAGAAATGAACACACCAGAAAGTGTCTTGTCAGCTGACAAACCACCAGAACAGTGCAGCACTGTTGTGTTGCTGTGACAAGTCACATGACTGCTCTGGTTAAAAATGAAAATGTTTTCCACACAAAAGATAATTCCAAGAAAATGGCTCTGAAATGATGAGGGTTTTTCTCGACCACCACAAACTTCACAATTACCGCTTTGTATGAGCCATTACATCCAAAAATATTATTAAAAAGTCTCATTAACAAGGTTTCAAAAAGTACAGATAGTCTTTAAAGTAGAATTACTTATTCAGCTTCTTAACTCAAGAAAAAGTGACAAATTACAGGCTCTGAAATGTACTTAAATACAAAAAAATATCCCCATGAAGGACATTTCTACTTTTTTTTTTTGCATTTTTAACTGAATCTCATATTAATAATAAATAAAATATAATATGATTCCCTTCAAATGCATTCAAACTGGAGTAACAAGCCTGTTTTAGAGATTTGTTTTAAATGTAAGCATTACAAGTAAAAAGTTCTCAGAAAAAGAAATACTCATGTGAAGTACAAATACATGAAAAAGTACAGTAACTAAGTATTTGTACTGCGGTTTTCAGTCTATTTAAAACAAAGTAAAGCCAGACTTATTTGCAAAAAAAAACAAAAAAAACAGAAGTGAACAAATAAATTCTAATCAAAACTGTTCCTCGTAAACTTCCATCACAGTTTCCAACTTCCTGGTTCTTATTATTTGTATTATTACAGACATTTCTCTGCACTTATTTTCAATCTGACCTTTAAAACAATGTCACTATTACTTGATGATCCCTTAACTTCTCCTTTAAAGTCATCCAAAACTAATAAATCATATCCATAAACTAATGACAGTCCTTTAGCTTCTGCTGTAATTTGTTTTAGTGCTAACTAGACAATGTCGACATGGTAACAACAACAGTTATCTTTAATTATTGGTGCATGGGAAGCTTTCCTATATGTAACAGCATTTTATCTGCATCACATTGTTTGGAACCAGCCCGGCCGGATTTCACACACCGTTCTGTTCATATGCATGAAGATGATTAACAGAGATAATGAGGAACAATGGCCGCATTCCAACACATTACAGACACAGGAAAGAACGGGCAGGTCCAAAACCACAAGTATGAATGTACAGCTACACCCACACGCTCTGCTTTTATTCTGAAACCCAGAACTTATGTTTGTACCTAGCTCCCACACGACTCGGACGTTTTAAAACCTAAAACGGAGACTTTTGAAAACGCTGCTTACTCTGTCTTTAATCCCAGATGGAAAAGTTTTGTCCTGATTTGACTTCCCAGTCATGTGTCTTGTCCTGATTTGCCATTCCTAACCCTATCACGTAACCTTTTACTGGAAGAAAGAAGATTGTTGTCTATTCTAGCAGCTGTGTTTTATATATTTATATATATATATATATATACATACATGTATTTTTTAGTAACCAACCACAGAGAAGAAACTCTGCTTCTGTGCATGAAGATTTATTTTCGTTTTAACACTGTTTCTTTTAAAAACGAGTGCTGAAATTGCTAAAGCTACCAAGCGTCCCATCCCCCCCTCAAATCCCCCAAATGGTAGCACCCAGTAGTCTGCCCCAGCAGGAGAAACCAGCAGCAACACAGCCAACGGGTTAAATATGTGAGAAGCTCCACCTCTTCCAATTAACAGAAGGTGTCTCATTCATAAAGTCTCCTCAGAACATGATGTTAGCTCCTCATTCTTTAGCACACATCATGTGTCGGTGCATTTTCTCACAAGCTCAGTTTTTTTTTTATGAATGAGCCATATGGTTGTGGGTGAGGGGTCTGTTTCCTCCGTCTGAAGGGCCAATCAGACGTGTTATGGCAGAGTGTGTGTCAAGCATCCTGAACTGTGATTAATCAGGGTATGTTTGGGTGCCTTTTTTTTTTTTTTTTTTTTTAGGATGGCCCCAGGCCCTTTTCCCAAAACATATGTGAGTTATTATGACAGATGGGGCCCTGGACAGGGGGTGATGTCAGGTTTGCTTCCAATGACTCTTCATGTTTTTTAACTGATGTATTGGTGTGACTAATGCAGTTCGGAGGGAGCCGCCCCCATGCAATCTTTTTCTTTCTGACTCTAATGGTCTCGTACATCTGGGCATGCACACAAGAGACTGGGAGAGGTGTTTTTCCCAACGATATTACCACATGCAACCGTAATCCCACTTAAATACTGACTCTCATCAATCAACCATCTCGTTATCTGCACTGTCCAGTCCAAATCACGACCGCCCCTGTTGTACTCCCCACCCCCCCGCCCCATTTTGCTTTGAGAAAGTGGTTCTCCAGCCAGCCCTGGACCCTCACAGCCAAGAGATGGATGCAATCACCCAAAAATAACAACACCTTCATCAGCCCGGCGTTCAAAACAATCTCTCCCTCGTGAAACCGATAAACGTATCACTGTTCGGCTCCGCAGCTGGTTATTAGACTTCCTCACAAACAGACCCAAGGCGTAACTCCTCCACTCTAGTGTGGAAACACTGGAGTCCCCCAGGGCCATGTGCTCAGCCCCCGCTTGTTCCCGCTGCACACCACCCACGACTGCTGAGTAAAATCATCTTGAAGAGTAGTGCTCGGAGAACAAAACCTACTGCTCAAAGGTCAACGAAAACAAGGAGGTGATTGTCAATTTTTTTAAAAAAGGAGGTGAAGACAGTTTAAAGTTTAAATTCCTGCAATAGAAAACATCCTGACGGGAACAACAAATTGGACATTGGATGTCCTCCAGCAGATGATTAAAACCACCCAACATCATTAGGTACCCATCAACTGAGCGTCTGTGATATTGGTGACAAGAGGTGCCTGCGAAGAGCTCAAAGGATATTAAAAGACGATACCCAGCCAGTCACAGCCTGTTCACCCTGCTGCCGTCTGGCAGGAGATTCAGAATGATCAGCCGCCGTCCCACCAGGCTTCAGAGCAGCTTCTTTCCTCCGAAATTCATCCTGCATGTTCCATAAATATATATATATATATATATATATATATATAGTTAGGGGTTTTTAAGGGGTATTTTCTATACAGAAACTTGCTCATTGCAATATGATGTGCAAATTATATTCCTAATATACTTTTAATGATCAGTATTATCCAGAGTCACATAACTATTAATTGTGCAAATGATATTTTCTGTTGAAATCAAATGGCAAATCTTCAGCAAAAAAAAAAAAAAAAGTTTTTTACCGGATTACTTTTAAGTCAAAATCAACATTTTGTAGTTTGTGATGTTGCTTCATACTCTTTCATACTCTTCGGTTTAGAAATTACTTATTTGTTGCTACAAACCAATATATGTTTCTCTTCTCATACTGAGCTTCAACCCAGCAGCGGTATCTTTTATTCCGCCGTCAGTTTGATGAATGTGTGGATGCTGCGTTATCTTCAGGTATATTTGCACACTTTTCATAATAATACCATTTAATCATTTTTTTCTTCCTATTACTGCTCCTTTCCTACTGAGGCTTTGCACTCCATCCTGTTTGTCTTTCATGACGGATGATTGATTTGTTCCATTTATTTTTTACATCCCCTCCTTTTCAACTGTGTGCAGGAATTAGCAATAGTTTTGAGAACCAAGCAAGTCCAATAAACAACAAACGGCAATAAGCTGCCCGGCCCACAGCGCTGCTGCAGTGTGACTCATTTTATCCCATTATTTCTCCTCGGCAGAAGACGAGCACTAATGAGTAAACAAGGCATTATGTTACCAAGTTTTTTTTTCTTGCTTTCTCAGAGGCTTCGAGGCCCAGGCACAGTGGAATGATGCAAAACCAACAAGACAACCAACGGGTACTTATTGTTATTCACCATACATTTTTATTTCTGGGGGGGAATTGCAGCAGTTTCTCTCTATTCAAATGTGGTGAGAATGGTTTCACAGCTCAGAGGAATGTAGTGGAAATCCCATTACAGTGAACACACATGCTGGGGAGAAGAAGAAAAAATGTTAGCTCCGGGGCAAATTAAACGCCTTCTCCTGAATCGCAATAGGCTTGTTTTTTTGGTGTGGAAATGGAGCGCATGGCTGGGTGGGTGGGTTTGTGGGAGGGGGGGGGTGGGGGGTGGTAACAGTTCTGCCACCACCAAGCGGCTCTAACAAGCGGGTTAAACTGTAACCTGTGACCTTCTCAGCAGCAGCAGCTTCGCCAGCTGATTTGCATGTGATGTGACTGCTGGAATTTCCATCTTTTTGGACGAGCAGCCGCGAGCATTTTGGCAGGTGTGTGTGTGTGTGTGTGTGTGTGTGTGTGTGTGTGGCTCAAATACACCATGTATGATTGAGTGCTGACGAGATAAATGTGCTTATTAACAAACCTCTAAATACACTTGGAGAGCTAAAAACAATAACATAGGCGCCTTTTACCACTGAAGACATTATTGTGGTTTTCAAGATGTCTGAACACTTACTAAATGTTTTTCTTTTCGTAGTGATCAATTTGCAAATAACAAATCATCTCAAATGATTTGGAACTGTTAGTGATTTGAGGTGTTTTAAAAAGAGTGATGCTGATTGCGACGTCTCTTTTACAAAACGGTCAAATTTAAACCAGACGGATGAGTCACACTGACATTACATCTAACGATGAATGTGAGGAACTGTAGTTTTATTTTGAATCAATCCACCATACACCATTCTGTTGTAAATCCTCACTGCAGCAACAAATGTATATTAATCGCAGTGGTAAATAGTTCCCAACAAATACGCCATTTACTCCAGTTTGAGTAACGTTTGCTGAGAACTATAGCATGGATCTTTATGTCTTCAATAGGAATGAATGGGTTGAAGGCTGATTTGTTTGTTTTTTCATGGGATTTGTTGTCAATAATAGAAGTAAAGAATGTCACCAAACCTTTCTTGAACTAGCATTGATCAACCCAATGTGAGCTAACATTGTAGGGGTATTTTTACTAGAATTTTCTTTAAATATGTGTGTACGTTAGGTGTTTACCTTGTTTCTCTGTTCTCTGTAGCTAAATGTTACACTGCCATATGAAGAGGAGGGACAGTTGTTTGTATAATTAATAAGTTGGAGCCATATTTTAGCAGATATTCCATTTGATAAAGAGTTGCTCACGCTTCCATAAAGCTGAATGGTAGTCCAATGTATGGGCTGCACTCCGGAGCCGAACAGAAAAAACACCTAGAGATTTCTAGGTCAATTAACATTCCAGTGTCACTCCTCGGAGGGTGACTGAGAGCCCCAGGGGCATTCTGGGATAACAGATGCCGTACCGTATCAAACCGGCTTCACAACCTCAAGATAAAAACCTACAAGTAATGTTCATCTTTCAGGCTTTAGCTGCTGGATGTTTAATGGCACTAAATTAAATTCTCCCTGCGGTCCCATAGAGGGAGAAATATAGTACATGACTCGCCTCAGGAAACAGAAATGTGAGTATTGAGCGGCGACCTTGAGTGATCTCCGCGGTAACGGACCACGCTCCGTCACAAATGGACCTTTCCCGGGCCTGAGCGACTCTGTCAGCGGGTCAGCTGTCAATGTACACATGTAAATAATACAAATGTAGTGTTTGAAAACATTCCTTCAATTTCTTCACATGCGAAAAATCAGGGAGATACCCGAGTAGAGAAGAAGACATCCGGGAGGACAGTGAGGAATGAGAATCACGGGGAGGTTGAAGGAGCTCGGTTGTGGGAAAAGAGCAAAACTAAAGCAAGATAAAAAGACATTCTTTCAAGCACATGAACCCTGTTAAGCTACAGTATATCATGCTAAATCCCCCCCCAGCCTATTAGCCATTAGCACTGAGGGGGGAGGGGCATGCGTGTTATCACATCTCCAACACACTCCGGCCAAGGTTTACATCCCTTTGCATTTTTTTTTATGGCGGCGCACTATCCAGCAATTTAAAGAGCACTTTTCACCTTGGAGCCATATGACCGGAGTCACACGGCAACAACCGAAGGTGCTTCTGAGATAACAGGAATAATAATCACAATAAAAACTCTTATCAATTAGCAGCTGCTCTGCTGTGGCTGCTGATTCTGTGTGTGTGTGTGTGTGTGTGTGTGTGTGCTTCAGATAGACAATATTTACTACCCACAGTTCAGCGATTTTCTTTAATCTTAATCTCCGGTTCGCTGCCTGGGAATATAAAACCGGAGAAAATGAATGCATGTGCAGTTTTTATCGTTTGCAAACCTTTTGACTTTCCTGAGATAGCTTCTTTTATTGATACCGCTCTCTTTAAGCTATAGCACGATGGGTGCCGCCCACTATAGCACTTAACCCCACTCCGGCTTCCTCCCACAGACCAAAAGACCTGCAGGTTAATTGATTAATAATTCATCTAATTCACACATTATATCACCTTTTGTTTAATACATACTAAAGTGTAAAAATGGTGGTGTTATTGGGGGACTATGAGCCAGATTTTTCCTTTAATCTCCGTCACTGAGTCGATGGACAGGTCCCTCTGATGGTTCCCTCTCCCTCTCCATGATATTGTCACGAATACTTCTCACCTCTCCCCGCTGGCCTTTTTTTTTCTTATTATTTTTCTCTGCTCATGATCTGACCCATTTCTGTCAGCGCCTCGGGAATCCGCTGAAGGAATATCGCCTGTGACTTTGTCAAAGGGCAAAGTCATTTTGCACCATAATAGAAAAATTGCCTGTCGTTTCATTGGATCGTGTCCCAAGTTTTTTAAGGGTTGAGAAAAGAAGAAGAAGAGTCTCCTCAGCATCCACCTAAACAGATTATCTTCTTATTTTTTATATATATATTATTTCTCCACAGATATTTGCAGGCTGATATGGAGTCATGCCCACAGCGAACGGTGCCAGCACCCACATCGGTGTCAGCTCCCTGCAGAACTCCGCGGCTAAATCCTCCCGCTAATCTCCAATTAAAATGGTGATAATAGGTGTTTGCCCAACTCGGTGCCCACCGCTGCACCCCGGCTCCGTCCCCCACTTCATGCAACCTCCCATCAAATCTGTCATGGGGAACTCTAACACACACACACACACACACACACACACACACACACACACACCATCAGACTCTTTCCAAAGTGCCCGAAAGGATTGACCTACATTGAGCCCACTTCCCAAACTCATTTCTGCAAACACAAAGGAGGATTAGCAGAGATTAAGATGACAAGGTCTGAGGATTGAGAAGTTATAGCTGGCAAAGGCCAATTATAATTACTGCTCTACTAAAAAGGGCACAAGTAGACTGTGGCTGAACCGAGAGGTTGTGTTTGGATCTGCTCGTGTTATTTAGCTAATTCTTTACACAGGATGCATTATTTCAGATGTGGAAATAGCTTTTGATTCCAAACAGACAGCAAAGGCACACGCAGCAGTAATTGAAATCCTCTGCTGAATGGATGTTTTCTTTGGAGTGTATTTCCCTCGTTAAGATGTTCAAGAAAAAAGCTTTTTAAACCGATGAAGTTGCACAATTTGCATTATTTTGTCCACAGTGTGGGTCTGTTTGTTGTGCTAGACCTTGCAAAAAGAGCCGTCTTTACGCTGCTTAACCGATTTCCACTCCAACACATCCCATATGTGGATCACATCTGCTCTACCAGTGTGTGATTCATTAAAAAAAATCATGCATTTTAGGATATTTCTCAGCACTCGTGTTGAAAATTTGAGTTTAGGAAATCTAATGAAAATGGGTAAAAAAAATAAAAAATGCCTCTCAGGAACACTTGAATGGTTTAAAGTTCTGCAAGTTTTTCATGTAAATCCTCATTTTTTTCAGAGCACAAATATAACCATCTCCATCTCCTGTATGTCCAGCAAAACACATGAAGAAATAAGAGTTCATCATCATTTTGAGCTTCGGGGGTGTTTTATTTCGGGGTTTTTTTTAAAAGTCTTCTCAGCATATTGAGTGTCTGAGTGACTGCGGCTAACTGAGAGTGTCTGTGGGCGTTTGGAAGTGTGTTGGACTCGTGTGTGGTTTAGCTTGCTGTGTTTATGTACACGTGTGTGTGTGTGTGTGTGTGTGTGTGGTCCCAGGGTTTTGCAGAACAAAAAGCGGACAGCGAAGTCGGCGTGTGCGCAACATATTCGTGGCAGGAAACAAGAGAGGCAGGCTTTCATCTCCGCTCAGGCTGGCCGAGACCCCAATGGAGACCACATGCCCGAGCCATGCAAAGGAATCCTTTTGTGGGAGTTTAGGGGGTCCCCCGCTGTCAGAGGGGGGCTGAGAAAACCCATTGGGGGTTCAGTGGAAGCCAATGAAATCTCTGTAAGGCACAGATAACCTGCCACAAGGGGGAGGGAGGATAAAACAGTCAAAATCCTAACCAGCTGTCAGACGTCCTGCATTACTTTGCTAATTACAAACTCAGTAGGCCTCCTGACCCCCCCCCCCCTCACCACATAGTGCTCCAGCATCACCTCTGTTACATCTTTAACCCAGGCATTTAGTTAAAGACTCTCCTAATTGATGAAAGAGAGCCACTTTCAAAAACCGCAGTCTTGACTTCAAGCGCTCATAAAAATGCCTGGGAAATTGGAGTTCTGCACACCTTCCTCATTCATTACCTCACATCAGCACGCGCTCGTTTACCGGCCTCGTGCCTCCGTAGACACAGCCCTCTCCGTTCCTTCAGCTAAATTGTTTTCTCAGTGATGTTATTCTTGCTGCAGATTACGGTCTTGTTTGCACAGACATGCCTGTCGGGAGTGAAAGCAAGGGCAGACCTTTATCTGACAGGTATAGTTTCAGGGGATCAGGGAGGGTCATTCTGCCTGAGCATGATGGGAAATAAAGATTCTCATTATCCGCAGGATCGCCGAGAGACTGAAGCGATCCGTTTGGGTTCGTTAGGAAAGTTACTTTTACTTTACTTTTTAAACTTTTATTCTGCTATTTCCAGTAACTAATTCATTTTTAGATTAATATTTTAATTAAGGACTCATTGTAACCTTAAAAATTATAATTAAATGCCTCATTTCTCAAACTTTTTGGCAGCATCTAATTGGAGCCTTACTAGGTAGATTAATAAAAAAATTAATAAAGAATAGCTAGAAAGACTAAAAGCTGAATGCAAATGTGTTCCCCCCCCCCCCCCCCCCTCTCCCATTAATCATCTCATGACCCCCACATTTATCTCTTGACCTTTAGGAGGGGCCTGACCCCCCAGGTTGGAATTTGCCAGACAGAAATACCAATAAATTAAGTATTTAAAACTTGCCACACATCGACCAGCTAAAGTAAAAATGCTACTTACACATGAATAAGCAATCTAATCATGTATTATACTTTATTATTATGCACAGGGGTAATTATTCTTTGGTAGTTTTGGATATTATACATATTAATAATACTTTTCAACCTTAGATTGGTTGTTTTTGTACTTTTGCTCTATCAGTCCAATCGGGAGGGATTTCGTAAAGCATACATCTTGTCAGAATGATATAGGTCAACAGTGACGCCCTATCACACGTTGTTGTCTGTTTGAAAAGGTCAGCTGACGAGGAATGGAAGAAGAAAGCGGCAGCGGCACACTTCCATCCGCCGCCTCGCCCGTGAGTTCCCTTCCTTTAATTAGAAGGCTGGGTTTAATTGATTGTTTTGGCTTCCCATTACTGTCAGGAGAGAATAATGTTCACTGTTAACAGACTTCACTCGAGCTTTGTTACTTTAAAGTGAAGTGAGTTCAACCCCATCATCCCCATCCAAGCCCTCCCCCTCTTACCTCACCCAACCTCAAACCACACCCGGGTGAAAATCCATATAACAGCAGAAATTGCAGAGGCAAAATGCCTTTGAGCCACACTGATTAAAAAGACCCAACAAACCCCCATTTTCAAAGAGAGAGTAAACAATGTCACGAGCTCGCCGCCTGCAGTGACTCACTCCAAAACTGTTATTACATCTACCTTTTATGAAGCCGCGCCGCGTTTCATCTTTTTTTCCAGCAACGAGATAAGCCTGAGATGGCTGAGGTAAGCTAAGTGTTCTTAAAAGCATCCCTAAGCGGTTAATAAGTATGTACTAATGACCCCCAAACACATCTTATCAACATGAAAGCCTGATAAAGCTAGCAGGATATCCAAAGGGTGAAGTGGTGTTTTCATTCACAGGCTCATAAATCTGCAGCTGAAGGGGAAACAGCTAGCCTAGCATGGCCCTGCCTGGGGTAAAATAAAGAAGCACTAGCACATCTGAAATGTTAAATAGCACCATGCTAATTAGCACCATACAGTGTATTCTACAGATAATGAGTATGAAGCTACAGGTGTTAGCCGTTTAGCTTAGCATAGAGACTGAGAAATGGAGGGATAAAGCTAGCTAGCAGGCCAAGAAATAGTTAAATGTCAATTTTGATTGAACAAGACATAGGTAGGTAGCATTAGATGTGCTAGGCTAGGAGTTTCCCCCTCATCGCCACTCTTTATGCTAAGCTAACAAGCTGCTGTCTGTGTAGCTTCATAGTGAATCTTTTTATCAAAGCAAGAAAGCGAATTAGCATCTTACAAACTTTTCCTTGAAGTTGAAGTTTGTTGCCCTTTTAAAACGTTGGAGTTCTTCTAGAAGGAAAATAGTCAAGGTCAGTCACGTAGTTGTTGCTCCCCGGCGCTCCATTAATTACGCCGCTTTTTTTCTAAATGTCCTCAACTGATGGAGAATCACTCCAGGTGATGTTCGAGCAGTAAATTAGCTCGTTGGGCTGCAAAGCAAACCCCAATCAGCAGACTATCTTCTCCTCGGATAGCCACGCGTTTGTCTTTTTCTTTTCTTTTTTTAAGGTTGGGGGGTCAGGCGGGATTATCCAGGAGGAGGAGGAGGCTCAAAGTAATGACACAAGAGAGAGACAAAAGGGAGGCAGGCAAAGAATGAAAAGAAGAAGAAGAGAGGAGGCATTGTGCGTTCAAGCAGATCTCCTTAGACTTAATTACCTCGCTCATCCATTTTCATTCAGCCTTCTCACAATAACACAAGGGGGGCATAAACACAGGGCTAATGAAGTAAAAGAAACAAACTATTAAAAACATTTGAGCTACTGGAAACAAACTGAGGATCTATCTGTGCAGCCAGACTTCACCGTGTGCTGCAGGTGAAAGGAAGCGCTGATAACGGCGGCTTTTTGAAAATCTTCAGTGATCTCGGCCTCACATGACTCTTTTCTTTAGCAGTCCAGCAGATGCTATTTTCTTCTCTCTCTCTCTCTCAGCGTGTTATCTCCCCGAGTCTGCCTTGTGGTCCAGATAAGCAAGGAAGGAAGGCAAACCTTCTTTAAAGTAGATATTTCAAAGCAGGAAAACGGATTCAAATTTACTCTGAAGGGAGGGGGAAAAAACGGAGCTAGGTGGATTTCTGATGGGATTTAAATGTAACTCTTCCATGAGAAGAATCTTTAAATTGGGTTTGAGGACATGGACACACTGGCCCCTAACAAGGGTCTCCTCCCCGCCTGAGGTGGATCGGTCCTGAATGCTGATGTAACTCGGAGGTCAGAGCGGAGGTCAGAGCCCGGCGGCTGACTCGCCTCATTTTGAAAACATCCTCCGACATCATCGCCATGTCTGTTCGTGTAATGTCTGGAATGGGTTTGAAGCAGCTCCACCCCGAACGGCAGGAATGTTTTCTGAAAGCTCAGAAGGCTTCTTCAGTTCTGGATCAGCCTGGACCTGCACCTCCACCCAGCTGATGAAATCCTCCAGAATCCTCAGGCGACATGGTCTTTTCCCCCTCCAGCTCTCTGTGATCTTATTCATATGCAATCCAACAAGAAAATGTCAATAAAATGCAATATTATTGCTGTATTCAACTCAAGAAGTCAAGTGCCTTCATAACTTTGATTTGTAGAATATATTTGCAATATTCAATATTTTTCTTATTTAGTCAACAAATTAAAAAGCTGAGTTTTTGAGAATAAATCATACATCTGTTGATATAAAAACCAGTCTGAATGTTGGTTTTACAGATTGACGTCCCCAGTAGGAACGCCTCGGGCAGACGAGGGAAGTCATTAAGTATTGAGGGGCAGACGGAGCACATTGCTGGTTTTCAGTCTTTTCATGGGATTTGTTGACAGAGAGAGGAAAAATAACACCAGACTTATCCTCTAAGACATGTTCTGGAAAACATTAATCTTAATGTTCACGATGACTGCAGACCTCTCTGTCATAAAAGTTATTGAATACCAATAAAACCAGTTGGGTGTACACAATCAACAATGCTTCATCTCTTCTTGATATTTCTCCTAAATCTCGACGTGATAAATCCACAAACAGATGCTGACGGTTTGAACATCTGCAACTCATTTGAAATTCATCGCCTCTCTATGTGAACATGTGTGGCGTCTAGTGCTCCTGTTGCTAGGCGACGGCGACGTGTAGGTGCATTGTTTTTTCATCACACATACAGACTGCCCACACACAAAAATACTAGACTTTGGTCTGTTCAGCCGAGCTCTGTGTGCGCTGACGGCACCCAAAGGACTCACTGTGTTGAAGGGTCAGTGTATGTTGTGTGTGGAGCGGGGGGGGGGTAAGACCTACTTCCTGGCGGACAGGAAATTCAACTTCCTGTCTTGATTAATGGGGGTCTGTTGGATCACACAGGGGCACTGAGGGGCCTCTCGCACACAGAGTTCCCACATTTCACCTTGAATGCCCCCCCTCCCTCCCCCTACTTTTTTCCCCAGTGTGCTGAAAAATCATGTTGAAATAACGCAGATAAGGTGAAAATGTCAGCAAGTGTTGAGACAGTGGATTCTTGTTCATTTCTTCCCCCCTACTTTATGGGTGTATTTTGTTTGTGACACATGAGGGTCTGGATCCAGTAAAACTGGTGTTTCTCAACCTCCAGTCACCGGTCAGCAGGAGGAATGTAAACAGTGAACAGACTCCTCGGAGAAGGAGCAGGGGCAGGAGGAGGAGGAGGAATGTGGCGAGCGGCGTTCTGCAGCCGCTCACTAATGAGATGTTAGACTTGTTACAAACCAGGCGTCGCACGCGGGAGGGCCAACAACAGGCCGACCACTTTGTGGTGCTTTTTTTTTTTTTTTTTTTTACCGATGAAAAGTGGGACGGGGAGGGGGAGGAGGCAGGTCAGGGAGGGAGGGAGGGAGGGAGGGAGTGAGGGAGGTGCTTTTTGCGATTTCATGTTCTCCTCCAGCCCCCACAGTTTTGCAGATAAAGGCAGCCGTTGCCAAGGTGACTCGGCGGAGAAAGGAAAAGTATCTGGCTGCCTTTTCTTGTGCAGGAAAAGCTTTAGAAAGCCGGAGGCATAGATAAGATGATTTCCACAGAACAAAAGCTGTACGCATGATATACCGCCTTTAAGACCGCCTTAAAATACCCCCTTAAAATACCTTCTTTAGCTGCGGCGTCCACTGCTAAGCTGCCTAAATATGCGAATCACGCCATTAATGAGGAAGCTATGGCGTCATTTCAGTGCCAAAATCCGCGAGCATAAAAACCATATTCAGCGCGCATAAAGACCACTCTCTGCGCGCTCGCCGTCACTCTCTGCGCGCTCGGCGTCACTCTCTGCGCGCTCGCCGTCACTCTCTGCGCGCTCGCCATCACTCTCTGCGCGCTCGGCATCACTCTCTGCGCGCTCGCGGTCTCTGTGCACACGCTCGCTGTCACTTTCTGTGCCTTCTACGCGCTCGACTTTGCTGAGTTTTGGCACTCTGGGGGCGGGCATTGAATAGACGGCCCCGCAACCCCCCCTCCTTTCTGATTGGTCACTTTAAACGCCTACTACTGTCTCCAGGTCAGAGCCAACCCGAGGCAGAGTAGGGCGGGTCATCATTGCAGTTGGCGGCAGCATTTGATGGGATTGCGGATGAGATGTCAGAAAAACAAGAAGTAAGTTGAGGAACAAACAGATATTTAAATTATGAATTTATTGAACAGCTTGCGAGTAATTGTGATGGAGATCCGCAATCTCTCATCTCAATTCCGCCATCAAATGCTGCCGCCAATTGCAATGATGACCCGCCCTACTCTGCCTCGGGTTGGCTCTGACCTGGAGACAGTAGTAGGCGTTTAAAGTGACCAATCAGAAAGGAGGGGGGGTTGCGGGGCCGTCTATTCAATGCCCGCCCCCAGAGTGCCAAAACTCAGCAAAGTCGAGCGCGTAGAAGGCACAGAGAGTGACAGCGAGCGTGAGCACAGAGACCGCGAGCGCGCAGAGAGTGACGGCGAGCGCGCAGAGTGACGGCGAGCGCGCAGAGAGTGACCGCGAGCGCGCAGAGAGTGACCGCGAGCGCGCAGAGAGTGACGGCGAGCGCGCAGAGAGTGACGGCGAGCGCGCAGAGAGTGACTGCGAGCGCGCAGAGAGTGGTCTTTATGCGCGCTGAATATGGTTTTTATGCTCGCGGATTTTGGCACTGAAATGACGCCATAGGAAGCACCCTTTTCCCCTCCAGAAGACCACATACCTCCACACATGAGTCAAAAGATGTTACAGTCAAGAGGAAAAAACTCTTATGTTTATTAGCCATGAATTTCACATTGTGAAAAAAATCACATGTACAAAATAATGCCATTAAAAAATAGAAATTAAAACTCTTACATGACAAAAGGAGGGAAATGAAAAACCCGATGTTAAATGCCACTCGGTGCAACAAAAAATTGAAGGGGTCATTCATTACTTGCTGTTGTTGCCAGGGAAACTTGCATTCTATTGTGGGGGGGGGGGGGATGCTCCGATCTGATTGGTTCAGTGGTTGGAGGAGGTCAACGCTCTATATGGAGCCCCGAGGGTCTCCATCCACAGAAGTCCTGAAATTGCCAATAAAAAGGATGAACTTTTGGGAGGCTTAAGGAGCGGAGCAGGAATTTGCAGGAGCTGTTTACCGGTTTGATCCCAACAGATTCTCTTTTATGAATTCACAAAGGAAGACATTTGAAAAATAAACATATTTATATACATATCCCACCAAAAACATTTCCTCTTACTTTGAAATTCCATTAATATTCAATTGTAAAATGTCAATGTTCAGGTCACTTAGACAGACAAACAGACAAAAACACTGATTAGACTTGTATTTCATATGCAAGTGTTTTTTTTAAGACATTCTCTCTTTTTTGGTCTTTAGGAACTTGCCATGTGTTTTCTTTTCTTCCTTTTTTTAATGTGCATTATTGACACTATGGTGAAAAAGCACTGCGGTGTCTGCCCTTTATCAATGCACAGCTTACAGGATTCAACTCTTTTTGAAGAAGACTGTGGGTTCACACCCCGAAGGAGCCAAGTTAGCACATGTAACAGTCCTCCAGCTGTCTCAGGACAGCTGCAAGGACTGTCGCATTCTTCCCCGTGTCAGGGTTACTCCCTGGGCCACATGCTGCAACCTTATCTGTTTTATCAGAGCATATCGTTTTGTTTTTGTTGGTCCAGTCCCCGACAGGGACGTTTTAAGACTTGGACCCCAGGTTTAGAGCTTAAAGAGGATCGTATAAAATAAAAAAATACCCCCATTCAGTCTTCTTATATGTGGCCTTAACTGCTTCACGGCATCAGCAATCCGAGCCGTTCTCCCATACGTCCTCGGTGAGAGCTTCACCGCCCGTCTTTTATTTATTTAAAAAAAAAAAGAAAGTGAAAAGTTCCTCCCAGGGGGGAAAGAGTGAATTGTGCAAAAAAATGCAGCCCAAAACTTGAGATCAAATAAAAAAAATTAAAAAAAACACATCATCTGGCCATGCATGACATAACCATGAACATGCATTCACATGAGAATGCAGGCAGAGAAGTAATAAATAAGGATTTAAAAACACATTAACAGAGTAAAAGCATCGCCATATAAATTAAGACAACGTTGCAGCAAGAGTTATATTAAAAAAACAAAATAAACAAAAAAAAAAGGAAACTGATTCCATTCTCAGTTTTAGGTTTAAGGTGACCAAAGAGAAGAGTTCATGCCAGTTTTTACTGAGTCACTATGAGTGGACATGCTCGAGGAAGTGTTCATGAGCAGCTGCTTTTATCAGAATAACAGAAGCGTTAAGTTTACAGCCCGATGTGCCCCCTCCCCTCCCCCCATGTGTACAGTCGGTTAGTTAACCGGCACTCAGCGGGCTTTAATGCGTAGCTGCGAAACAGCAAACATGTAAGGCCGTGACCCCGACACCCCCTCCCCCTCCTTCCTCTCTCAACCCCCCGGGCCCTCGCACAGATCCCTTCCATCCTCCCCGACCTCAGCTGGCGTTGGTCGTCAACACCTCGTGGCCTTGCAGTGACAGCGAAACCGCCTTCAGTCTCAAAAGTTTACTTTCTGTGTCTGAGCTGTGAGGAGACAGTCTTTGAAAGAAGAAGAAGAAGAAAAAAGAGGGGGGTGAAAGGAAAGAGTATTAGAGGAGGGAAGGCTCCTTCATTGTACCTTTTTGTTTTATAAATCTGCTATATTCAGTCCTCAGCACAGCAATCATTGCTCCCTCCCTCTAAATAGAACATCCATCATGCTATACATTGCAGCCTTTTTCTTCTTCTTTTTTTTTTGGATCATGGAGAGAAAAACATCAATACAGCCTGTCGTGACTAATTGGGGGGGGGCTGAACGGCAGCGTGAAAAGCCTGATGTACACAAGGTGGGAGTCTGTGCCTCGTATATATAACAAGCAGCAGTTTCTGTTTTGGTTTGGTTGTTTTTCTTTTTCTTTTTTGCGTGATTCGAGGAAAAACACCCTCGGCTTCCTTCTCCGGGAAAAAGAGAGAGACGTCATCATTCCAGGTGACTCGTCCCGCTTTCTGCATCTTTGCAACATGGAGATGAAGTGGGCGTCTGTACATCACTGCTCAGTGTCTTGTTTTTGTTATTTTTTTTATTTTAGAGGAAGAGGATGTGTGCTTCTTCACAGTTGGAGTCCAGGAAGTTAAAACGGGGGAGGGGGGGAAATCTGAGGGCGAGAAGAGAAGGAGTCGTTAAAATGGGTGAATGAGACGCCTGAAGGCAAACAGGTGACTTTTTTAATGTATTCAGAGTACAAAGCTTAAAAACAAAATAATACACATGTTGGAAACGAAGCTCACAACCTTCTTGGAATTGTATCTGCTCTGTATCTCCTACTAGACTATTAGATCCTGTGATTCCACCTACTCTGTTTCCTCCTTCAGGCTTTCTTATCTCCCACATAGTGTGTTTTTACTCCCATATTATCACTTTGACCTTTTTTTTTTTAAAGCTTTTACTTCATATGTAGGCCTTCTTATCTGTTTACGCCACAGACGGCTACACACTTGGCAGTCCTCTACGTGTCTAACACAAGTGTAATATCACCCCGCTATCTCTTCCTGTGTGTTTTGGACGTATTTGGAGGGTATTTCCCTGTTTCCTGCCAGAGGACGTACATGTGATGAGGGAAGTAAACCTTGAAGAGCACTTTTCTACCCAGCATGCATCATGGGACAGAGAGATATGTCTTGCACTGGATTCCAGAGAAAGAGTTGATGGAAATATGTTCCTTCTTCACTGCCACTGGTGCATTTCATCCGCATGCTCTCACACTTAGGCTTTGCAAAAATTCCAGGATTTAATAGCTGAGATATGCTTCTTCGAGGAACATTAATACCTCTTATAGTAGTGGGGAGTCTCTGCTATAGCTGTTGATTTATCTTTAACATACGGACATTATATTGATCCTCGCATCAAGAAATAGTAATCACGTGTGTTTAAAATGATTCCCTTAAAGCGTGCACATACGCCACGCTTCTTCCTTTTAACTGGAACTCATTCAAACTGCATCAACCGCCAAGGAAATTGGAAACCAGATGACGCCGATCGGGTTCCTTTAGATGAAAAGTGTGTGCGGAGGCCGACTCTTGTTGTCGTGAGGCTTTCATTCGTTTTGTTTAGTCGTAATCTTGGACAGTTTCCTGGTAATACAGCTGCATCTCAGGGAATGTCTGTGTTTAGTTTCACGTTTAAGTCACTTGTAAATATCTAAATCACAGACAGTCGTCCACGGCATACAGGAAGTCTCGCTTTTCCGAGGGGGAAGTTAAATTGTTCTCATGGGAAAAAGTGGGAGAGAACTTCTTCTTTCTCTCCCAGCGACAATCCTCCTTCTGTGAGGTCCGACATACTTCCTTCCCCTTTCATTCCTTTAAACAGCCTTCTTTTTTCCATTCCTCTACATTTTCTGTGTCTTTTCACATAGCGTTCACTAGAGTAGACTGTCAGTTGCCATGACAGACTATCCCGGGGAAAAAAACACACAAATTGTGTATTAAATTAGTGGGACAGGATTATATTCTCTCCACTGAGCACCGTGTTGCGTTGGCTTAGAGATAGTATAAAAACCTTTCACTGTAGCCTCTTCCCTTTCAGAGATGAGTCAGTGAAAAGAAAGGGAATAATAAACGTCTTAACAGATATTTCATCCTGCAGAGAGAGAGATGGGGGGGGGAGTGAAGCTGCTCTGAGCTGCTTCCTGGCTTTATCAAATGGGGAAACCTCATAGTGCCGGACTCAGCTTCTCTCCATGGTGAGTTCAGGGGCCCCCAGACATTTCAATACATATAAATACAGCAGAATGAAGGATGCATGGCTATGTGTGTGTGTGTGGGTGGGTGGGGGGGGGGGTCATATGCCCTGCAGCATGGAGAGAGCTCCACATGCGTCCAGCCCGTTTATCATCAGAGCACGGAGAGTTAGAATGAGGTAACTGAATATAGATGGAGGCACAAGAGGCTGTGGTTTCTTGACGGGAAATATTCAGAGCGAGATCTCTACTAGGATGTCTGAGGGGGTGGGGGGGGGGATTCACCACTCCCCATCACCTCTACTTCCAAACCCCTGATGAATGGTTTCCGACTCCGCATGAGTCGGCGGGGGGCGGGGCGGAGGGGTGGCGTGAAAATGACCACAACCTTGTCAAAGGAAGGTGACTGAGAGTGGATTAGCAGCGATGGGGTGTTGTAGCCTGCTGCTGTGTGGCTTGTCTAATTGGCGGACCCCCTTTTCCCTCTTAGGAGGGATTTCCCCCGCAGGAGCAATAAAAGTATCCTATTCTCTTTCAATTACCCTCGATGTCCTTCGGCCCATCCCCACAGCCACATAACTCACTTAACTAACGCACACAAGGCCCTGAACACCACCCTCCCCCCTCCGGTGCTGCTTCCTCTCATTCTGATTTCAATTCTTACAGAAATCTCCGCTAGAGACTCCACAAATGCATATTAGAAACCCATAAATACTGAGTATGACAGATTGTCCGTATGAGCATATATGTTGTGCATATTAATTGCAGTATATTAATGGTTTATGGATTGCGTTTTATCCTTATCTTTGCCAGAATTGAAGCATCACTGCCAAAATGTTTATGTAACGTGTGACAATGCAATACGAGCCAATGTACCATTGTATGTATTAATATTTATAAATGCAGTTTTTTGCATCTTTGTAATCTGCCTCAAAAAGGACCACAGTAATTGGACTCTAATTAATTTAACAAATGCGTAAAACATATGTGTGTACATGCATAAATACATTATAAATTCAAATGATATAATTAATATCAATGTTTTACAGATGGCTAAAGGAAAAGAAGAAGATAAATCTGTCCTCCTGAAATGTGCAACCTTTACTCTTCCATGTTAAAACCTGATGCTACATTACCCACAATGCACCTCAACCGCCAACAGTTTCGGTCACATATTTGTGCGTGTTATGCTAGGTATGCTATGTAGCCTTGAGACATTAGCCTCATGCACAGATTAGCAGCGAGCTACAGAAGTCCTCTTTCTCCTGATTTTCTTTTTCCATTTTCAAACTCGTAGTCTTCACACCCAACTTTATAAAATATACAACCCAAGACCTGTAAACATACTTAGAGACATGAGAGGTCAAACTTACTTCATGGAAAAGGGTGCAGGTCAAGGGATCCGGGGCTCAAGCAGGCAGATGTTTCCAGGTGCTGACGAAAGCAGTGGGTATGAGCGAGTACGGCACAGTAGTGATGCTGTTCCAAGCGTCCAGCGTCGGGTCGTAGCAGTCCAGAGTTTTACACCGCTGAGTGCCGAAGTACCCCCCCACCACGTACAGTTTGTTGCCCGACGCCACAGCCTGGCAACTCATGCGCTTTGCCGTCACGTCGCCCACTTTAGTCCACTGATAGGTGTCGCTGCTGAACTTGTAAGCCGAGCACGCCGAGAACTCCGTGTCCCCGCCCATGACGAAGATCTGGTTCCCCAGCACGGCGGCGGCCGTGTAGCGCCACGGCTGTGGGCAGGACGCCGGCACCGACCACCGGTTCTCCTGCGGGTCGTAGCACTGCACCTTGGGCAGCTTGTCGTGGGTGACGCTGGTCCCGCCGAAGGCGAAGAGCTTGAGCTTGACGCTGACCACCGCCGCATTGCTCACGCCCTCCCTCAACGGAGCCACCATGGTCCACTTGTTGGCCACGGGGTCGAACTGCTCCACCTGTTTGAGCGACACGGATGGGGAAGCCGGGAGGCAGCCGGTCGCCGCTGTGTGACCCCCCACCACGTAGAGGCAGTGCTTCAGCTCCGCGGAGCCGTGGCCGAACCTGGCGATGAGCATGGGCGCCGCCTTTGACCACTCCTCGTGAACAGTATCATAGACCCACACGTCTTTGGACACGCCGTTCTCCGAGCCCCTCCCACCGGTGATGTACACCTTGCAGCCGATGGCGCAGGCGCTGAACTCCTTCCTGGGGCTGGGAATGTCCGCCTTGGGGATGATCTCTTTGGCTTTCTGGTCTACCAGGTACAACTTGTCGCACATGAACGTCTGCCCGCCCAGGAGGAAGAGGGCGTGGCTGGTCTTTCTCGGCCGAGCGCATGGGCTGTTCACGACGCCGTCG
Organism: Chelidonichthys spinosus; assembly: GCA_029853015.1. NCBI lineage: Eukaryota > Metazoa > Chordata > Actinopteri > Perciformes > Triglidae > Chelidonichthys > Chelidonichthys spinosus. The sequence goes on from CM056840.1 coordinate 16,910,282, forward strand.
TTCTGCAGGATCTTCAGTTTGCAGCGGATGGCTTCGTCCACCAGCTCCTTGCTCTTGGGCTGCGCGTTGATCAGCTCCTCCGTCGAAACGTTCTCCATGAGAAAGATGGCCGGCAGCAGGGCCAGGCGGACAGTTCTCAGCAGCTCCGGAAGGTGGCAGTGCCTCTTTTCCAGGTCATAGTTGATCCAGTTGAGGGCGGCTTCGTAAACCAGTCTCTCGTCTTCCGTCTCCAGCTCCTCGTGTGACAACAGCTGCACCACCATATCTTTGGGCAGCTGGAGGAAGTCCTCGGTCTTGCAAATAGCGGGGAAATTGCTGAGGCACATGCCCCAGGAGAGCTCTGACAGCTTGGTGCACTGGTGGGCATCGGACAGCAACAGCATGCCGAGGCAGTTGGACGGGTGAAGGTTCCTCTCGAGGAACTCGGCGCAGGCGTCCCGGATGTCCTGAAACTCCAGCATGTCGCCGGCTTCCAACAGCGACTCGGCGTTCTCCTCGTTGATGACCACACGCGACGAGTACGCGTAATCCAGCAGGAGCTCCAAAACCTCCGGGTGGATGGAGTCGCGGAAGTCGACCTCGCTGGCCTGGCTCTCCCTCAGCCCGCCGCTGAACATGGCCTCGAAGTAGCGGCTGCAGGCGGCCAGCACGGCGCGGTGGCATGGGAAGGAGCGACTGCCGGCGTGCAGCAGGACGTCGGTGAAGAGCCGTTGCTGCCGCAGCGAGTTGAGGTGCATGAGGACGCTGTCGGCGTAGGAGGACTTGTGAAACAGGTAGATGTTCATGGAGCCCGTGCTGGCTCGCGATTTCCGGTTCTCATGGACGCACACGGACATTTTCATTGAATCCTGAAAAAGCAAAAGACGAGAAAAATCTCTCTTTAATGCATTTCATACTTAAGGAGCATCACACAAGCTTCTGTTTTGCTGAGGAAATGGTTGTTGCAATTCAGCTATTTGTTTGTGGTATTTGTCTTTAAATTTGCATCTGTGAGGCAGAAATATAAATGGTTGTTTTTTGTTTTTTTTTGCTTGCTTGTTAAGCTGAGACAGCCTTCGGGGAAGAGGCATTTTCACTATGACTCAAAGTAAAGACGAACAAACAGCCTCATCCTTCATCCTTAACATCCTCTAAGGAATTTCAAATCATTTTAAAATTTAATAAAGTGGCAACTTTAGAAAAAGCCTTCTGTTTAAAAAAACATCAATTATTGTGAGAAGACTTTGGCATCACAATAATGAGTGTCACTGTAAAGAGGAGGCAGTAATTATATGGGAGCATGTTGCTGTCAAGACAGTTTAAGGGAAGAAAGTAGATCCTTGCAGTGTTATAATAATGTATCTTCTACCATTCAATCCATCTAAATTCATTGAAGGTTAAGACTTAAATTGTACTCTCAGCCTGTCTACTGTGTGGGCACATTTTTTGGCCCCAATATTCATAATAGGATGAACGATGTGCTATTTTGTTGGTGAGTATTGCAAAGAGATAGAAAAGCATTAAGCAAGAGATCCAGTGATTGCAAACTGCAAAAAAACAGCACACGCCCCGGGAGTTATGAAGGTCAAGTAGATAACAATTGTCTTCTCGCAGAGACCACAAGGATTTTCTGCTTTTAACCCCCGAGCAGTACTAATCCCCAACTCTGTTTTTAGAGATACGGTGATTTACAAGCAAGAGTCCTTGTGTGCAGTTCTTAAAGCAAAAGAGAGGAAAAGAAAAGAGACAGCAGGACTCTCTTAAGCCGCTGAGTAATGCACAGAATTTACTCCCTTCCATAAAGCAGCAGCAGCTCCCGTCTCCGCCGCCCTTGCTCCGTCCTCGCTCGGAGAGAAAATTCATTCAACCCAATTTCTAGACTTGTCAAGTGCCTCCCGCGCTTTTCCAGAGTCCCTGTCTGACCTAGTAAATCCACAGCTGTCAGATACTTTGACCAGACTCTAGGACATTTCAAGTTTTCTTCGAGGTCTCATAACGTGATTTAAGGAGTCCTCAAGATTACTTAAATACTCATTATACCCCAAATCTGCCTTTTTTATAGTATCGAAACAGGGATTTAGCATGTTTGGCAGCTTGAATTCAGTAGAAATTTGGCCCCATGAAGACATGTCTTAAAGACAACAAAAGTGAAACTTTAAGTTAAAACAACCGACTTCCTGCAGAGCTTTGGAGCTTTTGAAGTGAGCGCTAACATGACATGAGACCACGGGAACTTTTCACATTTGTAATCCATCGTATCTGTCAAGCTGACCAGTTTCTCAGCGAGTTTTACAAACCGACAGGTGTTGCCTGAACGATTTTCTTTCGGTGAACTTCAAGAAGTTTAAAAGCTTCCAGGTGTCGTAAGCGATCCCTCTGCAACGCAACAGTACAGCTTCCATTTACCTCCAGTTGCATCATCTAACCATCCAAACATCCTCAGATGTGAACCCTACATGTGTTAGTCCAACATGGGGGTTGCTATCCGGTGAGCGTCGTCACTCACACCTTCAACAGAAACAATATTGTTCCAGGGCAACGCAACTGAATTCCAGTTAAACTCGCTGACCAAACCAGCTGCTAGCCAGACGCACCGTTTTGGTGTTTCTGGTTGCAGCTGTCAATGGTGGAAAGTAACACACACAACCAGTGTTAACATGAGGTATTTAAGCTGCAAGCACTGCATTCCAAGCTAAGCCTTTAAAACGGGAGCCACAACTGAAACCAGGTGAAGAGGCTCGCGGCGATGTGGGGGATAACAACCCTTTTGTAATTCGGATGTGCATTGTTTTTGGGGAATGTACGAATGCGACCGCTTCATAAAAGAACTGCATCCATTCGTTTTCAGGTTCTTTTGTGCCAAACGGACAATAAGGACAACACAGGTTTCATGTTTTTAGCCGCCACTTTGGTCCGCCAGAAATATCTCAACAAAACGTGGCATTATCATGGAATTTGGTTTCCGACTTTCATGGTGCCCAGAGGATGATCCCACGTAACTTTGGTGATTTTTTTTGTCAAATGTCAGCGTGAGGTTCATATTTGTGGTTTTGAGTGAAGTGTCTCAACATCTGTTGGATGTATCGCCATGACATTCAATACAGACATTCGTGATCCCCTTGGGATATTCCCTTTTGTGGCCCTTTTTGAATTTCCATCTCACACCATTATCGGGACTAAATGTGGATTTGTTTGGCGACTAAATATTGAAACTCCTCAGCTGTGGGCTACTTAGTGTTTAGTTACAAATGTTAGCATGCTAACAGGCAAAAAATAGCATACGGTACAATTACTGCTGCATTTTTAGCATGTTAGCATGCTGACATTAACATTTATCTCTGCACAGAACCACTAGCATGGACTCTTGTTGTTCTATTCACAAGGACTAACCAAAGAAAAATATTTCATTTTAACATTGAAGCTAAAATACTCGTATAAAATAAAGATACGCTTGAATGTACCAAAAGCATTCACAGCCTGAAACAGTTTAGAGGGAGTAAGACATCGGTGAATGTTTCATTTGTTTCCACAGCTTTCAGGTAGACCTGCATGTCTGAATGAAGAATGTATTTCATTTCAAAGTATTCTCACATATTATAGTCTCATATATTATATGAAACATATTCATATTTCACAACAATAAAAAAGAAAGGAAAAACATCGTTTATCACACCGTGATTAAATACAAAAACCGACCGCAACCTTGGTTCAACAGGATTTATTGCATTCCAGCGCTGGAGAGAAAGAAATCTGGCAACCCGTCATGTTGTGCCTCAGGCTCAGCTATAATGAGAATATCCTCCCCCTCACTCGTTCACCTGCACATGTCACTTCCTACGTACAAATTCACACAAATCCTAATTGGAAAGCTTGATTTTAATATGTGGCTCTAATAAATCAGGTTTTTGCCGATACAAATAATTAGCATGCTCATAGATATATATCACGTCCGGTAGCTGAAAGGCAGAAAAAAATCTGTGAAATAATCTAATAATCCAATTATGCAGCATGATTTGTTTTCTGCTCGTGGGAGGAAACTGTGAAAATACAAGATATCTGTTTTTTAATTCCACATAATTCTGCAACACTAAAGGTGTTTTGCATTTCACCAAGCAAGCTGAACAAGCTCACTCACACATACAGCGGGAGCTGAACAAAGGGAAGAAAAGCAGTAAACCAGATACTTATTCTATTTGCATATTAAAGGATAAAGCCTGGATTACCAAGTAAACCTGCACGTCCTGAAACCCCTGTGTTTGTAATTTAAATGGAAATGTGTCTTTTGTTGCAAGTTTGCTTTTCCTCAACATGTTTTTATTACTGTATGCAAAAGAACTTGGATGGTTTCAGAGTTTTCAAACGATATTTTCTTTACGTGGACTCTCGATCAGAAGCATCGATTTACACTATTGGCTGAATGGAATGAACAAAAACATGCCTTTTGCAGACTGCCACACATCTCTCTGGAGATTAACCCAGCACGGGTAAACACAGCTTATTGGGGGGGTAATCAGATTACTGCAACCCATATAACCTTAATCTGGTTGTTCACAGTAAACACTGTTACAGCGAGTGTAAAAGATCCTGAGGGTAAACGAGTTGCTGTGAAATTGCAGATATTAATGTCTGATGTTTGACAAATATCTCTTATTCAACACCTCGAAAAATATGAGCGTTTGGATTTTGGACTGTTTAGACAAAAGCATTTTTTTAATCCAAAATTAAAAGTCCAGATGCTTTTAATTATAGGGATGTTATTTGCGGATCATCGAGGATACTTGAGAAAAAGTAATGATTTTTGTTGGTTTTAAATCCTCACTACAAGTTTGTAATCTTGCAGGTAAAAGGTCACGACCTTTGGCCTCCGTTGGTTTACTGGAGTATTCACTTTGACTTCCAATGAGTGTATTATTGTTTATCTAGTATCCTAATTGTGAGTACAACATCACAACCATCAACTAAAAACAGGCAAACAAACCAACTTGTGGGAAACAATCAATCAGTTGATCAACTGTTACACGTTCTCTGCTCCAGCTTCTCAAACGCGACGATCTGCTGCTTTTCTTTAAACTACATTTAAGTTTCGCTTGTTGCTCAAATAAAACAACGTTAGAAGGAATCACCACAGACCTTGGGAACATTTATTTTCCCACACGACATTCCAGACCATCAATTGACCAATTAAAACCAGAATAATTGCTAATAAAAATGTTTTGTGATTGCAGCCCTAAAAACCAATTGCCAATCATTAACTATCATTATTAGGGAATCCTCATTGTATTATAAACTCATCCTCCGGCCTCGCAGGCTATTTCGTGTCACATCAACACGCATTCACACAGCAGCATGAGAGAGTTGTCATCCTCGTCCCCGCAGAGAAAAAAAACAGATCCACATATACATGCCACACTCACAAAGCACACAGTAAAACAAAAAAGGCATGCATGCAGCCTCTGGACAGATATCTGAGGCTTGGCTGGCTGCAGTCTGTTTCAAATCATTGCCAGGTGTTCACAGTCAACCATGGACTCAGGAAGAGGGATTGGTGGGAGAAGACTTCAAAAGTAAACACCAGGCTTATATGTGGGCCAGCTCTGCACATCTGCCACTTGTTAGGACAAAAAAATGATGCAAAAACAATCTATTGATCTGCATGCATCAATGTTTAATCTCTAAATGTATCGGGGCGACTTCACTGTGTTTAAACCAATAAAAAAACATCTCCACGTCATCGTGTTTACATCACCGCGGAGCGCGTGTCGCACCTGATGTCGCCTTTTATATATATATATATTAAAAAACGTATTAATAACGTGCATGAGTATGTAGGGGCGGGATGCCGAGGAGAACACAAAGGACCGGGAGGAGCGCTCGTGGAGAATAAAGAAATCATAATTGATGCGCGTGAAGGGGAGATTAGACAAAAAAAAATAATAATAATAATATTGACCAAAAATGGCAACATTGTATCCGTTAGCCGGATTTCTGTTGCGCCTCCATCATCATCATCATCATCAGGTGACCAGAGATGAGAGCTGCTGTCACAACATATACTCTGATAATAATCCACATGTTATTATAATATTTACCTCTTTGGGTGAAAGCAGGAGTTCAACTGTGTCCGCGGTATCGCTCGAACATGCCACTTGTGACAGAGCCACGATGCAAGCCGTTGCGCTCGGGGAGGAAGGACTCCTGGCGTGTTTTTTCCCAAAATGCGTGCGCGTAACCGTCGAATAGTGAGTCCCGCCGGTTAAACCGTTAAACTGCGTCCGTCTGCCAAATGCCGGGACTTCTGTGTAGAAAAGCCGCGCGTGGAATAAACGGTTTGTTTTTTTTACTCCCTTCAGGATTAGATGTTCCTCCAGCGAAGCTCCGCTCCTGTGTGACGGTTTCTCCTCCTGCGCTCCCGGTCCTCCCTCTCCTGGAACCGGGGGTGTGTTTACGGAGAGGGGGAGGAGAGACAGAGACAGACAGACAGAGAGAGAGAGAGAGAGAGAGCTATGAGGTATATGATATACTGTTTATATAATTCATAGAAATCAATGTGCATATTAATGTTTATTGAGTTCTATCCGAATATTTGGACAAATTATGTTTTGATGCTTTGGCAACATGTGGAGAGAGAGAGAGAGAGAGAGAGAGAGAGAGAGAGAGAGAGAGAGAGAGAGAGAGAGAGAGAGAGAGAGAGAGAGAGATTGTATTTCCATTTAAAACTGTTTTAAACTTCTACTCTACTATATTTCAAAGGGTTTTTAACATATATTTGTTTAGCAGTTGTGTAAGAAGCATTTTTACTTAAGTAAAAGTACCAATGCAACAAGGTTAAAAAAAAAAACCAGTTAGAAGTCCTGCATCGAAGTACTAGAAGTATTGGAAATAACATGTACGTAAGTAAAAGTACCCGTTACACATTGTGTTCAACGTGAGGTGCATTTTAGTGCAGTGATTCCACATCTCTTCCATCTTGTTCCCCATTCAAGTTGTTTTGTTTTTAATGCAAAACAAGCTGGTCTAATAACAAGAGGGTGGCGTGTGCTGCACAGATCGTAAAAGCCCCCTTTGTTTGTGTTTGGCTTTTAAAGATGACAACGATATATATTTGATAAAAACAGTTCCATGTGGAAAAGAGCGTAATGTTTGACTGAGTCACATGCCAACTCACCACTGGAAAGCCATATACACATATACAATATAACATCCTATAGTTTTTTAATGACGCTGCGGTTTTCGGTTGGAGTAGCTGGAACGGGAAGTCCAATTATATGCTTGGACATCTTGTGTGAGTCACATCTGTGGTGCTTGTTGACGAGACTCTTGGCTGTGACTAAACTCTCCAGTGGACCCTCGAGGCCATGATTTCATTATTTTGTTGTTTTGTGTGTAGGCTACTCGTGTGTTGCGGTGATCACAAACGTGCATCCGGTTTCTTTTCCCATCAGCTGCTTTAATGAACATAAATAACACTATTACTGTGTTTCCAGAACTGTGTTCTTTAGGAGAAGTGTATTTAGTTGGGAAGACTTTACGTATGTGACAGGAGCGACATCTAGTGGACAAAATGTGAAGTTTGAAAAGTGGAAGTGTGTTAAAATATTTATTTATACATTTTTAAAATTATTATTATTGTTTTTGATCACCTAACCTATAATGAAATGTATGTAATGCAACACGTTTGGCTGAATTACACCACTGGTCTAAATCCCTGTTAGATTAATTCATTTAAATAAGATAAATTCAAATAAACTGATTTTGTATTTGGGAGGAGACGATTTTTCTAACAGTTGATTCTTCAATATTATGGTGTTTTATTTATTTATTTTTTGTTAATTTACTTAATGAAATAGATTGTTATATGCAGACAGTTAACAAACGAATGATAGGGGTGTGTAAAGCACAATGTCACAGCAGTAAATTCTTTATGTATATACGAGAAACACCTAGTAGACAAATATTCCTGGGACTCAAACTGTTGACAGACGCAGTGGGAACATATCCTGAAAGGCAACACAAGAAGGTGTATTTTTTCGTTTAAGATTTCTTAAAAAAAAAAAGTCGCTCTTCATTGAATTAAAATATTTGTTAAGTTTGTTGTCCACTTCTTCTATTTATCTAATCATAGAAAAAAGTGAATAATTATGATTTATTTCAAACCAAATATAGTGAATCAAATAAAAATGAGTCAATAAAAAGTGAGGACACTGTACTAAATTAAAAGTTAAGGTTTGTTCAATTACTTGTGTTCCTCCTCTAGAGATTTGCAGTGATGGGTGATATCACAAATTAAAACATATACCAGTATATTTATGTCTTTGTCTCATGGGCTACACTTCTAACAAAAATGCTAAAATTAAGTTTACTACTACTACATGATTATATGATCATTTACATGATAATACAACCTAATAAACAGTAACGACATAATAAAGATCCATAACTCACTGTTTTAGAGCTTTTAGTGTCAACTACATATGACTCCACACCGACAAACAGTTAAAGCTGAATTGTACTTTTGCACTGAATTTATGGGACATCTTGCTTTCTCTCTCTCTTTATCCACCATATACATATCCTTGGGTTTTTTAAGTTTATTGATTTATTTTTGCTGTTATGTGAAGTGCCCTATGTTGCATTTTATGCTTTAACTATGTAATATAACATGCATTTATTCACTTGACAATCTTGCTGAATCAGTGAAGTCTTTTAAATCACTTTTTAAAACACACTTTTATATACTTGCTTTTTCATTTCTTTAATTTTATTTTAGTTATTTATTTATATTTTATTGACTTTCTACTGTGTTCTTACCTCATCTTAACTCTTAAACTCCATCTATCGCTTCTCCTGCTCTCATGATGTTGTATTTGAGTATATAGACCCGTATGTTATTATATTTTGCTGTCAAAAGGCTATACAAATAAAGTTTATTACTATTATATTACTATTACTAAACTGATTCTTCTTTATCCTTCCCTACATCGCTGGAGCATTTCCTGCCATGACAAGCTTCTTTTTTTGTAGCTATTTGTGTTTATTTCCAATGAAACAGACAACAAAAAGGATATGTTCGTGTTGTTCACCAGATGAGTTGATGCCTGGTTGTATTCTTTAGGACTCTGAATTATTGTCAAAAGGTGGATGAATCCAAACAGAACCAGGAGCCTCACAGAATAATCTGATGATTAATTCTAAAGATCCAAAAGACGACCAATAAATACACTGACATGTTATAAACAAATGATATTTTGCTGTTATCTTGCATTCTTTGCACGTTACAATGAACTAAAAGCTGGTTGCACGTCCCCTTTAAATTTTGACTTCCGCATTGGAAGCCACGCCCATCTCCCCATCCACTCATAACGCTGCTGTGCTTGTCCGGTCTTGTGACTTTAGCCTGTCCGACGCTAAGCATGGGGACCGTTTCAAAGTGTACACTAGTACTACTGCTGGCTCTCGGCTTTTCCCAGGGGCTCCAGCACAACTACATCGATGACGTCGACGAGGAGGCTTACGTCGAGGCTGAGCATGTCGTCACGGCGTCCAAATACGGCTCCCTGTGGCCTCTGCCGCAGTCGGTGAAAATCTCGTCCGATTCATTCAAGTTGACCAGCTTCAGCTTCAAAATAGGCGACGCCAAAGGGTCATCCGCGGGGCCGAGCTGCAGCCTCCTGCAGGACGCGTACCGGAGGTGAGTCCGCCTCTGGTTTCAAACGAAGCGCCCTGCTGCGTTCATGTACCCCTCGAAAAAAAAAACATCTCCGTTGTCTCGGCAGGTACTTTGAGTACATCTTTGGCTTCGCGAAAAGACAGGAGCTGAGAAAAAGCAGCGGGACCGGCTCCCCGGAGCTGACGGAGCTGCAGGTGTTGATCACATCGTCCGAATCTGAATGCGACGGTCACCCAAGTGTGACTTCCGACGAGTCATGTGAGTCTCTTCCTCCTCAGATCAGATTACCGAGTACACCTTGAAGTGAGCGTTTCTTGTGTGTTTGTGTTGCTACGTTTCTGAGGGACATGCTGTACAAAGTACAGCATTGAAAGATGTAGCTGCCAAGACGTGTTATGCATGCATGCAATGGGATGATTGTTTTATTTTGTGTCCTCAGATGAGCTGACCGTGGATCAGCCGTATGCTGTCCTGAAAGCGCCGAAGGTCTGGGGAGCCCTGCATGGTAGGATTTGTGTTTTTTTGTGCCCGTTATTGCATCACTTCAAAGCAAACTATGCATTTGGGCCAGCCAACAATTATTTCTTGTATCATCCATTCCGTAGATCAGAATTTCACAGTCAGAGCACAAGGTCTTTAATTCGCTTTTTTTTATTGGTCCAAATATATTCAAATGACAAATTATGTAAAAACAGAGAAAGTGGAAACTGATACTTTTTTTTACATTTTTTCTTGATAATATTTATTTTGAAATATTCATATTGACCATCTCATCTGACTCGGCAAAAGAACCCAAATAAGAGTGTTTTTCCAAAATGTCAATAAATGGATTATCACAACTGTTGTTACCACTTCACAAACACCCAAACGCGGATGAAAATGTTTGCATAAAAGTATATCTTTGCATGTATTTTCGGATGTAATCTGTACAATCAAAAGCTGCTGGGTTTTTAAATGTGTTGTCACTTCCTGTATACACTGTGTGGGTTTGATACTGTGGACTTTTGCTCACATATCTTGAGTTTGTTATCATGTGATGGTAATTTAATTTTATGGTTTCATAAAACTCTTCCAGAACTTGAAATGATCAAGAACGATGTTTTTTTTTGCGTTTTACAGGTCTGGAAACGTTCAGCCAGTTGGTGTATGAAGATGAATATGGAGCTGTAAGTGAAGGATATACTTTATGTTTTATTTGTAATCAGGGTCAACTGTATGTGAGTCATGTTTTATTTACTTTTCAGAAAAGCATCAATTCATCGACCATCAGGGACTTCCCCAGGTTTGCACACAGAGGCATCTTATTGGACAGCTCTCGCCATTTCCTGCCCATTAAAGTCATTTTGGCGAATCTGGTATGTAAATAATTCATTTTTTTAAATTTCGTTTTCTCATTTTAAATTGTATTCACTGCTTAAATATCCTTTTTTTGTTCATTCATACAGGAAACGATGGCAATGAACAAATTCAACGTTTTCCACTGGCACATCGTGGATGATCAGTCCTTCCCTTACCTGAGCCGGACATTCCCACAGCTGAGCCAGCAGGTGAGCTCACCTGGTTATAGAATAACAGTTTTTAATATCAAGACGTTTACAATTCATTCAACTGCTCACAGGGAGCTTACCACCCGTACACACACGTGTATACGCCCGCCGACGTGAAGATGGTGATTGAGTTCGGGCGTCTGCGAGGCATTCGAGTCATCCCGGAGTTTGACACTCCAGGACACACGCAGTCTTGGGGCAAAGGTGAGTTTAGGTGTCGGTGCAGAAAAATCCACAATGTGTGTATATATATATATATATATATATATATATATATATATATATTTATTTATTTATTTATACACGTAAACAATAAAGTATAAACCATCTACTCTGCATCTTTTCCCCCTCAGGACAGCCGGATCTGCTCACCACCTGTTACTCCGGCTCCAAGCCCTCTGGCTCCTTCGGACCAGTGAATCCCATCCACAACACCACATACGACTTCATGAGCCAGTTCTTCAAGGAGATCAGCACCGTGTTCCCCGATGCCTACATTCACCTGGGAGGTGATGAGGTGGACTTCACCTGCTGGTACGACCTCGACACAATGTTTAAAAACTCCTCCTCAGCATAAAAAGATTAGCCGGCAGTTAATATCTGGGTGCTGTTTGTTTGTTTTGTTTTTTCCTGCAGGAAGTCCAACCCAGACATTCAGAAGTTTATGGACCAGCAGGGCTTTGGACATGACTACAGCAAACTGGAATCGTTCTATATCCAAAAGTGCGTTGCTCATTTTACATTTGTTGGCAGAGAAACAACATTCTTGAACTTAAGTTTTAATTTGTTTGGTGCTTTTTTTGTTGATCCGATAGACTGTTGGATATCGTCACCACTACGAAGAAGGGCTACATAATCTGGCAGGAAGTCTTTGACAACGGTGTTAAGGTAACTAAAGAGTCATTTCCATGTTCAAGATAATAAAATAAGGTATTTTGTATACTAACGAGTAAAGATGCACCGATCGTGGCGTGACTGGTTACCAGGCATATCGGTCTAGGATATGGCCATGGCTATCGTCGGAGATATACACACACTTTAATCAGGGACACACACACACACACACACACACACTAACTATAATAGGCCTAAATACACTCGCTGATTCTGATGTAATTTGTATACTCAAGAAAAGTCACAAAAATGACAGTCAATTAAAATTTTTAGAGTGAAAATTGGAATTAGACTGTCAGCCTTCAAATTGCAATCGTTGCATCTCTACTCACAAAACCAAGATTTTGGTTTGATTGACTTTATCGGTCATTTGTAGGTTTTTTGTTGTTTTGTTTTGTGTTTTTTTTTTTTTTCATTCTTGGTAGTTAAAAGAATAGAATGACATTTTGGGAAATAAGCTTGCTATATCATCAAGCTAAGATAACTAGCTTTTTATGCTCAACATGAAGCTACCGTAAGAGGCTAGTTAGCTTAGCTTGATGAGATAGCAAGCTAAGCTAACTAGCTTTGTATGCACAACACGAAGCTACCATAAAATGCTTGATGAGATAGCAAGCTAAGCTAACTAGCTTCTTATGGTAGCTTCATGTTGAGCATACAAAGCTAGTTAGCTTAGCTTGCTATCTCATCAAGCTTCTTATTGTAGCTTCATGTTGAGCATACATACTAGTTTATTATAGATATTAGTTATATCAAAATTATATTTGAAGTCGCAACTAGAAACGGAATCAACACATTTCCAAAAATGTTAAACTATTCCTTTTTTTTTTAAAAACATGTATTATCTGATGTCAATACAGTAGCTCGGTCTGTAATTATTCCAGTTAAAGCCCGACACCTTAGTGCATGTGTGGATCGGCGGCAGCGGTACTAACGATGAGATGGGGAAGGTCACGGCAGCGGGGTACACCACCATCCTCTCCGCCCCGTGGTACCTAGATTACATTAGCTACGCACAGGACTGGCAGAGGTACTACAAGGTTGAGCCGCTCAACTTCAACGGTCAGTTTTTAACATTAAAAAAATATATATGTTTCATGTCTGATCAATTTAATTTGGTGGAGGAAATTTGGGCATGGTTAATTGAGGTGAATTTGGTTCAACAGGCTTACGCTTGATAACTGCACAGTTGTGACAAGGAGTCAGAATGGAGATGGGGTCGGTGGTTTCACATGGTCTTTAATGTAGGTCACTTCAGACTAATCCTGGGGTATTTTGAAAGAAAAATATGCGAAATATGCAAATTAAGTAAGACTAAAGAATGGGTTCAAATCCATCTGCCAAGGGGAAAATAAGTCTGGTTTGGTCCTCCATAAACCTGGACAAAGATGAGTGGATTGAGCCTTTTTTTTTCTATGTTCTGCAAAATAGTCAAAAACGAATACAAGCAGGACTTAAACGATACGAGGCTCGGACATTTTCGTCTTTATCCTTCCAACCCCCCCATTTTTCTTCTTTTATCTCGCTGACACTGATACTTGTGTGTGTTTGCTGTGTAGCTGAAACCAGACACAATTATCCACGTTTGGAAGGGAAACCAGGAGCAATACCAGAGTGAGATGGCAAAAGTTACATCATCAGGGTACCAGACCCTGCTGTCCACTCCCTGGTACCTGAACCGTATCTCCTACGGCCAGGACTGGCAAGGCCATTACAAGGCCGACCCGCAGGATTTCAAGGGTTCGTGTCTGCATGATTTTAATTGGCAAGCTTCTTTTTTTTCTCTCTGCCCGGTAGGATTAGTAATGTGCTGTTTATGCAACATTGCTGTGGGTTTTTTTAGTATTCACATGAGTGGTAGAACTTTGCCTCACTCATTCAGCTTTATTGTGCTCTATATTGTTTGACCCTTGACACACATCTGAAATGTCATGTTGTTTTGTCACTCCTGTGCAAAGATGTGTAAGCCTGTTGAATGAACTATCAGAGGCGAGAAATTCACAGCATTGTTAAAAAAAATATATATATATATTTATCTCTCTGATCTAGTTGATCTCATCAAATAATATGTTTTAAAACAGGAACTGACGAACAGAAGAAGCTTGTGATTGGTGGAGAAGCCTGTTTGTGGGGGGAGTATGTGGACGCCACCAACCTGACACCCAGACTCTGGTATTTTATTCCTCAATCTGAAAATACATTTATTTTCCACCATGACACATCACATGACTGTATCCTGGTTTATTTTTTCCTTCTCTGGGTCCTAGGCCTCGTGCCAGCGCCGTGGCAGAGAGACTATGGAGCGCCAAGGATGTGACGGACATCAACGATGCTTTCAACAGACTGTCTGCACACCGCTGTCGCATGGTGGAGTGAGTATAGTCTGTGTTCACGCCGACGTCCAGACTTATGGAAGCATGAGGGTCTTGTTTTAGGGGCGTCCCACATTCTGGGATCAGGGATGATAACCCGAACGTTTTCAACATACTGTACTATGACTTTTTTCACGACTTGTCGACGTACTATACTTTTGCTTTTCTCACAACTTTTTTCGACGTATTACTTTTTTCACAACTTTTTTCAACGTACTACTGACTTTTTTCACAACTTTTTTCGACTTACTCTACTTTTACTTTCTTCACAACTTTTTTCGACCTATTATTGACTTTTTTCGCAACTTTTGTCGAAGTATTATTGACTTTTTTCGAAGTATTATTGACTTTTTTCACAACTTTTTTCAACGTACTATACTTTTACTTTTCTTCACAACTTTTTTCGACGTATTGACTTTTTTCACAACTTTTTTTCTACATACTATACTTGGACATTTTTTGCAACTTTTTGACGTACTATACTTTTACTTTCTTCACAACTTTTTTCGACAAACTACTTTTTTGCACCTTTTTTCGACGTACTATACTATTACTTTCTTCACAACTTTTTTCGACAAACTATTATTTCACAACTTTTTTTGACATACTATACTTGGACTGTTTTCGATGTACTACTTTTTTCACAACTTTTGTCGACGTATTGATTTTTTTCACAAATTTTTTCGACATACTATACTTTTACTTTTTTCACAACTTTTGTCGACATACTATTGACTTTTTTCGCAAATTTTTGACGTACTATACTTTTATTTTCTTCACAACTTTTTTCAACAAACTACTTTTTTGCACCTTTTTCGATGTACTATACTATTACTTTCTTCACAACTTTTTTCGACAAAGTATTTTTTCACAACTTTTTTCGACGTATTATTGACTTTTGTCGACGTATTGACTTTTTTCACAACTTTTTTCAACGTACTATACTTTTACTTTCTTCACAACTTTTTTCAACAAACTACTTTTTCACAACTTTTGTCGACGTACTATTGACTTTTCACAACTTTTTTTGACGTACTATACTTTTACTTTCTTCACAACTTTTTTCGACAAACTACTTTTATGCACCTTTTTTCAACGTACTATACTTTTACTTTTTCACAACTTTTTTCGACGTATTATTGACTTTTTTCGCAACTTTTTTTGACATACTATACTTGGACTGTTTTCAATGTACTACTTTTTTCACAACTTTTGTCGACGTATTGACTTTTTTCACAACTTTTTTCTACATACTATAATTGGACTTTTTTCACAACTTTTGTTGACGTATTGACTTTTTTCACAACTTTTTTCGACATACTATACTTGGACTGTTTTCGATGTACTACTTTTTTCACAACTTTTGTTGACGTATTGACTTTTTTCACAACTTTTTTCGACATACTATACTTGGACTGTTTTCGATGTACTACTTTTTTCACAACTTTTGTCGACGTATTGACTTTTTTCACAACTTTTGTCGACATACTATTGACTTTTTTCGCAACTTTTTTCTACATACTATACTTGGACTTTTTTCACAACTTTTTTAATTACTATACTTTTACTTTTTTCACAACTTTTTTCGACGTATTGACTTTTTTCGCAACTTTTGTCGATATATTATTGACTTTTTTCGCAACTTTTTGACGTACTATACTTTTACTTTCTTCACAACTTTTTTTGACAAACTACTTTTTTGCAACTTTTTTCGAGGTACTATACTTTTACTTTCTTCACAACTTTTGTCGACGTATTATTGACTTTTTTCACAACTTTTTTCGACGTACTATACTTTTACTTTCTTCACAACTTTTTTCGACAAACTACTTTTTCACAACTTTTTTCGACGTATTATTGACTTTTTTCGCAACTTTTTTTGACATACTATACCTGGACTGTTTTCAATGTACTATTTTTTTCACAACTTTTGTCAACGTATTGACTTTTTTCACAACTTTTTTCTACATACTATACTTGGACTTTTTTCACAACTTTTGTCGATGTATTATTGACTTTTTTCGCAACTTTTTGACGTACTATACTTTTACTTTCTTCACAACTTTTTTTGACAAACTACTTTTTTGCAACTTTTTTCGACGTACTATACTTTTACTTTTTTCACAACTTTTTTCGACGTACTATACTTTTACTTTCTTCACAACTTTTTTCAACAAACTACTTTTTCACAACTTTTGTCGACATACTATTGACTTTTTTTGCAACTTTTTTTGACGTACTATACTTTTACTTTCTTCACAACTTTTTTTCGACAAACTACTTTTTTGCACCTTTTTTCAACTTACTATACTTTTACTTTTTCACAACTTTTTTCGACGTATTATTGACTTTTTTCACAACTTTTTTTGACATACTATACTTGGACTGTTTTCAATGTACTACTTTTTTCACAACTTTTGTCGACGTATTGACTTTTTTCACAACTTTTTTCTACATACTATACTTGGACTTTTTTCACAACTTTTTTCGACTTACTATACTTTTACTTTTTTCACAACTTTTTTCGACGTATTGACTTTTTTCGCAACTTTTGTCGATATATTATTGACTTTTTTCGCAACTTTTTGACGTACTATACTTTTACTTTCTTCACAACTTTTTTTGACAAACTACTTTTTTGCAACTTTTTTCGACGTACTATACTTTTACTTTCTTCACAACTTTTTTCGACGTATTATTGACTTTTGTCAACGTATTATTGACTTTTTTCACAACTTTTTTCGACGTACTATACTTTTACTTTCTTCACAACTTTTTTCAACAAACTACTTTTTCACAACTTTTGTCGACATACTATTGACTTTTTTTGCAACTTTTTTTGACGTACTATACTTTTACTTTCTTCACAACTTTTTTCGACGTATTATTGACTTTTGTCGACGTATTATTGACTTTTTTCACAACTTTTTTCGACGTACTATACTTTTACTTTCTTCACAACTTTTTTCAACAAACTACTTTTTCACAACTTTTGTCGACATACTATTGACTTTTTTTGCAACTTTTTTTGACGTACTATACTTTTACTTTCTTCACAACTTTTTTCGACAAACTACTTTTTTGCACCTTTTTTCAACGTACTATACTTTTACTTTTTTCACAACTTTTTTCGACGTATTGACTTTTTTCGCAACTTTTGTCGATATATTATTGACTTTTTTCGCAACTTTTTGACGTACTATACTTTTACTTTCTTCACAACTTTTTTTGACAAACTACTTTTTTGCAACTTTTTTCGACGTACTATACTTTTACTTTCTTCACAACTTTTTTCGACGTATTATTGACTTTTGTCAACGTATTATTGACTTTTTTCACAACTTTTTTCGACGTACTATACTTTTACTTTCTTCACAACTTTTTTCAACAAACTACTTTTTCACAACTTTTGTCGACATACTATTGACTTTTTTTGCAACTTTTTTTGATGTACTATACTTTTACTTTCTTCACAACTTTTTTCGACAAACTACTTTTTTGCACCTTTTTTCAACGTACTATACTTTTACTTTCTTCACAACTTTTTTCGACATATTATTGACTTTTGTCGACGTATTATTGACTTTTTTCACAACTTTTTTCGACGTACTATACTTTTACTTTCTTCACAACTTTTTTCAACAAACTACTTTTTCACAACTTTTGTCGACATACTATTGACTTTTTTTGCAACTTTTTTTGACGTACTATACTTTTACTTTCTTCACAACTTTTTTCGACAAACTACTTTTTTGCACCTTTTTTCAACGTACTATACTTTTACTTTCTTCACAACTTTTTTCGACGTATTATTGACTTTTGTCGACGTATTATTGACTTTTTTCACAACTTTTTTCGACGTACTATACTTTTACTTTCTTCACAACTTTTTTCAACAAACTACTTTTTCACAACTTTTGTCGACATACTATTGACTTTTTTTGCAACTTTTTTTGACGTACTATACTTTTACTTTCTTCACAACTTTTTTCGACAAACTACTTTTTTGCACCTTTTTTCAACGTACTATACTTTTACTTTCTTCACAACTTTTTTCGACGTATTATTGACTTTTGTCGACGTATTATTGACTTTTTTCACAACTTTTTTCGACGTACTATACTTTTACTTTCTTCACAACTTTTTTCAACAAACTACTTTTTCACAACTTTTGTCGACATACTATTGACTTTTTTTGCAACTTTTTTTGACGTACTATACTTTTACTTTTTTCACAACTTTTTTCGACATACTATACTTGAACTGTTTTCGATGTACTACTTTTTTCACAACTTGTCGACGTATTGACTTTTTTCAAAACTTTTTTCTACATACTATACTTGGACTTTTTTCACAACTTTTTTCCACAAACTACTTTTTCCACAACTTTTGTGGACGTATTGACTTTTTTCACAAATTTTTTCGACATACTATACTTTTACTTTCTTCGAAACTTTTTTTGACAAACTACTTTTTTCGACATACTATACTTTTACTTTTTTCACAACTTTTGTCAACGTACTATACTTTTTTCAAGACTTTTTTGACATACTGTACTTTGATTTGTTTCATGACTTTTTCCGACATACTATACTTTTTTCAAGACTTTTCTCGACATAGTACACTTCGACTTTTTGCAACATACAAATATGACTTATCATGGTATACCAGGACTTTTTCATTACTTTTTCTTAATCTTTTCTCAGGCGTGGAATCCCAGCTGAGCCGCTGTTTTCCAGCTACTGTCCCCGTGAGTACAGAGGGATCTGAAACGACTGAAAAGCTCGTCGTGGGAACTGGAAGCAATTCCAACAACCCTGTGCTTGAATCTTAAACTGAGAAATCAAATGCCAAGCTGCCTTGGTAGACATATCATCCTTTTTAAATCTGCTCTCCAGAACACTTCAATCCCATCTAATGACATAAACAGCACACATTTATGAATGCACTCTTTTTTTAATGAATATTTGTAAAATTGATTGTGAATTAAATAAAAAATAAACAATGCCAAGAAATTCTTTTTTGCTCATTTATTTTCCATCCAACGTTAAATATGGTACACAATTTGTATATTCCTCTTTCCTGCTGTGGGTATTCATTCTATAAAAAACATTTCACTTTACAGATATATTCACTATACAGAACACTGTCCTTACAGTAAACTGAAAGTTCTGGAAAACCGAGTAATCGCTATGCTTTTGTCACAGCTTTGTTGGTCCCATTATTGGGCACATATTTGAGAATAGGGGATCACAGCACACCAGCCATTCTTTTCAGGAGGGTGTTCTGGTCCTGGGGGTTCATGGCCTCGTAAGTGTCCAGCTGCAGGGAGAAGGTGGCGTTGCCGGATGTCAGCGTTCGCAGGACGGTGGAGTATCCCTTTAAAAAAGAAACGGGTGAGAATAGTAAAACAACTGAGCAGTTAAACCAAAAAAAATTTTGAATTGCACATGGTCTCACCATCATCTCGGCCAGGGGCACGGTTGCTAGCAGCACCTTGTCGTCGTGACGACTCTGGATGTCTCGGACAGTCCCTCGTCTTTGGGCTAAGTCCCCGAGCACGGCGCTGAGGCGCTCCTCCCCAACAGTCACCTCCAGGGACATCACTGGCTCCAGGAGCTGACCTCCTGCGAGCTTCAGGGCCTGCACCCAATGAAGCAGAGCTGTTTCTCACCCATTGATAACCCTGTAGTTTACGGTTATGATGCAGCAATGAAATATTGGTGAACCTTCAGCATGCAGCGAGACACACAGGCGGACACCATGGCATGAGACGTTCCAGGTTCCATGTTGACACTTTGGATCAATGTGGAGACACCCTGTAAAGGGTATCCTAGCAACGGACCTGAGGGTGGAGGCAAGTAATTAAAATCAGTACAATCTAGCATTGTAAAAAAGGGAAAGGCAGGTTTCAAAGATACCTTGGAGATGTGAGCTGTGCATCCCATTCTCCACTGCCTCTTTAACGTCTGGCGACAGCTGCTCCCCCAAATCCTCCGTGAAAGCGAATTCACACGAGCCCCCCGTAGCGGAGACGTCCAGAGGCGTGACGGTCAGCTCCACTGTCACAACATGTCGTCTCTCTCCAACAGTACGATCCAGCGTATCTGCATTAGAATACAAAAAGTCAAGTAATTCCTCCTCACAGAACTTAATGCGCCTGCTAAGTGAATGTTGTACCTGTAGCAGAAACCTTGTGGAGAATAGACTCCCTGTAAGCCACCTGCAGCGGGCCAAGGTGAGTCTCGATGCCATACTCTCTTCTGATTCGATCATGGAGGATCTCGATGTGCAGCTCTCCCATCCCACACAGGATGGTCTGAGGATGGAGACAATTAGTTGACATGCGGAGGATCCTTCGACTTAAACTCCTGACCAATCCGATGACGGCATTACCTGGCCAGAGTCTGGGTCAACCCTGACTTTGAGACTGGGGTCTTCTCTCTGGAGGCAATTCAACGCATTCTCGAGATCTTTCAGGGGGGAAATAATACAATGTGTGAATGACGAGGAGTTTGCGAGAGCAAAGCTGTCATTACTGTCACTGACCAGTCTGTTTGGCCATGGTGGGCGGTTCAATGGTGCAGAAGAAGACGGGATTGGGGACCTCCACCCCTGAAAGGACCACGCCAGCATGTTCCCCACGCTTCCTCCCTGCCACACCGTCGTTTTGGGCTCGGCGGGCTGCAGCTGCTGCAGAAGCCTTCGATGAAACGATGGTGTCCCCTGTGACTGTCTAATGGAAAATATAACCATTTTTATAGATGAACCTCTTAAAAATAGAGAATATAATGAATGTATGATGCCCTACCTGCTTCAGTCCTACAGTTAGAGCGATGTTTCCCGCCGTCATCGAGGGGATTTCTACATGCTGATCAGCAAACGGCACCAGCAGCCTGCTCATCCTCTCACTACACAACACGATGCAGAAATGTTTTTAAATATCTGACATGTTGCTTTTTTTTGGACGATGTGTTGTAAATGAGGACGTACATGCTGTTCCGGTTGATGTTGTGGACTGCAGTCTGTGGTTTCAGAGTACCGGAGTAAATCCTGAGAAACACCAGAGGACCACGCTGCTTGTCATGGAGAACCTTAAAGGCCAGAGCACATAAATCATCCTTGTACCAGCGCCTGCAGGATGATGGACAGAGTTTATGTGTACGGAGAAAAATATTCATGAAAGCAAATTCATTAAAAAGGCATGATTTCAATTACTCAATTAAGGAAAAGTAGTCCATGGACCTCAAATGGAAAATGGCTGAAATTAACCTTGAAATAATCTGACAAAATACACACACTTAATTATGAAACAAGCGAAATATTATGTAAGCCAACTATAAAAGTTAACTGTTACTTATCAGTTAACATTTAAGTGGAATAACTTTGTTAATTGTTATATAAATATGAACTTTTTTTGACTCGTTTGAAACCAATAATTAAACAATTTGTTTTTGTCCTTGAACGTTACTTGGTGACAGTTTCAGGAAACTAACAACATTTAGCTACACACAAATTAATTTTTTTATCATTTGAAGTGGCAGGCTGATAACAAACGGTTAACAGCAGACATCTTATTTCCTTAGCTATAAAGTAGTTCTTCACTCACACCAGGTCGTGGTGGCGTTCATGGGGGGCAGGCAGGTAGGCGATGATTGCATCTAAAAGAGGCTGAACACCTTTGTTTCTCAAAGAGCTCCCACAGAGAACCGGGACACCTTTCCGGGCCAGAGTCACCCGCCGTACTGCCTCCTGTAGCTGGGGACACATTGACCCTGGTCACACTTGATTCACCAGTCACAGATTTACTTCACATTAAAGTGGTACAATACACTTACTTTGAGTGAGGAAACGGCATCAAAGTTGTCACTAAAATCAGTCAGCAAGAGGTCGGCGAACTCATCGTCCAGATCAGCAACCTGTGATTAAGAACAGAAACTTATTTATTTATTTTATTTTATTGTATTGTATTTTATTTTAATGTAATTTTTATTTTATTGTATTTTATTTATTTATTTATATATTTTAATTTTTTTGTTTATTTTATTTATTTCGAACGATACAAAAAAAATGAAAATGAATAAACAAAAAGAAAATGATATACATTGCTTGTGAAGTCCAATCAAATAAACTAAACGGACGGTACAAAAAACTCCAATCAAGTTATTAAGGAAAAAAGAAAGCATTTACATCTGTAAGATTTACATTATCCTTCCTCATTTCTGTACTTTTCAAAGAACTTTTGTCCATTTTTTAAAATGTCATTATATTCATACTTTGTTCCGTCCAGGAAACCATATAAAACTGAAGAAGAAATGGCAGTTATGAATGTCCTGACCTGCTCGATTAAAGCTGCCCGGGCCTCGTTCACCTCCTGCAGGAGTTCTGGCTCGTCCGACCGGTCGAGAGGTTTGCTTTCAAACGTCCGGCCATCGTCTCTCGTAGCTCGCCGCTTCCACGTCAGCTTCTGATTGGTCAACAAGTCGACCACGCCCGAGAAGTTTTTACCGCTGCCGACGGGAATCTATGAAACAGGACGTCTCTCCATGAAACTACATTACATTTTTTATATTTTTATTATTAAATCATTACAAGTTATACAGTAATAAAAAGTGATTTCTACTTATTTGGCTTATTGTTCATAAACCTGGTTGTTGCAAACCATCTTATCTGATTGATAACTAACAATGAAACTAACTACATGTACTCAAATACTGTATGCTACTAAAATACAATGTTGATGTACTTGCACTTTATATATACATGTTATGCTACTTAACTTTTTTTGGCAAATATTGTATTTTTTATATTTTTTGATAGCTCTAGTTGTTTCTTTCCAAATTTTTATTTTTTTTTACTGCAAAACATAAATCAAATAATAAATTGTGATATATTATTACAGGTGAAGCTACGCAACAGAATCTGAAGTAATCAAAATGTCTCCACCTTTACCAGCTGCATGAATGCATCAATAATTATAATCCAGTAATATAATACAGGGGGCATTCTGCACAATGAATACTTTTACTTCTTTTTCTTCATGTACATTTGGATGCTCATAGTTTTGTACTTTTACTTCAGTCAAATTTGAATGCATGACCTTTATATTTGTAAGAGAGTACACTGTTGTATTGCTACTGAGCACTGCTAATAATCACAGCTTTATTGACCTGAATTGGCTACTTGGATGCTGAGGCTCAGTACTTGTTTTCAGATGTCTTTAATGGCATGTAATAGTTGATTCTTTTTCTAAAAGCCTACCTGCAGGAGGACTGGATTGGCTTTCAACTTGCGTCTTATGCTCTCAAGGCAAAAACCTAAACTGAGAGAAGAAACAAAAAGACAATTTCCAGCTAAATGTTGAGAACAAAATAAAGTTGTGTTTGCTCAAACTGTTTAGCCACTCACTTGGCTGCAGGTTTATCCATCTTGTTCAGGAAGCAAACACAGGGAATATGGTGCTTGTCTGCTTGTCTCCACACAGTCACAGTCTGAGCCTGTGGGTGTTTTCAAAGGGAACAGAACTTTATTCAGTCAAAAATACACGACACAAAACAAATCAAGTCTGAAATCACTCGGCTCACCTCGACACCCGCGGAAGCATCAAACACTGCAACGGCCCCATCGAGAACACGAAGCGCCCGTTCTACCTCCAGAGTGAAGTCAACATGTCCTGTAAACACACAAGGTCAGATTTGAGCTTCTCATTTCAATACGATTGTTTTATTCTCACAAAGACGGTTATTTCGACCTGGCGTGTCTATGAGGTTTATTCTATGAGCTTTCCAGTCAAAGGTGACTGCCGCCGACTGGATGGTGATGCCTCGCTCCCTCTCTTGAGCCATAAAATCCGTGACTGTATCCCCGTCGTCCACATCTGAAAGCAACAAAGTAGCGGAAATTAATTAAAGAGACTAAACAATAAAGAATTCCTGTTTTTTAACCACCCAACTCACCTCCCAGTGCTCTCGTATAACCAGAGTAATAGAGCATCCTCTCCGTGGTCGTCGTCTTTCCCGCGTCGATGTGTGCCATGATGCCGATGTTTCGGATCCTGCAGAGATGGTGCACAACGAGTTAAGCGCTGAAGCCCAGAGCTGGATCTCAACAGCATTTCAAAGAAAATACTTACTTGGATATATCCGGGCTGACCACAGTCCGCAGGGATTTCACATCATCTGTGACGGTAGATAAACATGAAGTACGATAATGAGGATCCCTTTGAATCCCTGATTACTTACAATGTTATCCATTTGTCTTACTGTGTTATAGACTATAACACATTACTGTGGATTAAACTACATCTGTCCCCCCCGTCCATCTACAGCAACACACACATCAATGCAGCAGATCATCACATATTATAATAAAACACTGACTTTTCTGCATATTGACTACTTTATTTTTGAGTATTCAAAATGTTCACAGTGTTTTACTTAAGAAAAGGATCTGAATAGTTATAAATTATAGAAACAACGTACCAGGGAGAAAGCTGTAATGTCTCTTCACATGACAGGTCACTCTACACCTGCAGCACTGGATCCCAGCAGCCAATAGATACCTTCCCTGTGAATTAACATGTTATGACGTCAACGCGATATTAAAATTAATACATCACGCATTCACTTTGACAACGTATATCGTACCCAAACCATGCTGTTTAATGTCTGACAGGCTCGAAGTCGCATCTTCAATGACTTCTTATGTTCCAGGCTTCTTCCCCGGAATCAATCTGAGCTCCGGAGGAACCATCGTGCTGTCAGAAAAACAAGAAACAAAAAGAGACTACAAACATTTATCCAACACGGCAGCGTTTAAATGTCCTACAAAAAAATAATATGCTGTTAAATGTCATACTTCCAAAACACATCCCCTAGAAACAAGCGTGTGTCGCTTCTATTTCCGGGCACGAAAACAACATTTCCTGTCGATATTAAATCATTTAAAATGTTTAGTGTACGCAAAGTTAAAGTTAAACATCAATTATTTATCCGAATTCTATTTTTTTTTTTTTAATCACGAATTATGTTTTTAACACAGTTCAATGTCACGGTAGGGTTTTGTTGAGTCGACGCCGAGCACATTAAACGAACGGACAATCCGGCGCGTCAGCGTGACGTACTTCCTCTAAGTATTGGCTACGGGGAAAACAACATCGAAACGACCCCAGCCTCAAGCAAAAACACACCGAATAGTCTGCGTCTTTACCAACTGTTACCACCAGCGACCGATTCACGCAAATACTTAACCGACTAATCACAACATGGTAAGAAGACCGCCGGTTTAATTGTTTTTAATGACTTCTACGAAGCATTTTAACAGGCTAGCATGTCGTGCTAGCGTTAGCTTTGGTTCACATGTGGCGAGGTGACGTGCTGCTCGGCTCTAGTGTTGCTTTTAATGTATTAAAACCATGTGACGTTCACTGCGGTTGAATTCATTTTTATTGGAGCATTTTTTAGCGAAGGTTAGCGTACATGTTTACCATCCATATGGTGAACATACGGTTGTAGGTTGTCTGAACGGTGTTCCTTATATGGTCAAACCCTTGGACTTGACTTAAAGGTGAACATGTATTATGATGTAATAAGTGTAGATCTCATTGATGATGGAATGATAGGTTGTAAGGTTTGCATTCAATGAACTTCATCTAAAGTGATGATCCAGCTGAATTGTTTTTGTTGACATTTGCGTTTCCACAACAATAAACTAGGAGGGATCAATTAAAGGCTGCAATTAACATTTGTTTTATTATTGATCGATGTGCCAATATATCAAGTTAATATTGTTTGTATAGCACAATATCACAAATGTGCCCCAAGGAGATTTATTTGTCTCAAAGCCCAAATGTCTTCAATTTATAATTATATGAAAAGCTTCAAACTCTTACACTTGAGAAGCGGTTAATTTTTTTTGGGAGGCATTTTTGCTTGAAAAAGAAAGACGAATTAATGACAAGTTATGTTGACAGAACTGATGATATCTACTAATTAAACTCTAGAAGAGGAAGGTGTTGTTAGATAAGATCAGTTTAATACCAGAAGTTAAAAATTGCGAATACAACCCGACTCCGTGGATGTTAGTTTCTCAAATATTCACCATAATATATTGTTACAGTATCCTGATACTGTAGTTTTTACTTGGCATCGGAAACTGTAGATTTCTGCACCAATTTGAATTGCATGTTTGTTTGTTTTCCTTTTGTAGCCGCAGAACGAGCACATCGAGTTACATCGCAAGCGGCATGGCTACCGCCTGGACCACCATGAAAAGAAAAGGAAGAAGGAGAGCCGTGAGGCCCACGAGCGATCCCACAAAGCCAGGAAGCTGATTGGGCTGAAGGCCAAGCTGTACCACAAACAGAGACATTCAGAGAAGATCCAGATGAAGAAGACGTGAGTACAGATATGGAACATCTGCCAGCATTATAACGACAAGCCATGAAGAAAATGATGAACGAACAGCTTAACAATTCCCACTTGTATCCTTGCAGGATCAAAATGCATGAACAGAGGAAGACCAAGCAGAAGAATGATGATAAGACCCCAGAGGGAGCAGTACCGGCTTACCTGTTGGACAGGGAGGGACAGTCCCGGGCTAAGGTCCTCTCCAACATGATCAAACAGAAGAGGAAAGAGAAGGCTGTAAGTAGTAGATGAAATCCACTTTTTAAAAAATAGTTCTAGGGAAATATAATTTGTGGAAATAACGTAACTGGTTTTTAATCATAACTGTTATGGTTTCCGTAGGGGAAATGGGAGGTGCCCCTGCCAAAAGTGCGTGCCCAGGGAGAGACGGAAGTGCTCAAGGTCATCAAAACCGGAAAGAGACAAAAGAAAGCCTGGAAGAGAATGGTCACCAAAGTTTGCTTCGTCGGCGACGGCTTCACCCGTAAACCTCCCAAATACGAGCGCTTCATCAGACCCATGGTGAGATCTCAGTAAAACTTGAACCGACGTGTTTTTGTACGTCTGGTTACATTCAACACTTGCGATGCGGTTTCTTCAACATGCATTTAGGCTTATTGTTGAATCTCTAACTGACCTCCTGTCTCTTTTATTCTACTTCCAGGGTTTGCGTTTTAAGAAGGCTCACGTCACGCATCCGGAGTTGAAGGCCACGTTCTGCCTTCCCATCCTCGGCGTGAAGAAGAACCCCTCGTCGCCGCTCTACACCTCCCTGGGAGTCATCACAAAAGGAACGGTCGTAGAGGTCAATGTCAGCGAGCTGGGCTTGGTCACACAAGGAGGAAAGGTCGTCTGGGGTGAGTGCTCATCTGTAAATTTACATGCACTACATTAATGGGATCATTTAACTAAAATATTTCTTCTACTTACCAGGTAAATATGCCCAGGTGACAAATAACCCAGAGAATGATGGCTGTATTAATGCAGTCCTGCTGGTATAAGACTCTTGACCTTGACACTAACTGGATTTGCCTGGTAACTCTGACTTCACACGAGGAGTGTCGACTTCCCCGACGATGCAACGGGCTTCACATCGCGGGACGGACGGGACGGATGCCGATGCTGCACTTTCCAATGCAGCAATTTTTGTAACTGAAGAATAAAATGGTGTGATTACTGTGTTAAATGTGATAAATAAATAAACTTCATATGACACCAGATACTTTCTCTCCTCTTTCACTTACTGGTGATAATCCAAACTGTGTTTCTGCCCTTAGTTATACATTATTATAATATAGCCATAAACATAGTGAGTGAAATGCACAAAAGTATCTATAAGAATGTAGTGTGCCTACTATGAAATGTTACGTGAGCTTTTTAGGAACCGAACATGCAAAAACAATGCAGGAACAAAACCACATTCCCCCAATCATCTAATATTATAGTATATATTGAAAATAATTTAAGAATTCATTGAGGCCTACTTTAAACTTACCAAATTCACTTCTTCCAACCCGACCCTCCACTGCAGAAGGACCCTGCATGCAACATCTACCACAGGAGATGTTTCGTTCTCCTCTTCATACAAACTGGATTGATTTCAGCTTCTCACCTGAGGAAGATGAAGATTGCTTTCCGATAAACTCCATCCAGCTTGTTGTATTCCACGTACAGCTGTTTACGCTGTCAATCAAGCTGGTATGCATCTCATCCATCTCATTAAAGATGAACATGGGAGTGTGCACAGGTTCAAAAGGTCAAAGGTCCCTTCGCTCTTCCGCCTGATGTGAAGCAACATCACAAACAGCGACAGCAGGAACATTTCATATTTTATTTTGTATATTGTGTGTCTGGTGTGTTTACAGCAGAGAAGTGTTGACGTTCCATTCACACAAACAAGGTTCTTTCACAGTTCGCTTGAAGCTCCTTCACCTGCAGGCAACTGTGACGATTGTAGAGAAGACATTCATAACTTTTTTTTTTTGTGGTTTCTTAAGCAACAGAACATTTTCTTCCCCCACAATAAAAGAGTACAACTACATATGACTTCCCCCCTCTTTAAAAACCAAAATAGAGTGTCTTAAAACAAAGAATTTAAATCAAAGTAATTGGATAATCAACCACTCTGATGTATACAACATCTGCAGAACTAAGTATTCTGTGTCTACATTTTTAAGAATTTAAAAAACATTTTTTTTGTCCTGAATTCATACACAGTGTCCAAATGCTGCCATAGAGTCAAGTCACGGTGTAAATAAGATCAGAACTGTAAGGCAAATATTACATCTAGGAAATATTTCAATATGGACTCATCATTATCAATTACAGTGTATATTATACATATATACAACATATATCAAATCAGCTATTAAACTGTATATCTGTGTACATTTCAATATGATCACAAAAATCAACATCACCTGCTGATGAACTCAGATGTGCCGTGTGTAAAATAACTCAGTAGATCTTAAAATTAAATTAAAAAAGAATTAAGGCAGGTGTTTCCAGGAATCCATATATATGGACTACACATTTTAAAATTGAATAAACAGTGACATAACAGGAGGACACGCTGTTAGTCGTTAAAAAGCTCTGAGGGAAAACAAGACCGCCTTTGAGACTCCAACCCCTTCATCACTTATAAAGGATAGCATTCCAGTCTTAACATGTTTTCATTCAAATGGTGCAGGTCTCCTTCATCAGCCTCCACATGAGGAGGAAGAAGTGATATACAACATTAAGAGAAGGCCTGCTGAAATCCTCCACGTGGACACAAGGTCAGACAGAGAAACCTCGGCGACCTCCTCAGAGTTCAGTCAGCCCGACTTTTGGCTGAGAGAGTTTTTTCTTTTAAAAAACAAAAGTGCACAAAGTGATCAAATGCAACTTCCATCAGATGCCGACATTATGTGTAGTAGTCCAACTTGCTCCCTATGGTCTTGCAGCCTTTGACAGAGAACAGTCTCTCTGATTTGGGGAAATAGACGACATCTCTGGCCACATGGTCCGCCACTTTCGGGTCGGGCTCAAGCCCTCTGGCTTCCATCTCCGACATGGCACACTGGACCACGTGGCGGTACTCCAGAGGCAGAAACGGGACGAAAAAGTCCACCAAGTTCTTGTCGATCAAACTTGTATGCCACAAGCCACCTATAACAAACGAGACTTCAGTAAGACGAAGGATCACGTTTTTCCACCAAGTCTAGTTTCTGAACGATGACGATGAACAAAAAGGAACATTCATGTATTTTAACACTCACTTTTCTTGTTGTTGAACACGGACAGAGAGAGCTCTGTTTCCAGATCTTTTAGCTCGATCTCTTCTCGCTGTTGTCCTGCTTTCCAGAAATCTAAAGCCCTCTGTGTGATGCTCTCCCCTCCAGCATTGCTAGGAGAATTAGAACAAATTAGCCTCTGAATGGGGCAGCACATGACTGCAGTAGACAAGTGATATGCTTTTATTCCCCAGATTGAAACCTTTTTTTATGGGTCAAAGGAAAATGATTGACAGGTCCGACTGGAATTATTTCAGCTTCTCACCTGAGGAAGATGAAGATGGCTTTCCGATAAGAGACCCCATCCAGCTTGTCGTAGTAGTCCAGGTACGGCTTTATGCTGTCAATCAAGCCGGGATGCATATCGTCCATCTCATCAAAGATGAACATGGAGTGTGCACAGTTGGTGACGTTGCCTTTGATCCACTGCTGTAACTGAGACTGAAGAGGAACAGTAGAACATTCATATAAAAGACCAAACATAAAAAACACTGCTGTGTTTCCATCTGATCTGGATTCATCATCATACCTTGTAGGTTTCAAATTGACTCGAATGTGGGAAGTGAAGTTCAGACGTGAAAATATGAACAAAACTGCTGTCCATTCCCTCTTTGTAAATGTTTTCAGCGATCAGCTGACTGACAAAGTTCTTCCCGGTGCCGGTCCATCCGTGCAGAGAGAGCACCAGGGGCTTCTTGGGGTTGTCGTTGGTCATGAATCCATTCACGGCTCTTAGGATGATGCGTGACGCAATGTGCTGTCCGAACAGTTTGTTTTCCAGGTCGAGCTCGAGACCTGGAGAGTCCAGAGCACAGAGTCAACGGGGTTAATGGCTGTAAACACCTGACAGAAACACCTGTCTCAGCATCAGCGTGACAAAATTGCTGCTGTAAAACTGCAATTTCCCCCGTTGGGGATGAATAAAGTAATCTATCTATCTACAGTAAGAAAATATGTTTGGATTTGGACATAAAAACACAAAGGAATTTTTTTTTTTTTTTTTTTAACTATTTTTGCAAATATTGTTAGAAAGGTGCACAATATGACCGGGGTGTGAAATAAAAGGGGTCAAAGGTTGCTCATGTAGGTCATATACAGGCATCGGGGGTAAATGGAGACCGTTTTATAGCCAATTCAGGTGAGGTGGCTCACCTCGGCCATAAAACCTGGTGTCTGACTGAAATCCTGACCTAAAAGTGTGTGACGGGTGTCTCAAAGGCACATTCAGGCAACCGTGTAGGTTGTTTTTGCTCTCGAATGGCAGTTTCGTTTTCGTCTCCAGACTGTATATAATATATTCTTCGTTACAGGTGTGTTTCCTTTTAGCTGGTAGCTTCCAAACAAACCCTTCACACCGGCATTTAACACGCTGCAAACGCTCACCTGTTTTATTGAAGGCTATCCATTTCGAGTCGCAACTTTCGTGTAAATAATTGTAGATGGTCCGTCCCAGAGCCGCCCCGACACCCAGAACCAGCGTTGTTGTGAACGGCTCGAACGTGTTTACCAGCAAACCGGCGGACAAAAACACGAGCAGCGACACATGGAAGCGTGCAGCGTTCATCGTGGGGGGAAAAAAACACCACTTTAAATCTCTAGAGTCGTTATTGTACGTGAAAGCGACGTAATATCGCAGGAACGAACTGCGCTAAACCCCAAGCGGGCTAACTAGCTAGCATCTCTCCACAACGGGGAACTTCCTTGTACGTCACAAATCACGCGACGGGCTCTGTGCAATCACAAACACGCGACAAACAAGACCAACACAGCGACAAACAAAATTTATGAAATCTGCTGTAATTAAATTCTGTCTTGCAAAATGTTTCATTCACAAGAATATAATCCTGAAGTCATTCAAATGTATTGTTTTCACGAGTGAGTTTAAAATATACAAGTATATAAAAGAAGAAGAACAACAACAAGAAGCAGAAGCAGAAGAAGAAGGTGGTACTTTTAGCTAACGGCTAACGGTAAACCGTTCGCTGATATTAGCTAGCTTGTATACATTAGCGGAATACATCTCAAACTATGTGGCTAATGAGTTAGCTCGATATATATACATTTGTGTTACCTGTCCTGTTGAAGGAAATCCACTCGGGACGGCAGCACTCGTGGAAGTAGTAGAAAATGTTCTGGTAGCTGGCTAAGAACCCGGTGAGAGCCGCGGCCATGCCCACCGCGATGCTGGTGCTAATGGGCTCGATAGCTTCCGTCATGCCGGAGCAGACGAGCATCAGCAGCAGCAGGACGTGTCGCTTCCTCGGGATCATTTCTGTGGAATCAGCGCTTCTTCAAACTCCGGTTAGTTTTGGAAATCTAAGGCAAAGGGCAGTGTGTGTGTGTGTGTGTGTGTGTGTGTGTGTGTGTCAACAGTGCAGACTGCTGCTGGTAGCGGAGAAACGCTGTGGTTGTCATGCAGACGCGCGATGACGTCAGAAAACAGACGTTCACCTGAGGATAAGCGAAGTTCTATCCCCAGATTTATTTATTTTTTATTTTTTTCTAAATGTATTGTCAAGTCAGTTTTATGTTGAGTACATGTCTGATCTGCTGTAAAATAAATTATTAAATAAAGTTTGTTATTTAAAAAAATAAATAAATGAACAAATAAATAAATTAGCGAAGTTTACAGAGAGATTAAAAAAAAGGGACATTGATGTGAACTGCTCATTTTGTCAAATGCATCCTCAAGATTTATGATAGATATATGTACATTTATTTTTCAATATATCAACTCTGAATTTTCCCTTACATATGATATGAATAATGCATGACTATGTTCTTACCTATAGCGCTTTGATCATAGCACTGTTGTACTGAATGTATCCTTGCTGAACTACACTGGTTTCAACTTTTTTGCTCTTTATCAGCAATATGTTGCGGTTTCTTTCAAATCTTCATAATGTACACAGAATCATTCCACTTTACCTCTTCCTTTATTTTAGCATTGGGCCTAGTGTTGCACTTTGTACAGTATTGTTAAGCAAACTATTTGATTATTAAACAAATATTTGATCACTATTTACACAGCTATTTCAGTCCAAGTTTTTTAACCTGCCAAATGTTGGTCACCGATCGCATTTAGTGAGTAATATTTGAGTTCAAAGGGTATTTAAATGGATTAAACTCCAGTTTCACAACTACACTTCCCGACAGTGATATTATTGTGCACCTACAAATAGACATGTTATTCACTTCCGTTCCCTGGACTGACAGGTCAAACTGGAATGATTACAGATTTTCACCTGAGGAAGTTCATGGTCCCTTCACGTTTTATTTTGTGAATTGTTTGTGTGGTGTGTACAGCAAGGAAGTGTGCTAGTGTTGACTTTCCAGACAGATTCTTCAGAAACCAACACAACATTTCCTTCCATCACAATATAATATATAACTTCCCCCTCATTAAAAACAAAATAAAGAGCAGAGTGGCTTAAAAAGAACTTTTAGCTGAATTTTAAATCAAAGTAATTGGATAATCAACCACTCTGATTAAACATCACCACCAGAATTTAGCATTCTG
This sequence comes from Chelidonichthys spinosus, assembly GCA_029853015.1. Lineage (NCBI taxonomy): Eukaryota > Metazoa > Chordata > Actinopteri > Perciformes > Triglidae > Chelidonichthys > Chelidonichthys spinosus. The sequence goes on from CM056840.1 coordinate 16,943,943, forward strand.
AAGTGTCTGCATTTAAAAACATATTTCTATAAAGTTTTGGTCCTGAATTCATAAACAGTGTCCAAATAAGTGTGTAAATAAGATCAGAAATGTAAGGCAAATATTACATCTTGGAAATATTTCACTATGGACTCATCATTATCAATTACAGTAAATGACTCATATATACACAACAAACTCTTACATAGAAAACTAACCAATTTAACTATGAAAGTGCAAAAATATCTTGCTGATAAATTTCAATATGATCACCAAGGCCAATATCGACTGCTGATGAACTCAGATGTGCAAAATAAAAAATAATTTAGGCAGGTTTTCTATTGATCAATATATATCAAGCACACATTTGAAAAAGCAAATGCAAAAACAGCCACATAACATAAGGACACAGACAGGAAACAAGACCACCACCGAAATGCTAACTGTGGAGTGATATAAAGTGGCAACCATGACTTAGAAAGGATAGCATTCCAGTCTTAATTCTCATTCAAAAGGTGCAGTTCTCCGTCATCATCAAGTGATATTTAAAAAAAAGTGCACATCAGATACCGATATTATATGTAGAAATTCAACCTGCTCCCTATGGTCTTGCAGCCTGTGACAGAGAACAGTCTCTCTGATTTGGGGAAATAGACGACATCTCTGGCCACATTGGCTGCCACGTTCGGGTCGTGCTTAAGTCCTCTGGCTTTCATCTCCGACATGACACACTGGACCACGTGGTGGTACTCCAGAGGCAGAAATGGGATGAAAATGTCCACCAAGTTCTTGTCGATCAAACTTGATTGCCAAAAGCCACCTATAAGAAACAAGACTTCAGTAAAACAAGGATCATGTTTTTAGTATTCAACAAAATAAAGAAGCATTAATGTTAAAACTCACTTTTCTTGTTGTTGAACACTGCTACAGAGAGCTCTGTTTCCAGATCTTTTAGCTCGATCGCTTCTCGATCTTTTCCTGCTTTCCAGGAATCTAAAGCCACCTCTGTGATGCTATCCCCTCCAGCATTGCTAGGAGGGATATTAGAAATGGGGAAAAAAATTAGAATTGGCCTCCGATTGGGGCAGAGAATGATTGTAGCGCTGTATTCTGGAAAATGATTGACAGGTCCGACTGGAATTATTTCAGCTTCTCACCTGAGGAAGATGAAGATGGCTTTCCGATAAGAGACTCCATCCAGCTTGTCGTGGAAGTCCAGGTACGGCGTGATGCTGTCAATCAAGCCATGATGCATCTTGTCCATCTCATCAAAGATGAACATGGAGCGTGCACAGTTGGTGACGTTGCCTTTGATCCACTGCTGTAACTGAGACTGAAGAGAAACAGTCCAAACATAAAATGTCTGTGTGTTTTCATTGAAAGTAACTGGATTCTATCTGACCTGGATTCATCATCATACCTTGTAGAGTTCAAATTGACTTGAATGTGGGAAGTGAAGTGGAGACGTAAATAAATGGACAAAGTTGCTGCCCAGTCCCTCTTTGTAAATGTTTTCAGCGATCAGCTGAGTAATGAAGTTCTTCCCGCTGCCGGTCCATCCGTGCAGAGAGAGCACCAGGGGCTTCTTCAGGTTGTCGCGCATGGATCCAGTCACAGCTTTCAGGACGATACGGGACGCAATGTGCTGTCCGAACAATTTGTTTTTCAGGTCAGCCTCGAGACCTGAATAGAGTCCAGAGCACAGAGTCAACAGGGTTAATGGCTGCAAACACGTTCCCTTACTTATAATGAGTTATTCTCAGACGGACAGCACTGGTTGTTCTGCATCATGTGAGTGATGAAAATACAGTCTCGACAAATATGGTTTTTTTTAGACCTATATGTTGGCATAGCACATATTTAGAGGCCAACATTCATTGTTATAGGCTATCGCTGTATTTGCTCCATTTATAAAGGAAAAAAAGTCAAAATGTTGTCCTCATAGCAGCAAAGTGTCACGGTGAAAGAAACGAAACCATAGCACTTTCACTTTCGTTTCTCAAGAAGTATCGTTACAAGGGTTTGTCCCATTAACGGGTCGCTTTTAAACAAACTCTATACATGCTGATGAAAATGCTCACCTCTTTGGTTGAAGGCTATCCATGTCGAATCACATTTTTCATATGATTTCCAAGCCTTATAATATTTGTAAGCCGCCCCCCCCACAGCCGCACCGACACCCACCACCGCCGCCGCCGTTGTGAACGGCTCCAGCGTGTTTACCAGCAAACCGGCGGACGAAAACACGAGCAGCAGAAGATGGACGCGAGCAGCGTTCATCGTGGAAAACCCACCACACTTTAAATCCCTACAGTCGGTGGTGTTGTTGCTGTGTGTGGAAGCGACCGTACAGCTATCGTGGGATGACTGAACTATGCTATAAAAAAAAAGCGGCAGCGGACTAACCAGACTGACTTCTTTGTACGTCACAAACACGCGACAAACAAACACGACGAGCTCTGTTCGATCACAAACACGCGAAATGTTTGACAACTGGCAATCTAAAAAAAGTGTATTAGCATTAGCATTGACTTACTTGTTTAGCTAACGTAAGATGCAAATAAATGTGGGCTTACGTTAAAACCGTTCGCTGATATTAGCTAGTTTACATACGTTAGCGTTAAAATACATCGCAACGGGGGATAATGTGTCAGCTGGACACATATATATATATATATAAATATATTTGTTACCTGTCCTGTTGAAAGAAATCCACTCTGGACGGAAACACTCGTGGGAAATAGTAGGAAAATGTTCCCGCAGCTAGCTAAGGCTGAAGCTAGGGCTAGTGTGCCCGCGAGCGCGTCAGCGCGGACTGCTGCTGGCAGTGGAAAGCCGCTATGGGTGTCACGCACGCACGCGATGACGTCAGAAAAATCACGTTCATCTGAGGATACGTGAAGTCCATGGTATGGTATGTTATACTTTTTTACCTCCAGATTTATTTTCTTTTTTTCTAAATGTAGTCCTACCTTGTATATGTAAAATTATTAAATAAAGTTTGTAAAAAAAAACGATGTATTTGCAGAGTTTTCTGATGTTAAAAGTCTTCATTTGCACGGCGGATGTCTGTATTTATTAAAGTTAATTTATGTTATATTATAATATTATTTACTAGGTGGGTAGGGGAGCAAAAAGGACATTAGATGTATTTGTACATTGTCATTGTTTTGCATATAAGAATATGAACAATAAAAAAAAAACGCTCTGCACGAAGAGTTTGAAAGATACTTCCACTTGTAAAAAAAAAACAAGAACAAAGTCTGGACTCCAAATTATGAATCAACATTAAGACATATTAATTTAAATTACACTCTACTGACGTTGTGTTGGATACATTTCTAAATGCAAGGCTGGATTACCTGCCCCAGTTCTCTGTTTTTCTTTGTTAATATTATTACGTTTAATTGTGTTTATCGACATGGGAATATGTATTATTAAAGCACAATATTATTATCACAATATTATATTAAATCAAGAAATGCAAACTTCCAATGTAGTAGTTCTTTATAGAACAAGTAATATAATATAATTACAATCACTCCTGCCAGTAGAGGGCAGTTGCACTCCATAAATAAGTGTTTCTATGTGGGCCAAATAATTTACACTGATAAAAAGTATAATCTCACTCATCATTCCTCCAAATCTTCATCCTCTTTAGGTAAATTAACATATATAATCCTGCATTAAAAGCATTGTAGAGAAGGAGATGTATAAATAACATGGACATACTAAAGTATTGATTTTAATACTGTATATACATTGGATTTGGACTTTATTGTTACTTTTATTCCAGTTTTATTTATCTATAAGCACTATTTGTATTTTCATTTCCCCGCAAAGCATTATTCTCAGGATAAATAAAGTGTTATCTTAACTTTTACATCATACATTTTGACCTGATGATGGCGCCAGAGTCAGAAGTCAGAGTTCCCCGAATGACCACCAGGTTTTTTTTTTTGTTTTTTTTTAACTTTTGCTTCTGCCTGTAATATTTTGTATATAAATACATTCTGAAATGGGGACATTTGAAAACCTGAATCAAACACAATTATAAATAAGATATTTAAAATAAAACTTTTCCCTTAGGTTTGGTGGAAAGTTACATTTCTTCTGAACAAACATTCATATGAAAACCGATTATATTGCATATTTGCTTCAAGTTGCATCATGTTACTATCTTAATTGCCATGCTATGTTCAAATATAATTGCCATGAGTGAAGAAAATGTTTGAAAAACACAGGAAGCCGTGTCCCAAAAGAAAAGAAGCTGCAATAATAAAAAGCACCGTCCCTCTCTGAGCCCTATCTTTGTCCCTTCCCTCTCTGCCCAGTTCACCACCCTCACTAACATTGTCCCACTCAGGCTTCCATCGATTAAATAACATCCTGAAAGCAGCGCACATGCCTCGGGATCAGTTTTTTGGGAGCAGGAATGCACCTCAGGAGCCAAATATGAAGCAACTTTACCCCGACTGGGTTGAGTAAGGTTGATTTGTTCTGGCTCGGTGGATGATTAATGCCCCTTTTTTTAGCCAAACGTTCATGACGCCGTTACAGGTTCTAATATGAAGATAAAAGAGTTTGTAAAGGAGAATGTAAACATGTCAGACCCCGTCGTTCCACTCAAGCAGACGTTTTAAATCTACTCGGAGCAAAGTGGGATACGTTTCTAATTCAGGACTGAAACAGTGACCTACTTTATATCTGGAGAGTTTTTACTTCAGTGGCCTTTAAAGCCCATTGACACAATATATGCAATATTGAAGCTATAAATAATAATCTTGACATGACTTGAGATATTTGAAATGACAGACTCAAAGTGTTCTGTAGAGATTTTGACATATGAGGTTTTGCTTCGTGTCACGAGGTCATCCTCCTCTGGGAAAGGCTTTTATTTCCTGATTATGTTTTTACTCTCCGGATCAGATCAGGCTCGTCTACGCGAGAGAGCGTATAGTTTATAGGTTCCAAATGTTTCCTCCAGTATACTTCGCCCTGTCTGCAGCCTCCGTAGCCGCCGGCGCTGCTACGTTTGGCACGCTTTTGAGGATGTGATGCTGACACCAAGTAACCAAGAACAGGTTTTGAAAGTTATCTAGCGACTGGATATGTATAGAGAATCCATGCGAGGTGGAGTCAGACACAATAGGGCAGGCTTGTTCTGGGAAACTCAAAATCTAAAAATACATATTTGTCCTCTCCTCTGTAGTTCTAGTTATAGATAGTTTTGAACGTGAGTTGTTTCGGAGGTATCGGCCGTAGAGACGTCTGCCTTCTATCCAATAATGAGATTATATGACATAAAACATATGGTTTGTGGTGCTGAAAAAACCCAACAGCGATGTTTCTTTCCAGAGATCACCACAAATAGCCCCATTATATTTCTGAGACACCTTATTGGCTGATATCTCCAAAACCAGGACACTCACACACCAATGTAGATGATAAAACACCACGTTTAAGAGCAAAATGATGCATGTTTGATTTTGGGGTGAACCGCCCCTTTAATAGTGGACCAGATACTCTGATGTGATCTAAAAGTGTTCTAAAGAGGTCAGAGGCCATGTTTGAGATAAAGTCTTCAGATCAGGATGGTGCTCATAAATCAGGCGACACGGACGTCTCATGAGGCACAAGCGAAACAAAAGGACCTTCGTCTTTTTCTTCTGCTGCTGCTGCCGGTGTTTTTCCATCCTCTCCTACAGCACTGTGTCCTTCCTGGTCGTGGACGGGGTCAGATGGTGGTCCTTGTGTTCCTGGATCAGTGGGAGGGGGGCTCTTTCCTCGAGGTTCCTCAGGGGTCACTCTGCTGGGGAGAGAAAAAAGGAAGAAAGGCCCGGTAAGGGGACCGGGACTCCTGACGAAGCCCAGACTCCCTCGTGGGCTGAGATAACTTGGAGGGAAAGGAGGCATTTTCACTTCCTTTGATAAAGCTGTGAAAGTGCAAAAAAATAATAAAACAGCTTGAAAGATTTCTTCTTGTTTTCCACGAAAATGAGCGAAAAAACTTGAATGGAGTTCCTTCCATAACTGTACGGTATTATAAGTGAGAGTCAAGGTTATTTTTTTATTTATATAAGCAACAAAAACCCAACGTTCACTTCTCTATAAGTTTCATCCATACAGCTGAACAAGGCCATGAACTTTCATTGTGAAATAATGAAGATCATAATGAAGAAATAAATTGTGTTTGAGGGTTAAAATGTGTTTCATCTGACGCTTAGTGTCGAATTACATTAAAATCCTTTGCTTTGAAGGTTGGAAGTGCCGAGGAAACAGCGTGACCTCAGTGGGAAGACGGGTTCCACACATTTATTAGCATTACATTTCCATAACATTCAGGAATTCACAGTCTTTAAGTCTTCAGCGTGTGGCGTTGTACTCAGTGTTTAGCACTTATGGTGTTTACTATGCTCATCATTAGTGAGCATGCTAATTGCTAATTAGCACTAAAAGCAAAGTAAATCTGAGGCGAAAAAAATAAATATCGTACACATGACTGACTGAAATTGAGAAATTTAACAATGAATCGCTCATCCTCAGACGTGAAGGTCAACTTCATAGCGGCACAAAGAGGACCAGTCGATTCATTCCCATCGCCACGGCAACGCGAATGTTCCAGAGATGAATCAGTGCATTCATTCAAGAAGAGGTGATTTTAATTCCCTTCGACTCCAAAGAGAAAGTCATTATATTATTTTTCTTATTATTCAGACTCTCACACCTAAAAGTCTGATGAGATCAAACCCTCTTTTCTTCTTTTTCATTATTATTGTAGCTGATGAAGTGTGTTTGATCATATGCTTTGATTGTGTGATGATGAACATGACATCATGTTGAAAAATGACACGTTTTGATGTCTGGACGCGTAGTGTTAGTGTTGATATTTTATTGAGTTTGTGGATGTTTTACGACGCTGGTGTTTTTTGAGGAACCACAGCTGGCTGTCGTGTATTATGTAAGAATAAAGGCTTGTTTTCAGTCTGTTCAAATGTTGCCGACCTTGACGAAGATCCAAGCGTGTTGTCATCAAAAATAATGGGAATCCATCCAGTCGTGAAGCTGTTGATATGTTTGTATCTCCATCTCCATGAAGCTCCATTGTTCTTTTTTTAAAGATAATTTAGATTCTATTGTGTACGCTTGTTATCGTGAGGAATAAATGTGATTTAAGTTGTTCCTCCCCACTGAGGAGCCTTAGGAGCCTGGCCATCTTATAACTTCTGTCTGTTCGTTGTTGTGGATGTTGGAGGAAGATGCGATGACTCGGATGGGAAAACTCTGAGTGGAGGTTCATTCCCACTCATTCCTCCGGTGGTAAAGAATGTGAGAGGGCACTCGTGTAGCTTTGAGGGGGGTCAAACAGGGGTCAACCTCTAATCTCAGTATGAACAGAGGGCACTGCCACCACACGCTGACCCCCTCCACTTCACCTCACCCTTAACAGCTCATCATACCGACACCAACAGAATCAAACCCGGGGGTGAGAGCACATTCCCGTGAAGTCACCAAAGAGAGAAGATTAGCAGATCAGAGCTCCGAGAGAGAGATTAGATACGTAAGCAAAGAGTAGAATATAAACAGGAGTTTGTGTTTGTATTTGTTCTGCCACCAGGAGGGGCTGCTCTTTGTCTGCCAACTGCTTTTGGTTTTGCGGTGTAAAAAAAAAAGGGGGGAATTTTGCCAAATGTCTTTTGGTAAGTGCAGAACAAACAACGGAATTACAGTAAAGCTTCCAAGAGGGAGAGAAAAAGATGGAATCCTTGGGCAAGCGAAAATACTGAATCATGTATTGGTCAGTTAGAAAGATTTTCTGTGGTTTAAAGATCTATTCCCCTCCCCCCCCTCCCCCGTGTGTAGCATCTACTCCGGTTTGCATATAAACATTGAATAACTGATTCAATAAAAACAAAAATTTGCTGTAAATATTTAACTTTTTTTAAGAGTTCTTAAACTTTTAAAGCACAAAAAAGCAAGAAAAACATTGGTTTGCTCATGTTAGAAAAGTCACTATAATAATAACACATTTTCATACAAATAAAATCCACATTCACAGGTTTCTCGCTGCTCGCCTGGTAAAGTATTTATGTCGAATCACTGTGAAACATGAGTGAAGTCTGAGTCACCTCCACCACTCTGCTAAAGAAGAATCCACTAGGTGTCGCTGTGTCTTTAAACGGCTTCATCAGTCTCAACAGCCTTATAATAATAATATATAATAATAAATAAATAAAATCCTCATTAGGGGCAAGTCATTTTCTAAAAACACATTTTACATTTCATGGTAAAGGAAGTAAAGCTTATAAATGTATTCAAATGTAAGTTATTGTTGTTAATGTGATACATTTGATGTTATTTCATCATTTATGCTGAAATCGTTTGAATAATCTTTAAAAGGCAGATTATCAAGAATGCAAGACATTCACAGGATGCATGATGGGAAATAACTGGGAATGAAATCATTTTTTAGTAAATAACTATAGTATAGGGATTAAAATAGGTTGTTTTTTTAAATAATTGTGTGTAGTTTATTTAGAGAAATGCAGCATTGTCGTTCACATCTCATTGTCTCAAGTAGAACTTGATAAAGTATGACTTTTGGTTTACTGTTCACTTCCTGTTGAGGCACGTCTGAAGGAAGAATAAAAAAAAAAAACAGCATCTTTCAAACTGTTAACCAATGAATCGACATCACAGGGTGGACCCCGTCCAAAACATGGCCCCAAAACCCCGGAGATGATCCGGAGTCTGGTTTGGTGGCCCGGTAGAGCGAAGGAGTCCATGAAACAGACCAGAGACCCGGCTCGGTTGGTCACAGATAACCTGGAACACCTGCTCTCAGATCTGTTCTGCTGCTCAAAAACAAGTGTGTTCAGCTGAGTGAGATGTGTTTTTTTTTTTCTCCGCCGGCTGCCAAATAAATGTCAAATGCTCGTCCTAGGGAACACAGGTATCCCAGCATGCAACAGGATAACGCGACAACAAAGGGGGCTCCAAACTGGAGCTCCACTTAAAGAGGCGTTTTTTTTCTCCAGCAACAAACAGGCGAACGTCTCTATTGTGTCAGGAGCCCCCGCAGTCCGCTGTGTAAACATCCCATCACGACTATATTCAGACCTGGACAGGAAGTGATTTCATATCCAGCATCCGCCGCAGCCTTTCCTCTCTCAGGTGGTGACCCCCCCCCCCCCCTCCTTCACCAAGGGAGGGGTCGATGGAGATCAGGCAGGGTCGAGTGCAAAGAGGGTTAGGTTGGTTAATAATAATAATAATGGTTCCTGCTTTTTTTTATTCTTAGTTATTTCCTCCAGATTTAATCTTGATATCCTGCGTATGTGTGATCGTGAGCGACCGCGTGTTTTACAGCCACTTTTTTTCCCCTTTCTAATATAATTCAAAGCAGCTACAATCATAAAATATTAACAATACATGATGACAGTGTGAAAGGGTTTTTTCCTTGCCCGTATACTGATGACCCTCCGGAGAATTATCACCTGAACCTGCAGATTTGTTGTAACGAATCTGAATCCTAACGTCTCCTGGCGTTTTCACAGTTTAACGATATTTGAACCTTGAACCTTGACCCGACGGAATAATCCACTGAGGAGCTGATACTATTGATTAGAGTAGAAGTGTGACACCGAGCCAAAAGTACCTGCAGGGACCTTAAGAAGCCGACGAAAATGCTTGGCTGACACTTTTAAAAAAAACCTCATGGAAGGAGTTATAACGTTGAAGCTGGACCAAAGCCAGGAGGCATTAATAGTGGCGTATTAAAACATCCACAACACACGCCTCTGCACACACCATCAATTAAATGTTCTTTTATTTTGAAAAACACACAAATGTTCCCAGTACAACAACATCAAGCACATAATGTGTTTATGGTAGAAAATGAATCACTCTCCAGGTTGAGAGACGGAGCTACAAAAGAAGCCTGTTGCTAATCAATCAGCGAAAAAAAAAAAAAAAGGGCCCGAAGCTGAATAGTGTTGTTTTTAAAAAGGCCTGAAAAACATGACAAATCTGAGTTGAAATCCAGGGGCTGTGACCGCAACGAGAAAAAAAAACAGTGCGAGGAAATGTATTACAAGCATATAAAACGTGATTTATAGCCGGTTTTAGGGCTACGTGGCAGGGAAACGTAAAAAAAGATTATAAATGTGTTTAATTTCTCCGTGGACTCGAGAGCGTGAGGCGCCGTGAGGTCACACGAGTTTTACTTTTTACGAACCAAACAAAAAAAAACTGTAAAGAGAGTTTCAAGGTGACAGCTGAGATAAAAAGGACAGAGGCAGGCAAACACACCTGTGATTGAAGGTAAATGGCCCCTTTCAGCATTGTTTGCTTCAGTGTGTGTGTGTGTGTGTGTGTGTGAGAGAGTGTCCTTCTGGTCTAAAAGCTAAATAAACACACTGAATTGGGGTCACAGATTCTTCAAACAGGTGTTTTCAGGCCAACGTGAGCCGAGATGAGACTCCGTTAAAAAAAAACACAGAACATGAACAGGATTGACGATCAATCGAACCAGATGATCAGAGTGTTTGATGATATTGTGTTAGATTAGGCATTAATAAAGCTGGAGGAGACGTGAAGCCGTCGCCATCTGGGTGAACCCCTGCTGTGAGAGACATGAGGGAAACCCCAAAATAAATGAAAGCAGGAAGCAACAGCAGGTTTGAGGGGGGTAAACAAACATGGGGGTGGGGGGGTTGTTTTACACCCACCTGCTCCACCGCCTCTCTTTCATCAGCCACTGATGTGACAGGACAGAGTGACTTTTTTCTCATCGGATGGATTACCGTAAAATTTCAAACACAATATTCATGTTCCCGGGAGGATGAACTGTTGATCACATTTGGTGATCTCTTCATTTTTTTTAAAAAACAGCCAATGAATGAGATAAGATACAATAAAATAATCCCTTATTAGACATTTAGGGAGGATAGTGCAACAACAAGAAGGAGAACAAAGACAATAAATAAATATATTATAAATAAGTAAATATAAAACATGTAACTGTAATGCAATAATGGTATAAAACACTATATTTAAATAATAACTTAAACTAAAGAAATCAAGATTTTCCACATTTTCTCAAACAGTTCGAATGGTGCCGAAGACAAACAACCAATCAGAGTCACGTATTCGCTGTCAATCACTCGTGTGAATCCGGATTATTTTAATGCCTATTTTTCTTTAAATCCTTTTCAGAAAACAGATTTTAGCCCTTTTTAGCTCTAAAATGTGAATATTTGTGACCTGCCATGTAGAAACCGAGTTACCCCCCCCCCCCACGATGCCCAGTAGCCTCCGATGGCGCCTTTTCATGTGAGAGCTGGTTCATTTTTCAAGCTGATAAATCCCTGAGTGCAGACTGACAGGCTCTCTGGGAAGACGGATGGGCCTGCAGAGACTTGTTAAAAGGGGGGGTTCCCTCACTGCCTCACTGCTCTGCTTTGGCCAGGAGATGGGGGGGGGGGGGGGGGTCGCTCTGGAGGTCATCGTCCCACACATTAGCGGCCTTTAAATCTTCCAGCAGTCACAGAGCCCGACCAGCAGTCGTGTAGTTTCTCAGAAGGGAAACCTGAACTCATATTGATGCGTGTGCATACCTGATTGAACTGAGCCCCCCCCCCCCCCCCCCCCCTATATGGGATGTCAGCACTTCATGTACGTCCTTCATGGAGGGGTTCGCTGCTGGGGAGTCGTGTTTTCCAGTGTATTCATTACATGCTGGGGACACGGTGCAGATGGTGGAGGACAGAGACCCAGGAGGACGAAGAAACCACGGACTTGTTTTTGGGTCCTTGAATGCAACCTGATCCAGAAGAACATTATTTGTTTTTTCAAAAATAAACTGCTGGCGTGTCCGTGTACTTCATGTGGCGACATAGTGTCGTACAGATCATTCCCCCCCCCATGCAGAAATCACAACAGATGGTATCTGTTTTACACCTTTTCTCGCCACAGACAGCGATGTTCCTGTCCCAAACAGACCACCCGCCCTGACTGCTCTCCTACATCATACATTTCTAATTCCACATGGTTCTGTATCGCTTTTAACCCCCCGTCTCAATCTACCCCTCCCTCCTGCCCATCATCCCCCCCCCGACTCCCGTATTATTGTAGCGTTAACGCAGGGAAGCACCCGCCAACCGGAAGATCTGCTTCTGGAGATTGAGCCAGTAACTAAATGCCTCTTCCTGACTCCCACCCCCTTTATTGCCCCCCTAAAGAAACCATTACATCAACATCAAAAAAGCCTTCGCTAATGATTTCTATCCATTTAAACTGTAGATTAAAGCTTATATAACCCACCTTGAAAAAACAAGCATGTCATTCATGCAGAAACACATTTATTACTGGACCTGCGATGGAAGAAGTTGTGATGTTTTCCATCATGGGAACGCCGACGGGTTTGCATATTTGAGTAAAAGAAGTCGTTTGCATGAGGAACATTTGTCACATTCAAATGGATCATGACAAAGAAAACAGTCGGAGTCGGCAAAAATAGCCAAGCCGACGTTAGGCGCCCTCCTTCGGCTCTGCCAAAGAGGTTTTTCTGCCCACGTATGAATCAGAGGTCGTAGGTCACAGCAGGTTTGCATTGAATCAAGCAGCGAAATAGGCCCCGACACATGTTGCGCATGTATCCTCCACTTCTCACCACCCATACATCTACATCTACGTCTGCGTCGAGGGGATCGGGGAGAGAAAAGTAGAAGTAATCACAACCAGGCTGGTTTTTTGTTTTTACCTCATATGATGACGATCAAAAAGGAGGGCAAACAATTGGAAGATGTCGCCCCCGCTTGATGTTAAATGGCGGGGGTTAACCTAACTGATGTGCTGTGGATAAAAGGGTTAGCATATCTTAGCAGCGGTCAGGGTGTGGAGGGGGGTTTGAGGGGTGAGGGAGGGGGGCAAGTCTGCAGGACTGAGATAAATCCAAAGGGGAGGCGATGGGAAGTGCTCTCACATCACTTCCTCTCTTTGTTTTAGCCGCTGTTTTCAAGGCTCGGGAATGTAGTTCCTGTCGAGAGGTGAAGGAATTCAAAACAAGTTCATTAACCCCTGCATGGGGGGGGGGGGGTGATAAAGGAGGGTGTTTGTGAATGAATGTGGAGAGGGAGCATCACAAGAATGCACGATCTCTGTGGCATTTTAGATGCATTTTCTGTCATGCAAAGCGGGTGTGTGTGTGTGCGATGTGTGTGTGTGTGTGTGATGTGTGTGTTGTGTGTCCGAGGGTCTGTGGGAGAACGGCCACACCCTCCTCACATCCTGTGGCTGGCCCCGTCCTCGTGCGACAGAAACGCCGAGCCCCTTAAAAGGAAGTCTGCGTTGGATGTGTGTGTCCGTGTGCTCGCCGGGTCGCACAACGACTGTGTTTCCAAACTGCTGACGCTCCCATTGTGTCGGTGAAGTCAGTAAGTAGGTCCATCTCCCTCGGGTAGGGGGGGGGGGACGCGATCTCCACGATGCCCAGTTCTCTGCACACACAGACGGACCGGAAATCCACCATTTTCCTCCAGAGAAGACCTCGGTGCCACTAATGACTCTCGAGGAAACCGCAGTCAGCAGCAAAGGGATTTGAAGGAATACTGCAAAGTTTTTCCAAATCCAGTCTGACGACCTCTCAGAGTTCTCGTTCCTCCCGTTAGCACGAAGCAACTTCCCTGGTTGGATGAAGTCCATCAAAAAGTCTCAACAATTTTGATTATTTCATTTTTTAAAGACTATGACAGCATTTTATTCGAGGTAAAACATGATACAACAAAGAGCTGATGGATGGGGTGAAAATATTGGTTGCTTTTAGTCCGGCAGCGTTAAATGCATCGAGGGTTTGCACTAAAAACCTTTTTATGACCGGAAAAAAAAACCTAACAATAGTTTTTGCTGATGTCTTGTTTGTCAGCCCGTTTCTTACTTTCCCTCTGCGGTGCCATCAGCACAGTCGATGGGAGGCCAACGCCACTCACACTCTTAGGGTTAACGTCTCTGAAACGCCTCGGCTCATAAAGCCCGTCAGTAGCTGTGAACTCCATCAGACAGAGAGAGACAGAGGCTGGTTTACTGGAACACGTTGCCGCCGTGGAGGTCGAGAGGTCGCCGTGCTCTCTCGTTAGGGGGGGGGAACGTGGGCACCGCTCTGCGGTCTGTGGAGATACAGTATCCGATGCCCACTTATAAGGAAACTGTCAGCTCTGATTTGCCGTTGCTTTGCTCCACGGTGAATAATCCCATTTACACTGACTGGATGGAAGGACGGTGGAGCTGCTGCAGAACGACGGCAGATCAAACGGCTGTAAGGTCGACACCGTTGCACGAAGGTTCCCGGGGTTCGGCTGCGGTTTGGCACAGCGTCTCCTCGGCTGCTCCTCGGACCATCTGTGTGCAGTTAGAGAGGCTAGATACCTTTTTAATGAACCCGTCATTAAGAGTGGGAGAAAGTCACAGCAGTGGGCTGGTATTCCCCGTCTGCGGTCCTTCCATGGTTCCTCTACATGCAACAGTACTCCTACACCTTCTCCAAAGTCAAATTCAAGCACTTTTCAAGCATTTCCAGGTGCATTTTAATGCTTTTCCAGCCCCTTCCAGCTGTGGTAAACTCCATATTTGTATCAATCCAATCCTCAGCATTCAGTCTACTTATTCTGTCACTTGTTCCTCACATTAAATGAGATGTTATTGTCCTCTAAACAACCAACATGATGTTTGGAGACAGCTTTTTACAGAAGGACCACAAATGAAAGGAAAACTAATTCCACTAACAGATCCACAGAAATATAATCACCAACTATCTTCATCATCTGTTCATCATCAAAAGTCATTTTTCATAAGGAAATGTCACAAAATGCTGTTTTCAGTCCCTCAAACATGGAGATCTTCTTTTATCTGTTATATGTCATCACATAGAACACACATTTTAAGCACTTTAGTCTAAATCCAAGCACTTTTCAAACCTTGAAAACACCACACCAAAAAACTGCATGTGAGAAAGCAGGGAAAGTAGAAAAAATGCTTTCTTTTTCAAAAAGCATACTTCCATATAAATGCTGAAATCACACTCAAACATGTAATATTCACACTGCAATTAAATTACTCAGATGTTTATATTTTTTAGCAGCGATTCTGTCCCTCCGTGCTGCTGGTCGGGTTAAAAGAATCCTGTTTCACAAATACAGAAGATTTGCTTGTTTTCTCGGTTATATTTTAGTTGGACCGATCAAGCTATCTGAAGATTGGACTCCGGGACATTTTTCACTGTTATCTGATGAAGATTATTCAGATTATTAATTAAAATGGAGTAAATTAATTGCCGCTTTTGTGAAGAAAAAAAATTGCAGTTTTAGTAACAAGTTGGTAAGAAGCTGAGTCTGAGCTGGGGGGGGGGGGGGGGGGTTGTTGGGTGGTCTTGGGTCTTAATGGACCGGTTCTCTCCCAGAGGACAGCTCTGGAACAGATGGCTGAACAGAGACCCCCCCCCCCCCCCCCTCCCTCTTCTGATGTCCTGCTATTCATCAGACCTGCATCACTCATCTACAGATCTATAGATCTGACCACTTCTTCACTTTTTTTACTTTCAGTACCAAGTTTAGTTGTGGATGGAGGGATGAAGAAAAAGGCTGTTAGGTTGTAGTGAATCCATGATCAGTTTGTTTTCAGAGCTGAGAGGCGTTATCATTATCACTTCATCGTCTCCCGCTACGGTTCACACACCGGGAGCCAGAAGAAAACGGCCGGATCGGAGGAAGCTGACTGAACTGGGATCAGATCCTGACATGGATTTCTACCAAAGACAATAGGCTGGCACATAAACAATTGTTTTCTAGATGCAGAACTATTTTTAATCATTCAAAAGGAGTCTTTTTAAACTTTCTATTCATTTCTCAGCATCGCCCCGTGATGGTCTGGGAACATGGTCAGGCTGAACCCTGCCCATATAAGCTGGGGTCAGCTCATATCTAGTATATATATTTATATAATTATATATACATGGAATCTAGTTCCAAAAGTTGGCAACAGACCGACTACCTTTAAATGCACTAAATATTTCTATTTAATTGAATTTTTTCCAAAAACAACAATTTCCCCCACGAAGCTGTTTACATGGTTCATAAAAATGTATATTCCACTAATATTCCTGTCAGTTCTCCTCAAAATGGACCAGATGGTGAGAAAAAACGAACGTTATATTAATCTGAATATTCATTTTAATCAGCCATGTGTCTTCTTTTGTAATGAGAGCAAAAAGCAGACTATTTGGTGCGTATAATAATATAATATGATGACACTGATAGCCAGACAGATAAGCAGCATCATTTTGCATGTAATGGCTTAGTTGACACTAGTAGGGCTCCATTCATGCTCCCCAGATGATGAATCCTAAGGCATTTGGTGACATTTCATCTACCGCCACCAGAATTCATCAAGTTTATTCTCATCCAGCTCAATATCTCCATTTCTACCACATGGATTGGCCATTTACAAACTACAGCCTCAACATTCATGCTCCCCAGATGATGCATCCGAACCACTTTGGTGACTTTTCCTCTCCTGACCAACACGTTGAACTTTTAGAATCCAGCAGAGTATTTCCATAACAAACACATTTGTTATGAGACGTTTGTTTAATGTCGTTGTTCTCACGCCGGGACTCACTTCCCCGTTTACGTTTAATCCGTTCCTGTTAAAGGTTGGATGATGATAATCCACGGAGCACATCTGAGGATATACCAGGGGGGGAAACAACACACAAAAAACGGTAAGAACGCCAAATATCGCATGCTGACAGGTCCTCATAAAAGTTGGCAACGCTGTGAGGGATTTCATTTCTTCGCCAACGCTCATTATATCACTCTTCATGTGTCAGCGTTCTCTTGCTGGGTCACCTCAGCATCCAGGCAATAAATATCCGTGTGCAGGCAACGCAGCATGAAATCACGGTGGAAAATACTCTCTCTCGCCGCCTCAAAGACCAGATCTTGGACCACGGTCGACTCCAGAGCCGGAGAATTTGATTACTCTGATAAATAAGCCAATCAGACCTCGCATGTGTTTTTAAAGGAATGTGTATAAACTCCCTTATCTCTGCACATGATGACGGACTGACAAGGAGAGCTGGCAGCAGCAGCAGGAGGAGGAAACACTGGACGCGTGAGAGGCCGTTAGGAAGGGACATTAAACCACAAACCCGCATATTAAATAGGCACATAGGACACAATTAGTCGAGGATATTTGTTATTTTTTGGGGGGGTTTGGTTGAGAATTCTACAGTTTTGAAGTATATATTTTTGAAACGACCTCTCTGGATGTTGGAAGTGGAGCACAGGAAATGCCTGGACCAAGTATTTCCAATTCCAGGGGGGGTTCGGGATGAGTGCAGGCCTCGGCTTTGTCCGATGGTATTGGTGGCAGGCCTTGGACTACAGGATGTCCTGTTTGGACCGCTCCCCACCTTTGTCACTTGCGAAGTTGATCAAATCCGACACAAAGGAACCGTTTGGCATTTCAACTTCATGCACCTGATAGGAATTCCAAATATGAAGGAAATGCATTGTGGGAAATGTTTCCATATTGTCACACCCGACAAACAAAACCATCATTAAGCTTCACTTCTTCCAGGCTGCTAACGCGTGTTGGAACCGTATTAACGTACCGGATCGCTAAAATGCTGCACTTATGTAAAAAAAACAAACAAAAAAAACACTCCTATTAGTGCCGATGACTTAAACCTGGGCCGTTAGAAACTCTGGCACACAACGCCGAGTCAAAAACCTTGAAAAGGAGGCGAAGGGGTTTAAAGTTGAATTCTCTTCAAAACAAATACAAATGATGCTACTGTGCATATTTTTCAAGCCACTTGAAGGCGTTTCCCATGGCAACGGAGTGGCAACTAAAAATGTGTTATTGGAATACTATTGAAAGATTTGACACTTTCTTTGTTTTAACGTCCAGATATAAAAACGACGGGTCACCGAGTCCAGAGACTCTGTAGAATCCGGACCAAGGACCACTGAAGAGGATCTGAAGAGGATCAACACCTTAATAAGACACTTAATATCGTTTTCTCTCCTTTATATTCTGAGTGTTTTGGGACCTCCAGGCCTGTTTTCAGACAAACAGACCACGCTGAAGGATGGTATCTTTAGTCTCTAAGCATCACACACGCACACATATACACACATATACACACATCACAAACCATAACAGACTTCATGCACTCAGACTTGAATCCACGGAGACATTGAAAGCATTTTATCTGCGTCTCGTCCTCATCAGTGTAAAGCTCTCACACACACGTGTCCCGTCCACACCCGTCTACACACTATTCACTTGAAATCTATGTGTTTTACGGTCATTGTTGGGCAAACATCTGCCCTCTTGTCTATGCCCCCCCCCCCCCCCCCCATCCAGGGTCACCACTGCTGCCCTTTAGCAAAAAAAAACCCGTCAGGCCCTCTTTGACGCAGATCCGTTTCCTGTCGGAGTGAGATTTTTATTGTTCCAAGGGTGCAGCCCTGCAGAATCTCGCTCCCCCAGCCTTTTCCTGTTTCCTCCCAAAGAGGAAGTGCTGCTTTGCTTCAGCGCCCCCCCCCCCCCCCCCCTCTCTCTCCCGCATCTTCTCTGGGACAAATCTGGGACTGCAAAAACGTTGCTTGTGTGGGCCAAGTCTTGATTTCAAAGAATGAAAAGAGTTCCTTAAAAAGAGATACCCTCCCACTTCGGCCTCTCTTACACAAGACCACACACACACACACACACACACACACTGATTTTGCATCCTATATTCTAATGAGCCCCCTCTGAGCCATCAGTCTTGATGGTGTGTGTGTGTGATCACCTGCGACCTGCAGTGAAGTGTTCCCATGGCGCCTCGTCACGTATACCCTCTTTGTTGTCGCAGAGGAAAACAACGTCTTTGTCTGCAGATCGTTCGTTCTGTCGGCAGAATATTAACATTATTATTAAAACTCTTCAGCAAACATTAAAACAAACAACTTCTCATAATACGTTGAAACAGAGAAGCATGTCCATTTTACTGTTCCAAGTTTTTAGGAAAGTTCTGGGTCACGCCCTCTGAAACACGGTCGCCCAACCGTAAACACACACAAACACACACACACACACAGAATACTTCAACAATCGGGAGTACATGGTCCGCTTCTGCACATGTTTAGAGTGACAAACGGGTCCTGGTTCTCAGACTGTTCTCGGGACAAGCTACTGTATCAGGGCTCACATCAGAGACCAGGTCTGAACCCGGGAAAGACCTCAAACCGCCTTTTCAAGAACGATGAGACTGGAAAAGTCTCACAAGAGGTCGTTTTGTTCAAATTCATTTGTAGTACAAAGTTCTTGCAGTCAAGAAAGTCCGATGAGGGTCTGAGGACCAAAACCTGAATCAACTAACAGGATTTAGTATTTTTTTTTAACTAAAATGAAATGTTCCGATCCTGCAAAGATGTTGCAGGACGGAGGAACATACAGTTAAAATCTGTGATTTTGGAAGAAACAACAACACTAAACAGGCCTCATTGGGATCAGGCTAATACCAGGATCAACACAAACATGTCACCAAACTGTCTCACAAGCAACAAAGCTTCTATAAAGCGGGTGGATAAGAGAGACAATGTGTGTCGGGTTAAACAGCTTCAAGCAGGAGGAGGAAGGTATTTGTTATCGTGCAACAGTTTGGCTTTTAACAAGCTGCAATTTGACAGATTTGATCTCACCGCGATGTTAAAAGCCCAATAGAGCTCCCACTGTAACCCCAGCTACATGTGAGTTCTAACTGATAAATCCTGTTTTTCTCCAGGACAGTAAAGGCAACGTTAGGCCATGGGGGTGAAAAGGCCCTCTTCAAGATGTCTGCACGACAATGGGGGTGATTGGAGGGGGGGAAGGGGGGGCAGAAAAATGCTTCAAAATCAGATTCGCGGAGCAGGATGGAGGGTGTTTGTGCAGGAGAGGGGTTTTATCAGCGGCGAACACTCACAGGAAGTCCGGTTTGGGATTGTCCGTCCAATTCCTGCGTTCCACAGGAAGCTCTGCATAAAAAGCAAGTGAAAAACGCCCGAAGACATTTCATCTGTGGCCGCTGGACTCTCGGCAGCACCGCGAACCAGCAACAGGTTTCTGCTTTTTTCTTTTTCTTTTTTTTTACTTGAGCTTTTAAATAAGAAAAACCGGCAGAAATGGAAGAGTCCTCTAAACCACCGGTGGAGCGGCGGCTCGCGGACCATGGCCGCCGCCGCCGCCGTTCAGCCTGCGCGCGCACACACGCACCTGGTGGCCCCCTACTGCGAGGGTAAGAGATTTATTTATTATTTATTTATTTTCATGCGTGTTTATGTTCAGTTAGTAGATCCTATACATGTCTTTTTTATTTATTGTTTAATTATATGTTTTTTTTTTATTTTCTTGTTGGCTCTCAATATACTTACAAGCAAAAAAAATCTAAAATAAAATACAGGACATAAACTGAGCAGGCAGGTCTATAAGCAACTGTAAATATGTAACTACATATGATCTTCATGGCTGGTTCAGGTACTGCCAATACAGAGTAAATGCAGTAAACAGAGTTTATGTGCATATACTGAGTTTATTTGGCACACGCCTCTAAAAAAATGGTAAAATATGATAATAATAAAGGGTCTGTTGCCTGTGATGATTATTAAATTAACTAAGTGACCGTGACTGTTTAGCTTAGTCGTCTAGAACATAATAGAGAAACACTTTTTGGCTTAATATCATCTTTATTCATCACTATGGGCGAGTCGGATAATAAACTAACTTAACTTGGATATAACTTCAGAGGAAAGGGATCGGCACACTATAGTGTTGACAGAATTTACTAAAAGAAAAAAACACACTTAATTCAACTCAATTGCTATCATTTGTAAACAAAACTCCTTTGCATATTTTATTATTATTTAATTAATTGTATTAGGTTAGCGTGTAAGTAACTACTAAATGTAATTAATCATAAAGGGTCTTTCTAAGAAGAGAACAGCAGTTTCTTTCACTTCTTCTTTGACAGTAAATTAAAGGATCATTTCACTTAAAATAATCATAATCTGTTTTTAAACACTCAGGTACATCATATGGCTGCAACTTATGGAAGCACAAATACTTAACTGTACTAGAATCTTCAGAATATTATATATTATATCATTTTAAAATATCTGTATTTATACTCCTTATAGCCTACTAACGCAAAATTCAGTTAGTCTTGCAACAAAAAAAATAAGGTATCCATAGGGATACTTTTTACTTTATACTTTGGGTACATTTCACAACCTGTAGCTACTTTTTCAGTTTTACTTGGGTAAAGTATTTGATTCAGTAAATCTACTTTTACCAGTGCTTTTGAAGTATTTGTACATCTACTTGAATATATCTTGACACCTCTGCAACAGGACATCTTCTTTTGAGTATTGTTTTAAATTGTTAAAAAAAAAGTGCGAACGCACCCTTTAACTCCATCTGCAGCCATAAAACCCATCTCTGCTCACCAGCCAGTAAACTAAACGTGCATCACTTCGGTTTATGAATGAAAAGCTCTAGTGACGTCACACGGATCCCCAGTGCAGTGCAGGCAGTCTTGAGCTCCCAGCTGGAGGAGTGTGGGGAGGAGGTCCTATACCCCCCCCCCCCCCCCTCCATGCTCCCTGACAGTCTGGGCTCCGGGAGAAACCTGACTGCTGTAGCGGACTCTCATCACTGGACTCTTGAACTCCGCAGCGGAATAGAACGGGACTTTGTTGCCGGACCGGTTGCCGGTTGTGCAGGACCGCGTTGTTGTTGTGTTGTTTGTGGGCGGGGACTGATTTTAGGGAAACCTGACTGCTCATTGCACGGTTTGTGATTATTATTTCTGTATGCATGCATATATGTATCTAGATATTGGCTTGTGCGGGTCCAGCATCCCTTTGTTTTGTGGATTCCGGGTTTTTCCTTAAAACGCTGTGAATCTGCGTGTGTATGACAGCATTACGGAGTGAGTGAGTGAGTGAAGGATGTATCCCCCCCCTCCTCCTCCTCCTCTCCGGGATCTGTACGGTGCTGTCCTGCAAAACAGCGCCCTCTGCTGGCGGGTTACTCCACTCAACTCATTGACAAATGACACGAGGCTCGTGCAACCACGTGGTCTGAGCCTCGAGGTCACATTTGTTCACCTGCATAACGAGCATCATTTTGTTTTAATAATCATAATAATAATATATATATAATATATATTCAAGGAGCCAAAATGATTTAATGTGGGTTTGAACATATATTTTGGTAATTTCACTTTATGCATCCCGAAGGAAGAATGAATAGATTTCAATAACATCATAATAAAAAGCTGTTATTCTTCTACACCACACCCAACTAGTAAAAACGTCCCTCACGACCACTGCGATGATGCTTTTATGGTCAAACTCTGTTTTTGTGAACCAACACACAGAGGTTTTTATATATTTTTTCAAAGTGTGTTTCCCGTCTCCGGGCGAGAAGCCAGCAGGAAGATCAGAGAGACATGCAAGCTGTCAGCGGAGGCTTAGCATCGGGACCACGGAGGGCCGGCCTCGGGGGCTCTCCAGCCTGCGATCGCTTTAAAGCCCCCCCGTTAGAGATTTCCCAAGGGTTCAGTATCTGATCTGTTCGGCTTCACCGTTCTTTTTTTTAATCCTGTACAGTATGTAATAATCCCAAAAAACGGTGTGAAGGGATGAGTGAACATTTGAGTCCATGCAGGTCAGAGAGAGTTCAACCTGCTCCGTCAGGACTGCATGATTTCTACATGTTTTCTACAACAGTCCAGATGTTGGTGCGGGTTGCCTAGCAACACGTTATCGATATTAGTTTAATTAACACATGCTCATCTCGTCTACAGGTAGCTGGAGTCGTCCTGGAGGAAAACGTACGCATCCGGCGTGAGGAGACTTCAGCTCAGGATCCACGAGCCCCCCCCTACCCAGCATCCTCCTCTTCCCTCCGACCGGCACGCTGGTGGGAACGAGGACGACGATGTACCAAACGCTGCTCCTTTCCTCCTCCCTCTTCATCCTCCATGTGATGGGCACACAGTTCTTCGCTCACCACGGGTGAGAGCCCTTCCTGTGTTTATTATGGTCTGTCATTATGATCATCAGTGTGGCCCTTTGTTTTAGTGAATGCATACAAATGTACACATTTTAAGGTCCACCATCGTGTCCCAGACTATTTGACGCACGGCATTATGGGTAGGGGAGAGAGAGAGAGTCTCTAAGCTCATCTTGTCATTTTCAGTTGAAAGACCAAAATAAACGGAAAGGTCAAGCATAGCCGAGGAGGTCAAAGATCAACTCTTAGCCGTCACACATTCGGACGTGATTACACGGGTCTGTCGGGAGCAATTAGGCCAACACGCCAACTTCTGAGCTCTCCGTGGAAATGACACATATATAAGCACCAAAACTAGATTTCCCCTTTTTTTTCCACAGGAGGAGGGTGTGCGGCCGAGACCTCACCCGTCACAGCGTCACCATGACAACAGAGTCCTACATCCAGCCGGTGCACAAGCCCTACATGACCCGGTGTCAGGGGCATCGCCTCTGCAGCACATACAAGTGAGTGAGACACAAACAAACAAACAACACCAAACACAGAGGACTCATGAAGTCATGTTTTTTATTTAATGGAGGGGTAAACAATGTTTGACATGTTTAGGGAAAGGGGATCTAGACTTTCTCCCAGACACCCCAAAGAACCTAGAATCTAAATATCGAGTACTTTGGTGTAACTACGGGAAATGAACCGCCGGCCTTCAGAGACCACAGTCCTGTTTATTTTGGACCGCGTCTCCCTCCATACTTACGTTCTCACTCGCTCTGCAGCTCTGATGCTTTCGAGCCCCCCCCCCCCTCCTTACATTCCCTCCATTTTAATCCATTTTTAACTCTTCCCTCACCACCAGATTTCACATTTCTGAGACGGCAAGCCTTCTAATAACGTGGTGATTCTCCTCACATTGTTTAGATCCTTTCACTTTGCTTTTTAAAGCTTTTTTTTTTTTATCTCTCCTATAAACCAAACACTCAGAATTCTCACTCCATCTCTACATCTCATGATGGGGGGGTCTGACATCATTACCAAATAACCAGGAATCCCTTAACGGTGTGTTTTCTGGTCTCCACAGGACGGTGTACTCGGTGGCGTACCGGCAGGTGAGCAGAGCGGCACCTCGTTCCCAGTTCTACTCCGAGTGCTGCCCGGGCTGGAGGAGGTTTCACTCCCACAACTGCAACCAAGGTAACCCCCCCAGGTTGACCCATCCCCCGTATTTACCTGCATCTAATGAACATGGAGCATCAGGGCTTAGCATAAAGTCTGGAAGCAGGCTAGATTAACGGCTAGAGTTAATGTTGTGGCTTCTTTATGTGTCGGACTATTTCTTGGTTGGATGCAACCGGTGCCAAGAAATAGTCCAGCACGTTATTTCCCATTAAAACCACAAGTTGTTGTATATAATATATATATTATATATGATGTGTTTATTGGTGGGAATGAAATGGTAGCTGTCTCTGTGCTAAACGAAGCAAAGCGTCTCCTGGCTGTAGCTTCATATGCAGCATGTTTTTGATTTTCTCATCTGACTCGCGTTGCAGCCGTGTGTGGAGAAGCCTGTGATAACGGAGGAACCTGCCTGAGACCCGACCAGTGTGCTTGTCCTCTCGGCTGGACGGGGCATCAATGCCAAACAGGTAAAAAACACACACATTTTACCTGCACAACCACATGCTGTGTGAGACTCACACACACATTGAAGCCCAATTGTTGTGTTTCAGACGTGGACGAGTGCAGCGAGCGGGGCGGCGGCCGTGCTCTCAGGACTGCGTGAACACGGCTGGCAGCTACCGGTGTGCGTGCCGGGACGGCTTTGTGCTCGCCGGAGACGGCCGTTCCTGTCTTCCCCCTCCCACCCGGGCCACAGTGGGTGGTCACACCGACGCGGGTAAATGTGTGTGTTTTTCTTAACAGCGTCTGCAAGCACGGAAGAGAACGCAAAGACACCAGCCAGCCTCGCGGTCCATTATTACTTTTGGTACGCGCTATGCCACTCTCAACTCGTACCGTGAGTAATAATGCACTGCGACTGGTGCCGACTCCACATTCAGGTCCTTGTGGTCTGGATCCCCCTGAGACCGGGGACCACTTGACTCCCGAGGGGTCCTTGTGGGAGTAAAAGCAAAACATCTGACTCTAATCGAGCTCTCATGCTAAACCAGACATATTTGTATCCCCACACACTCCATTAGCTCCCTGAAAAATGTTGCAATGTTGTGTCTTGCCATTTGTGTGCTTCCTGTATCCTAGCAACAACACAACACTGCTCATGTCTACAGATAGATGACCCCATCCCTTTTTCTTATTTTTTTTTTTCCTGTTCTGTGTCAGCGTTATTGCTTTTTGGGGGGAATTTATGCAGCATGAAACTTTAAAGAAGGCTTTTTTTTTTCTTACTGATTTCCAAATCTTTCCACCTTTGGGGAGATTTATTTTCTTTCCTCATGTGTCAGAAAATGAAATGTCTCTCATATAAACGTGACATTGCCAAATGATCCCGGGCTCCGCTCCAAACTCCCTCCTATTCATCAGTGTGTTTTTTTTTTTAAGAAATAAAGTCACACAAAATGGAATTCCTCGGCTAAAATGAGACGTTTGCTCCCTGTGAGTCCTGCAAGTATCGCTGAGTCAGCAAAAAAAAAAAAAAAATGAAAGCGACGGATGGGCTTTTTAAGATGCAAAAAAATGTGAGGATTTCCTCGGAGACGGTTATCCGTTGTCATGCACACGTCAGAGGAGATGTTGATGGAGATCACGAGCATGGACACGGGTTTAAAGGATCAGGATGTGGTCCATCGCTCTGACTCTGCCAAGCTGCTGCCGCGGAGGAGTGTTGGACTACGTTTGTAACTCTCCATCTTCATCATTCTCCCCCTCCTCTTCTGTCTCCCTTTCTTGGTCAACACTTCTTTTTTTGTTCTCATTCCAGTTCCATCAACTCTGTCTGCTGGGGGTCATCACCATCCCCCCCTTCCTCCTCCTCCTCCTCCTCCTCCTCCTCACCCTGTTTCTGAACTCCACTCCTGTCTTAGTAATGGACCACATCTGGGACACATTGAGCCGCTCCAGTCTCCGTCTGGTGAAGCTGCAGCAGAAATAGCAGGGGGTCCCTAATTTTGCATCCCGATCTGGGTCCCGGCTGCTCCGGGGACGCGGCCCCTCGGGTGGAGCCGGGGCCGACGCTGCCCCCATAACCGATGCTCATGAGCTCGTCTATTTCTGGTGACCTCTCTATCGGCTTGTGTATCGGCGTGAATGCCCCTCCCTCGCTTTGTTCCCGCCAATTTAAAAAGCAGGCGGTCGCCATCCTCTGATGTTCTCTGTTTGTATGGTTTCTTCAGGTGGAGGGTTCAGCCAGATGGAGAACGTGACGGAGGAGGTACAGAGCCTGAGGAACCGAGTAGAGCTCCTGGAAAAGGTAGACAGACATAAAACCCACCGACCAGCCTTTTGTTCCTTATGATCTATAATCTGAGCTGCCTTTTAATCCTCACAACAAAAGGCTCTTTGAAATGCCAGACCTACTTTCAAGATGTTTAATGTGGTTTTTATTAGACCTCAGAAAAGGAAGAAGTGTAATTATGCTGTATAGGTCACACTGTTTCCTTCTTTTTCCTGCAGAAGCTGCAGTTGGTGTTGGCGCCCTTCAGCAGCTTCCTCCCGCGGCCGCTGGACGACGGCTGGTCGGAGAAAACCACCTTGCTGTCGCACTCCTTCCAGCAGCTCGACCGCATCGACTCCCTCAGCGAGCAGATCGGCTTCCTGGAGGAGCGCATCGGCACATGTGAGCGACCGCACGCCGACCTTTGTGTGCCAGTAAATCAAAACGACGATCAGAGAACACATAGAAGCCCAAATGCAACAGTTGTCCATAATGTCATGAAATCAAATAAAGTAATAATACAAATCTAATAACGTAATAAAATCATGCTGCCTGTAACGTAATAACCTTCTTGGCTGAGTGAGCTCAGTGAGCCGATCAAACTATAAATTAAATTTTCTCTTAGATTGTAACAGACCAGAAATCAGTAGCACTTGTTATCTGAAAAAAAAAAAAAAATAGTGATTATTTCATAATAAATATGGTAGCCTATATAATAGTGGCTGCTATTCCAGTAAAGATGATGAATAATAAGTAGCATTTAACGTGAATATGTATCAAATCAAGCTTGTTTTGACCTTTTTTTTTAAATTCATGTCTGTAAAATCAGGTTTTTAAAATGACATTAATCAACCTTTATGAACTCTGTTTTTAAATATATTTATGTCTTCTCCACCGTAGGTTCTTGCCAGGAGAATTAGCCAACATTTCCAGACGTCTCCCATGAAAGTTACTAATGACACGAACCTGCCAGAGATGGTACGATCCATCGAGGGATGGCAGGAAGCAGAAACGGCCTCAGTGACGCAATCATCTCACAAATCATCATCTGGGATTTTTTTTATTTTTGTTTTTACTATTCCCAACATCATCATTTTCTTTTCTTGTTGAATCACTGTCAAATCCCTCTTCTTGCAACACTTCCTGTGGTAGGGTCAGTGACATCATCCCTATAATATCTGAACAAAAACAGAGGGGTCAAAGGTCAAATTGGCCACCTTTTTTTTCTGTTTGTTTTGCATCAGTGCAGCTGTGTTCCTCTGTTGAACCCCCCCAGTGTGTCATGGAGGGGGGGGGGGGGGGGGACATCTGTATTTATCTATTTAAATTATGATTACATCCAGTTATTATTTCTCATCGCTCTTATAGACATTTCTACCTAATTTTGTAACATTTTGTAATAAAAGGCCTTAATCAAAAATGTCATGTGTGCTCACTTATGGAAGGATTAATGAATAAACGCTGCTGATGTAAGACGGACAAACACAGCACTGAGGCTAACACAACATCGGATGTCTCCCGCTGGCCCCCCCGGTACACTCTGTACTGTATCAGTGGTGGAGAAGGGATTCACATCCTTTACTTAAGGAAACGTATCAATAATGCATCAGCAAGTACTTCATTACAAGTAAAAGCCCTGCATTTAATTTGTATTCTCATGTAAAGATGTCATTCAAGTATCAAAAGTAGAACTGAATGTAACTTTTACATGATAAACCGTTTCTTTCTTAAATTAAGTGTAAAAAAAAAACATGTTGCTTTCACTTGTTATAAGAAAATACAAAGTACTTTTGCCGTTTCTGCACTGTGCAAAACGGAAATAGCAAATAAGCTTTCGGATAAATGTAGTGGAGAAAACAAAATACAATATTTTTTTTTAGAAAATATGATAGAAGTATAAAGTAGCAGAAAATTAAAGTGCGTCTAAATTGCACAGTTTGAATATAAATCGGAGGAAGGCAAAGCAGACATTTAAGTTCACGACAGCTTAAGAAAAAAAAAAGAATTTATTTGTATTTATTCTTTTGCAAGGCATTCACGTTTACCCAGAAAAAGGTGAAATCAAGAACACTACATCGTCAATATTAACCAGATACTATAATGGTTAATATTGTGTGTATGCATATATTAACACACACACACACACACACACACGTACAAGGCTCTGCAGGATGTAGGCTCCGTTTCTCTTATCCATGTAAAGCTACTACCAACAACACTTTTAATAGCTTTGGTGAAAATCAGAGAGAAAACTTCAAAAGTTGTTTTTTTTTCACCCAAACTCAGCATGAAAAGTGCTTTATTAAGGTTCAGAATAATTAAATGTTTTTTTATTTTATATATCTGACAGTATCAGTTCGTAAACAATTGCCAAAAAAAGCAACCAGCGGGGGGGGATTGTTGTAGAGCCCATTCGCCACCCATAAATCACACGTTTGTAGTACAAAATAAAGAAATGAACAGGGAATAAATACATAAAACATCCCCTTTAGCAAAATTGTATATGGTATAGGTCATATTTTTGGGAGAAATCAATTTGGTAGAGCACTTTATAACATTCAAAACACTTGCTGTAAAGGTAAAATTGCTGTTACAGATAAAAACGCAATAAATATATTCAAATAAGAAAAAAAAATAGATCAATTAGTTTAATGTGGGGGGGCTTGTATACTGGCATTGAACATAAATGAAAGCCTGATCACTGGAACCAGTACAGGCTTAGTACCAAAGTATTAAAAATCCATCTCCTCATCGGGTTTGTACGTGTCAGTCAAGAAATTTAAACATTTAATGGTGAAATAAAAACATTTCTAGATGAGATGGGGACCATATGAGTGAAAACATCCTGCCATATTGAAAAAAATACAACAATAAGATGCCATTAGTAGTACACGAATACCCTGAATGCTGAGATACATTCACAGATGGTGTTTGACGGGCAAAAGCAACAAACGTTTTTTGCGAAAGAAGTGTAAAAAGGCATTGAGCAATGTGAAATATAAGACCTGGAAGTAAACGCAACACAGTTCAGTCACTTCTATGTGGTTGGAAGTGAGTGTGCGCACACGTTACAGAGCATAAACAAATGATTTTGGAAACAAAACGATCCAAAAAGGTGCAACGACAACCATCAAACTTAAGGCCAAAACGTTTTAAATTAACTAATATTCTTAGGTTAAGATATAATTGAATGACAACTAAAACATTATTCACTTTCATAAGGATAAAACAAAAAACAAGGACGACCCTTAAAACTCTCTAAAACTGAAAGTATGCCAGGTTTGTTAGGAATTAGTGAAGTTAATTAGAACAAATCAGTCGAATAAAAAAAATCCTTCCACATTTCTACACGCTTTCTGACACCTTGCATTATGGGTAAAGTGAAATCGATGACGCAGGTCATAGTGAGATAATAATGGGCTTCCACTTTGTCATGGCACAGCAGGTAGCTTCCACTTTGGAACAGTAAAACAGCTGGACAATAGCACAATATGAATTTTTTTTTGACACATCTTAAATAGATTCACGTGTGAGTTCCTTTCTGAGGAGCAAAAAAAAAAAAAAATCACTTCTAAAAAAAAAAGATCATCTTTAAGTAGAAATAAATATAAAGCAAAAAAGAAATACAGCGAGAAGACACTTGTTGCTCGATGGTTATTTTGGGATCTGAGAGAAACTGAATTAATGCACAATGAAACACCCACAATGCACAACATTGAAAACTGTTCAGTCCACTTTAAGTCCAGTGTGTTTCCATCGTTACACACCTGGTGTCGTGGATTTCCTTTGCCGACACCGTGAAGCACGTCGTGGAGCTGTTGGTCGTTGAGTCGAAGAGCCAATATGGATATAGTTTAATTCATAGCGACGTTAAGAAGTCCGTGGTTCAAAACCGGCGTCGACCTCTCGCCTCCCCACCCCCCTCGGAGAGACCCCCCGCACCTTTTTGTCTTTTAGGCAAGAGACTGGAATGCAGAAATGAAGGTGAGAACGCACAAAAAAAAAGGAAAAAGGAGGGAGATGTGTGTGTGCATGTGCAGTAAGAGCATCCACGGATAACTCAAATAAAAAGGCAGTGTGAGATGAAGAAAATGAACCGAAAAAAGACATTTCAAAAAGAAAAAAGGTACAAAATGGTAATTAAAAAATTAAATAAAGCCGGAGAGCAAAGCGAAGGATGAAGGTGGACCGAGCCATCCAAAAAAAAAAAAAAAAAAAAGGCATGCATGAAGAACGATCCACATGTATACTGTTGGGCTTGCCGTCCGTCACTCCGCTCACAGACTGCAGAGGGCAGCAGTGAGGGTCGGGACCGGCTGTGCTGTGTGGCGAGGCCAGAGGCGAGCCGGAACCAGGCGTCAACTAGACGAGAAGAGATATCATGACAGGAGGTCATGTTGTTTTCTGGCCAGCTAATGGGACAACCTGGG
The DNA here is from genome assembly GCA_029853015.1 of Chelidonichthys spinosus. Taxonomy (NCBI): domain Eukaryota; kingdom Metazoa; phylum Chordata; class Actinopteri; order Perciformes; family Triglidae; genus Chelidonichthys; species Chelidonichthys spinosus. The sequence goes on from CM056840.1 coordinate 16,974,837, forward strand.
GGGGAGGGGAGGGTTGGAGAGCAGGGAGGTCTGGGGAAGGGACGGGGGGGAGAAGGAGGTGGTGGGAACTGGTAAGTGTTCAGTGCCTCAGCGGCCCGTTGCTCTGGGTTACGGAGTTGGAGACGTTCAGGAAGGCGGAGCGCATCACGTTGTAGGATTTGTCGCAGAGGGATGCGACGTCGTCTGACGTCATCCCCTTCGTCTCGATCTTTGGAAGGATCTTCAATCTGATGGTCCCTGTGGAAAACACGAAAACCACCGTTAACAAGTCTCACGGGACATCAGGTAGTGTTTTTTTTTTTTTTTTAAGTTAGTCACCTGAATTGAACTGCTTTTCTTTCCTCAGGTAGAAGCTGCTGTAGGAGGAGAAGACGACAGGTATGATGGGGACCTGAAAAACAAAAAGGAAATCATATTATCATGACCTCTTCATTCTCATGTGAAGCTGAATCTCTTTACTTTACAAATACAAACGCTTGACTGAATCGACATCGCGTTCTCTCTCTCTCTTGCACACACAAAATCAGCACAACACCAACAACCTCCATCTCCTCCACTAATAGAGGCTGAGCCAAACGTGCCCCCCCCCCCTCCAGTTCACGCAGTCTCGAGTGAGAAAACCAAAACACACACAACAATTCCACATCGAGTTTCACGCAAACACTGTTTGTATAACATGATCCTGTTTGAGCAGACTCCGGTCTGTAGAGCCAACAGGGCCCCCTATAGAAAATGTGCTGGCTAATAAGCAGCACCATGGCTTTGTTTTTCTAGCCTCTCCGATAATCTTTAGCAGCAAGTAAAAAAAACAAAAAAAAACACACCACAACATATTTTTTTTTCCTGGGGGTGAAACAAGTTGCGGTTTCTGGCCAGATCTCATTCAACAATGTTTTAATTCATTCCACCTGTCGGGCCCCAAGTTTGTTCCCCTGAAAACTGACTCAAGAAAAAAAGGAGAGAGACCTCCCACCTGCATGCTCAAAGAGAAAGCTCTTCTTAATAAAGCCACACAGCCGAGCCGCCAATTACTCACGTCATTCTGTGGTGTCACTCTCATCATTTTGGTGTCAGGAGAGGACCAACACACAAATTAAAGTGCACAGACGGACTAAACCATTCCTGGCTCCGTTCCTATATTGCACACATAGTGTTGCCACATAAGGTTGCTAGCTCCCCCATGTGTCTAGAAGCAGCACACTGCTGGCAACATCACCTCACTCTCTCTTTTTCAGGAGACAAAAGTTGGCTGAAGTTTCATGGAAATGCAAACGTCATCACAGCACCTTTTTTTTTTTTTTTTTTAATGATCCGGACCATGTGGCATATTGATGACGGATATGACTCATGGACACCCTCAAACAAAGTGTAAGTTAAAGAGGAGGCGTGCTCACTTGTGCCTGCACTGCCAGGTGGAAAGCCCCCTTTTTGAAGGGCAGCAGGTCGCCTCTCTGGTTTCGCGTTCCCTCTGGGAACACCCACAGACGAATCTGTGGAGGTCACAAAATAGGGATTTAATCCAAAATCATCTCAACAACCTGAACCGTGTGACGGATTAAGTGCAGAAAGAAATAATCTATTTAACACTACGTATCAAGCATGAAGTACTAGTTCTTCAGGGATGTAAATGCTATAAACCATCACTTAAACTCAAATAGACTCCTTCCATCACGTCCGATGTCTACAGCAGCCCCATTACCTGGTCGTCCAACATTGTTTTGGCAGCGTCGGCCATGACGCTCTTGGCGTCGCTCGTCTTCTTGCGGTTGATGAAGACGATGCCGCCCAGCCAGCAGACGAGCCCTACTGTGCCGGCGTAGATCAACTCCTTCTTGGCAATCATGGTGCAGCGGTCTGGTAAGATCTCCATCAAGCCTGGGAAAACGGAGAGGAAGACAAGTCAGCGTCACTGCATGTGTACGATACAATTCAGCATATGAATTAAAAAGCAAAAGCAAAGACAAAACATATTTGCACTTCAAGATATAAGAGAAAATCCTCAATAACAACTACAAATCTAGAACCCATAGTGCTATAAACATAGGCATTAAGCATAAAAATGATGTATCTAGGTAGATATGAATAGAAGATATCAATTATCATTTCATACTTTTTCAAAATTGAAAATTTAATTACAAACTTAAAATTTCCAAAGCACACATCAGCACTTAAAAACCATAAATGGACTGAAAATCTATAGTTTTACTCTTTCAAAGTTTGAAAAATAAGGCACCAGCTTATTTCATCATTTTGCCCCTACCCTGATAAGTTTGTTTGCTATATTATTGGCCTTCAAAGCCTAATTTACATCATACGTTTTTCCAAATTTGAAGGTTTTTCCCCAGAAAATGTGTTTTAATAAATTGCATCACTGAGTAAACAGCTGAATATAGTCTTTAAAAGGTGTGTGTGTGAAAAGAAGTCTCTAACTTGCACAGTATGTCTCAATCTTATCCCTTTATGGCCTTCCAAGGCTGTTGATGTAATACTCGTGAAAAGAGAGTTCACTTTATTGATACAAGTTATCTTCACGAGCTGCGCCTGCATTATGAAATCACCACGTTTGATTAACCTTGGCGTTAAAAAGGCAGCTGGTGCAGAAGATAAGAGTGGAGTGAGATGTCAAATACGCTCGATATTAGAGACGGGAGGTCAGTGTGTGAAATTTAAAAAAGGGACGGCAAACAGCAAGTAGATGAGACTGTACTGAGCTGCGGAGCTGTGTTTATCACATCAGCTTGAGGAAGAACAGGTATTAATTGCTGGGTGTAGCAGTTGGCATGGCAACTTGGACGCCCAATCAGACTCACGCGGAGTTCTCTCAGTGTTAATTAGATGCCTCGTTCTCCCCCCTGCTGTCACCACGTTGGCCTTGAGCCCTCATCACTCACCACCACTGAAAAACAAACCCCGCCGACGGAGAGAAACCACACGGCTGCTAAACGAGGAGTCCTCAACACTCACATTCAGGACCGGAGAAGGAAGACGGCAAAAGACAGAACCGCACATGCAAAATCATAAGACAAGACCAGATAGATGAACAATTTCCAAGTCATGCTTTAAACCACTTTTAGATGGCATGTGCTGCGAGGCCAGTAAAGTTTTAGCAGGGATATTAACCTGGCCTACATTGTCTAAGCAACCAAAACCAGAAAAGCTGGATCTTCCTATAATAAGGAGGAGGTCAACTGTTTATTCAAGTTCTTGCCCAGTGGATTCGGGGAGAGGCGGGGTGATGACACCAGTGATGTCTTCAGTAGTCCTGATGTTTTATCACAGCCTGTTCTTGAATTGTTTAGTGGCTCATCCAAACCAGACTGTGATTAACAGCCATTATAAACAGGATGGCGCATTCCACCTACACCACAGCTGTCAAGAGACGATCCCCCCCCATCCCCGTGATCACAAAACGCAGCCAAAATACACAATGTAGTCGCTACAATTTGCATATTTTACCCATCTCTGACGTGACATCAGCACGAACATTTCAAACCTAAACGCGGCTCGGCTCATACCCTGGTGACCAGCAGTCATTATCAAGATTAGTTGCAGATAAAAATAATTTTGTCATGATCATTGCATCATCGGTGCTGAGAGAATGGCTGTATTTAACACAAAGTCGTTGTCACGTGTAAACTGTGTTTTGCTGAATTCAACAACTTGATGGAAGACGGAGGCGGACGTCCAGAAAACTCCCAGTGAATGAGGTCAACGACACGCCTTAGTCTAAATCTGATCTTATTTGAGGTTGCACAACACAAAACTGGACTAAAAGCTGCCATTTGCGTCACTCTTTGCACGACTATGAACCAACAAAATTGTTTCATTCTTGATGTAAAAATAGCACGGCTGCATTTCTAAACCTCCCAACATTGTGTTCTTTAATGTTTAAACCACAATGACAATTATTTAATCATGCAGGGAAACATTAAATAGAACAAGCTCCAGTGTTGGAACAATCTAAATGTCTGGATTAAAATTGTTTCAGTATTAAAGAGTCTTTTGGGGGTTTTACATTCATACTGGTTTAACAATGTCAGAATTATAGCCCTTCTAATCCAAAGTCCCCTTGAACAATGCAGCAGGGTAACGACTCCTACAGTGTTCAGATTATAGACGTTAACACGCCAGCACTTGGCATCACAGCCATTGTTTCATTTCAGATATGGAGACCGCTTGCAATGTCTTCATATCTATCTTCATACATAAAGAGGTAGTAAAGCACCCACCCAAAACATCCAGGGAGCTCTGGTGGTTGGAGATGATGACGTAGGGTCCCTCCGTCTGCAGATGCTCCCAACCGCTCACGTCAAAGCGAAGACCCAAGAAATACTTCACGTGACGAACCAAGGAGCGGATAATCCTGGGGAGAAACGGTTGATTACAGGATTAAGTATAGGTTCAAGGTCGAATATTTACATGACCGTCTTAAAAATACAATTAAGCAGGTACAACATCCCCATTAGCTTTGTTTATTTCTTGGTTCGTTAAGTATTCGCCCGCTGTCAGAATAACGCTCCAATAAGCTTTGAGAAAGAATGTCCTACCATCTGCCTGTCTGCCTCTAAATAAAATAATCACACTAAATCAACGTTCTGACTTCCCAATGTGTCGAAAGTCAGGTTTGTTTGTTCAAAATCAGTCCACTTTCAGATGAGTGGGGGTAAATCCCTAAGGCTTGATAGATATTTTAGATATACGTTTCCAATTAAAAAGGAATTACAACATTTCAAGGTAAACAGAACTAAAACAAACTAATCTGCAGATTATCTTCTCAAATAACTGATAAATTGTTTTATTTAGAAAATGACAGGAAAGTATGGCAAGTCTGGTTCAAATTTCACATCAAGATGATGCTATCAAATGTCTTGTTTTATTCAAGCAATAGTTCAAATTCCAAAGATATTAAGTTTTGTGTACTATCGTGTATATATAAAAAAAGCATTAAACATTTCGGAGGATGGAATCAGTGAAAATTTGGCATTTTCACAGGAAATAAAGAAGCAAATCTCTAGAGGTGAAATCATATAATTTCCTTTAAAGCTACATTTACTTCCTATCTTATAAAAGGTGTTGTCATAGTCATATTTATTCACTTCTTTTATAAAAAAAAATACAACAACAACAAATGTGATTTAGTCACAAGTAACACTTTCAGTTACATGCAGTCAATTGATTTAAATATTGAGTTACTTAATCAAGCCTCAAGAACTGTTTTCAGGTTAAACATTCCTAAACCTGATTACCAGTTTCCAGTTTTTTTCCCCATTTCTGGCCAGGGGTTAATCCTTCGGAGATTATAAAAAACTCGACCTTTGGAGAGACAAACATGATAACAGTTCTGAACTTTGCTAATAAATATCCAGGGTGACCTCTGCCCCGCCTTGGAAAAGAGATTCAAAAACAAACATGTTCATGGTGAGACTTGCGTCTCAACCCTGACCACACTTTTACTTCCACTGTGAAAGAGATCCTTTCTTACCGAGCACTCACATCCATGAGATTTCCCCGCTTTCAAAAGCCCTGCCTTGTCCTAAATCAATACACTTTCTCACCTCGAACACACGGACTAAAGCTGCCAATTTCAAAAGTATCTGAACTCTTGAGTTGATGTGTCTGGCTGAAAATCTTTTTTTATGTCCAGGCCAACATCAAACCCCTCTCTCGCATCACATTTAACGTCTCTCTGCCTGTAAAGTAAAGGTGGAAACGCTTTAAAAATATTCATTAAGGATGCAAATAAATTCTAAGAGTGATCAGATAATAATACATATTAAAACAAGAACACTATAGAGTTACTATATAATCATATGATGATCAAACAACTACAATTCACCGTCTAAACATCCACAAAGACCTCATTTCTACAAACTACTTCTATCAATCTATGTTTTTGAATCAGAACATCAGCTGAACATGCCCCCCGCCACCCCTCCAAAATAAAATGCTGAAAAATAAAGGTCTCTATACGTATTGATTGTGTACAAGACTAATGTGTGCAATATAATATTTCCAACATTTCAAATCATTTCATCTTACATTCTGTCTCAAATGAAAGGAGATTAAATCACCATGGCTCTTGCTGGGGTAATTCTCTTTGGTTACGCTCCCAATAATTATGGGATTGAAAACCAGTAAAGCCACTTAGTGCATTATAATAGCCTTTCACCCTGATACCAGAGCCGATTATTAAAGAGATGAAGAGAGATGACTATTTTGGAAAGGCAGCTGAACAGTTCTTTGCTGTGAATGAGGGGAGCAGAGATTTTTTTAAAATTCCTCACAGATTAATTTAAATGAAACTCATCTTTGTCTTGTTTTGATGTTGATGAAATAAAGCCTCATGAAGGCGTAGCCTTGCAGATTTAGGGATGCTCTCCTTGACTACTTATGTCATATTATGAAACATAAACAGACATATCTGACCTTATGCATCACAGTTAAAAGCCTGAGAACATATTCTTTAGGAGTGGCTCATCAACTGGTCACCCTCTTAAGATGATTTTCTCGTTTGCTCTTCTACACGGCACATTCATTTTATGATTACTCTCCCAACCCTTCTATTCTATTTTTGGGTAATCAAATCAACGTGATTTTAATTACCACATCAAAAGGTAAAGCTGGGAGCGTTAATCAAAGACATGAGGAACACTCTACTTGATGCAATCATCTCTCACTCACTCGAAACTCAGCTTGCACATAAAAGTGTGTGTTTCATTGATGAACTACAGACAAATAATTTTAACCTTTAAACCAGAATACAGTCTTTGGGTTATCTTTCAACACATCAGTGCACTGAGATATACATTCAGTCAAGTGCAAAAGTCACCGGTTATGCAACGTCTCAGCCAGCGTTGCAGCAACTCTAAGACTGTTCAAGAAGAATGACAAAAGAGGGTTGGTTTCTTTTTTTATGGCCAATCCAATAAGCTTTTCTTCTCTGGTACGTTTCATCATCAGTCTCTTACCATGTTCATTTAACTACAGAGCATAATGACACAGTGAGTGATCTGTTTCCAGCCTATGTTCAATACAACCTGTACAACAAATGTACATTTTAATCCAGTAAAAAAAAAAAAGAATGCGGTACCATCACAAGATACCAGTGTCAAATTAAAGTGCTAAAGGTCGGAGAGTTCTTGACAGCGTGATCATATGATCACTCTATGACAAAGCAGAGGATGCCTTCATTCAGAAATGGCAGGGATGGAAAATGTGTGGTTTTAAAACGATGTCGGTTTTAAAGAAGGCCAGCCACTCAACAGCCAGAGTGACAACATTACATGCTTAGGCAAACAGACAGCAACACTGGTTGTCTCCCCACTGATGTAAAGCCATTTCACAGTGTGGAACCGGAGCTCAAACCATTGTGAGCTGAGGAAACTAAGCCTCTGTCCTTTATCTATTGACATAAGATCCAACCTGATAATTAACGTTTGAGCCATAGCCAGAAAGTCCACATTCACATACAGTATGTGAGAGGTTGACCTGTGTGTCTGCAGACAGACAGACAGACAGACATTAAAGCTGAACTGAAAATCCAACAAGAAGTGTTTCAGGAAATGCATTAAACAGTGACTTGAGTTCTCTGGATGTGTTTCACTGTGCAAAGGTCTGTTCTGGTCCGTCACAGTTTATGGTGTTGCATTCAAGTCCGAAAGCAAACTGTCAAGACCAGAATCAAGGCCTTTGTGTACCCGCCTGCCAGCAAATGTCTGCGACACACTACTCTATCCTCGATTAATTACAACGCCGTTTCCGGCAAGTGCATCCAAACCTCGATTATCTCTCTCTCTCCGTCTGTCTGTGCAAGGTCTGACCCCGATTCAGTCGCTTTTGTCACAGTCAAATGGGTCCAGATAACCTTTGAGCTGGCAGAATAGCTCACTGGTGCAACATGACACCGCCGACATGGCTAACATGACTGTGAAACAGTTATTCCTAGAGCAGCGAAGGCAGTGAGACCCGCTGTTGTAACTGACGGGGGCCCGCTGTCAGCGAAGGCCAAGTGAGGTTGCGTTGCAGATGGGGCCTCATAACTATTCAGTAACCCAACTCTAATCAGGGGGAAACTTCCCATCTGGCATCTTCAAGGTAATTACTCGGACGCAGTCGCTCGTGTCGAAAAATCCATCCTCCCCATCTAGGTTTAACCACTACACATAAATACCCCTGCTACAAAGTGGACACTGATACTACATTTCAATCCTAACAGGTATCAGCTGACCCCATCAGTGTGTGTGATGGGGTAAAATACCGGTAACATACTTCTATATAATAATAAATCTATGACATCCAGAATGTTACTGACCAGAGTGAGTGCAGATATGTTGGACGGCATTAAAGTTATTAAAGTTAAGTTAACACTGATGTGCTTTACCCTTTGCAGGAGATTTACTTGTAATAATGAATATTTTACACTGTATTATTGTTACCATTAAAGGAAGTAAAAGGGATTAAACATGAAATCATACAGAGAGGATTTATTGCAGGGCATATTACATGCTGCTGGGGTTGCATGTTGTTGTGTCCCTACTAGTAATGGACACACTGACATAAGTTGTATTAGCATTTAACCAATTTAGCGGTTAGCTGGCGTCATTTCCGCCCAAATCAAACTAAGCGAACTAGCAAAAAAAAAGAAACAATGACAGCTTTGTATGGTAGACTAATGTTCTCTAACTTAGCTAACGCTAATGTCTTGGTATTTGACTTGGAGGAGGAGGAGGAGGAGGAGGAGGGGGGGTTAAGTTAGCAGACATTCTTACAGGACATGAAATTACCGTTATCTGAGGCTAGCATTGTCCCCCCCTCCCATTCACCTAGGCAAGTAAACACGTTAGCATTCCTGTTTCCTGGCTAACGTCACACACTGCCAAGGTGTCAACGGGGTGCTAATATTAGCATTTAAAAAACGCATCATTATTTGTTTCAGTTTATGTCAGTTAGTTAGTCGCCAAGGCTGTGAGCTCGGTGACGTTACATTGCAGTGATGTTGACACGCAACAATGAGACCGGCAACGTTCCCTATCGGAATGTTTTTTAGTATAGCTAGCTAGCGAGCTAACGTAAGGGGGGTAGCTGTCAGACGGCGACATTTATTATGCAAAAAAAAAAAAGCTCACCTCATGTTTTCAACGTCTCTGCCGCCGCTTTTCAGCACCGACAGCGGGATCGCCACCAGCGCCAGCAGCATCATCCAGGCGACGTAGAAGCACTTTTTGAAATAGAAAACAAACGTGCTGCTGGTCCACATCAGGAGCGGGATCAGCAGCAGAGCCATCACCCACAGCGCGTCCATGGCGAGCGAGCGGCGGAGCCACCACGGTACAAAAGAGGGAGAGAGGGAGAGTCGCTGCCAGCTAAAACACACACTCTGACACGCGGGGTTGCTTTCTGGAACGCAGGGGCGCGCGCGCGCCGAGAAACCGGCCAGGCTTCAGGGTGCGAGAAGAAGGAAGGGAAGCAGCACACGCGACCCTGGCAACCATTACACAAGCGGAAGTAGTCCTTTAAGCGGCGGCGTCGGTGCCCGTGGCTGCCCCAACCACCCCCCAAAAAATGCAACGTTGCTGTTGCTGCTCATCTGTTGCTAAATGGCATCATGAGGTGGAGTCAAGTCGTCATCGGTTGTGGTAGTGATTTTTTTCCCTTCTTCTTCCCCTTTCTCCTTTCACTTCCGGTTGCTGTGTCCCACGATTACGGGGGTCTGATGCGGTCTGATGTCACCAGCTACAGGTTTATTATATATTATATAAAGTTCATATTTAAACTCTCGAACTCTTTCATTAATTTATAGAAGATTAATATTTAAATATTCATTTTATATGGTGTGTTATACTGGAACTTTTTTTTATCCCTAGATTTATTTATTTTCTATTTTTTTTTCTAAAATTTTTTTTTTTTTGTAAATTTTATGTGGAGTATATGTCTGATCTGCTGTTTATGTGAAATGATTAATTAAGTTTGTAAAAGTAAATAAATAATGATAATAATAAACTCTTTGAATCTTGAATCTTTGAATCTTGAATGATACATTTCAAATATATTCCTGCACCTTTTGCACTCTACACCGACTGTTTACAATTTCAAAATGTTTTGAGTGGCCAAAACATTGACATTTCACTCTGCTGAAGTTATGTGGATTTTTGGGGTTTATGCTTTGTAATAGAGACCGGTTTGACAGCTGATTAAAGCAACAACGTGTATAATTGGATTAGCAGTGATAATCCAACCCTCGCCTATAATCTTGACACTGTCCAAGGGAAACCCCTGGCTATCGAGTGTCGGGCCTCTTCGAGGAGCTCTACTTGACGTGATTTGGAAGATTAGGTTCAATCGTTCATTAATCCTAATTTAATACGCAAGGTGATCCTAATCATTGGCAGTCTCTGAACGTGGAAATGGTGCTACTGGTGCCACAAGCCAAGGGATGATTTATAGATTGCTCTTGAGCAATGCTCAATTTAAATCTTATAAAAACACCCAACAGTGGGATACAAGCTTTTCTTAAAGACTGGAAATAATGCAGCAGCTCTACATCGTTACTGACGACTGACTACTTCTCAAACACATTGTATGGATAAAAGTACACAGCACTGTAGACAGACATTTGAACTGGTACTGGCATGATTAGTCAACAAACTGAAGCAACAGGTGAAGTATTTTCACCCAGTTCAGTATTTTGTTGGCTCTTAGACAGGCTGGCAACATGTGATATCTGTACATGTTCATGGAAAAAGTATCTATGTTTGCACCCCATTAGATGCATCCTCAGTCCTGGGTAATCTTTACACTTTTGTGGGTGGACTCTGATGATGTCTTGCAGTGGGTTGGAAGATGTTGTGCATGTTGAAACAAGCAGGTTTCTACTGTGAGACGCAGCATTTCCTGGGATTGCATTAGCAGCTTTGTCCAGGAAAACAATATGATTTCAATGTGCATGATTATGCAGATACACAGTAAAAAAAAAAACCCTGCTTGCACAATAAAGTCTAATGTGCTGTTGACATCGTAGCTCAAGTGTCATCGTGATGCATGGAAAAACACGCTTTATAACAACGCTGCAGATCTTCTATTGTTTGCCTGAGTGCGTTTGGGTTTATGTTCCAGATGTGTTTTATAGTTACAGCATTATGATTGTGGTATAATTCAACTTGAGAATGTGTTTGTGTCTTTGTCCTATATTCTGTACATTTTTATGTGAGGTTTATTAAGATTACATAAAAGGGCGTAAGATTTAAAGCAAACTGTAAAAGTGTTATATATCCACCTGTTGACGTAGCAACAATGTCCATGTGAATTTAGAGAAATACAGCTTTCGTTAGGACTCCACCACATGTGCAACCAGCCATCACACGGTTTCACTTCTGCTTCTTAAAAGCATTTCTTGGGTACATTTCCAGAGGAAATGAATGCGATACATTTGACTTGTCAACATTGTGATGTTATCAGTGATGCTCATTATATCAGAATACAGACATATGCTTATTTCCATTCGTAGAACTCAGTTTTTTACTCGGTTCTTCTCTTTAGAACAAATATTTAAAGTAAGACTAATCCACCATAATTTGCCCAGTTGATAAGAGGAAGAGTTCTGCATCCAGGTCCCTTGAAACCTCTGAAGCCCCATGAAGCAAGCAAGGTGAGAGAAACCAGTGCTTATTACCAATGTGTAATGGATCCACTGTCGGCAGAAGGATCCTTATTTGAGAGATTGAGAGGTTGGAGGCACTTTCAAGCTCTCTGGAATCCAACTCCTCCATCTGGAAAGTGTATAAAGGTAACAGAGGTTTTTGAGCGCTCAGTCTATGTTTGAAACTGACAAAAGCTTGAGAAAGGTGACCAGGGGTCCAGTCCTAACACAGTTTGTTGTGATTGGACATCTGCTCGAGTCGTGTATTGTTCAAGCTAAACATCCCCTTTGAAACACAAAAGGATTCACAGATGTACAAGGGATCAGAGAGCGTTGGGCTAAATGGTGAGGCATTTTTGGAGTCGTCTTATCGGACATGTGCACTTGTGGGTGTAATGAGCTGTCAACTGATCGCTGTCTGGTGATGTGCCGGATCAGAGGAAAGTGGAGACTCGTGTAGTCATCGGGTTAAACCAAAAGCAGGTGGTAAAAGCTGTTGATGTGACCGATAATATTATCACTCTTGTGGTAAAGACAAGCCGGGGAAGGCCCTCAGATTCAAGTCATGGCTCCTCCTACAAAACAGCCAGTCAAGTGGTTGGTATGGGACAGGACTACATTGATGCATTTAAAAAAAATAAAATAATAATTGATTGTGATTTTGTGCAGGGAAAGCACTTGTGCACCCCCTGCTGGTAAAAGTAAGGCTTCTTTCAAATGATGTGATATTAAGGACCGTACCAATCTTATTCTGACTTCTCTCCATTAGAGGTTCCCGTCTTCAACACATCACTGCTATTCTTATTGAAACGGTGTGTAAAAACTCACAATTTAATTACCCCCCCCCCCAACTTTGTTAATTACTTGTCTCAATAAGCAGAACAAACACAACACATAAGACAGTACAGATAACAAAACTAAAAACAGTTAGCGTGAATCCATTTTAAAGAAAAAAACAAAACAAATTATAATTAAAAAACAAATACGAATCCACTACCAGTCAGTAGTAAAATTTAAAATAATAATAATTAAAAAAAAAGAATTAGTCTGGAATATCAATGAAACTTAGTTTGTTAACTAAATAAAAAAAGTCCCCCAAAGTTTCAAAGTTTTCTCACCATATAATTCAACCTTGTGAAAATAACACAATTATTTGTATTACTCAAGTAAAAGCCGTAATTCGCGCATTGTGATTTGAAGCAGGTTCTGGGTGTGCACTTGTTGTAACTGTCCGGCTGCTTCCGGTTTACGTAACTGGCCCCGGGTGGAGCTAGCCGGTAATATCAAGTTCAACAGAGTCTGATTTCGTTGTACACCGACCTCAATAACAAGCATACTCTCTCGGCTCAAGGAACACGTGATCGCATGGCATTGGCCAAAAATTCGGACTCTTGATTGTCGTTGTAAACAGGAAGCGACGAGAGACGAGATCCCGCTCAACGTTAGTTTACGATCCGCAATTCATTATAGAGAAGAAGAAGATACTGGTCAGAGAACAATTCCCAGTATGAATAATGAGGAAGACGTACTGGGAGAAAATCATTCATTTCTTATGACAGGACTGTTCAGCGTCGTATCAGTACGAGCCTGAAATTCACACAAACCCCGAGGTCTTAACTTTCAGCCAATCGTTGAGCTTCTTTATACCTTGGTCCCGCCCTCTCTGGGCTGTCAATCAACAGAGCCGAACGTTATTACGCCTGAAAACTGAATTTCAAACTGGGATTTGAGTTTTAAGGAGGATTTTAACGACGAGGTGAGTTTTAACTAACGTTAACTAACATTCCCAGCTACAGTAACGTTTATTGAATATGTACAAAACATTAACAAACAAATAATTTTCAAAAAATCAAGGCAATTTTGCTAAACAAAAAACTAGGTGGCAACATGCATTGACTTACCGGTATACTAGACAACAGCTAACAAACTATTTATGGTTTTGGGTTAACAGTTAAATAATTGTATTGTCCATATATATATAATTAGTTAATACCATATAGTTCATGAATAATACATGCTCAGTGGAGACAGACTGCGCAAGCCTTGGTTAGCTTTAGTTCTTAAATCTGATAAACTGACAGATGAAGTTCATGTGACATTGTTATGGCTCTCTGCAATGTGATAATGTGTGGAAACAAATGGCTGCATGAAACAACGTTTAAAAAACAAACAAATAAACTCAAAATCTTCGGTCCACTTTGGTCAGGAGAGATTTCAGGTGATTTATCGTAAATGAGCTGAAAAATACCAAACCACTGCCATGTAGAAATGCTCCCAACATTTGAACTCAGGAATCTGTTGTGTTCTCTAGTATTCACTTATCAGAGTAGTAAAAAGCACAATATAAAACCTGTTTCAGCAAGTTATATAATATGGTATAATTACAGGGTCCTGGAGAGCACACCTGGAAATAACAACAACAACAACATAATTCATGTTATAAATAAACATGTTTGCTGTGAGAACAGTAAATTGACATTAATCCTTATAATAAACTTAGCTATGGACATTATGATCTGAATGTACTTTTGTTTGGCAAGCCTTTGCTGAATGGCCTCCATCTCCTTGTATTTCTCTCATCTGTTCTATAGCGCCCCCAGTGGTGTAGTTCCAGTTTGCAAATACCCAACCACTAGATGGTAGTGTTGTTGCAACAATATGGCCATAGATTGGACAACGAAATGGACTGCCAATTGCAAAAGGAATATAATATATGTGATATGATGATTCATATGATTAATCACAATGACCATGCCTTTAATTTGCTTTAGCTACTGTTGTTTTCTGATTTATTTTGGTGAGGGATTTTTTTTTCTGAAAGTCACTTTTTTTTTTAACAGTTGGTTTTAATTTGCAGTATGAAAACATTTGTCTTGACTATTGAACAAATCATTTCATGTCCCTTTAACCAGCTGAAAACCAAGAGGCCAGGGCAAAATAGTACACAAGAATATCAAGTTAAGACCAGACCAAATCCACTGGCCCTAAGTATTAAATATATATTCTTTATTCTGAACCTGATACTTAATGAGCTGTCATTATAAAGTCAGGAACTATTTATTATCAATGGGAATATGATGTATCTAATATAGAAAGCTAGGGTTAAAAACAAGGATTTAAAAGGATTATGTGTATCCTGGATGCCTCACATTGATCCACAACTAGTTTCCCATATGCTGGTAGATATATATCTGATATTACAGCTCATATCATGCACAAAAGCCACCTGTTGCACGTGGCTCGTGGTTCTTTTGGGGGGGGCACAGGGTTGAGTAAATCTAGGGTGTTGTCAGCCATGCATGGTTACATCAGGTCTGATCAGATAGAGGGAGAGAAAGGGAAAGTAGGGTTAGTTCCCCACAAGTTAGCATCAAACCCTGCGGTGTTCCTCAATGAAACATCTGCTGAGGGTGGTGACCTTCGAACCCCCTCCCCTCCACGTTCCCTCTGCATTCTGTTCAAACGCACGAGGAGCACCGATATTTGAAAAGGCTTTATTGAACAACCCTGCAGTAGTGACACCCACCCACCACCCTCTCTCTCACACCCCCACCCTCACCACCACAAACCTCTCTCTCTCTCTCTCTCTCTCTCTCTCTCTCTCTCTCTCTCTCTCTCTCTCTTTTTTCTTCTTCTTCTCTCCTCTCGCCTGTGCGCGCGCAAGAGCAGCTGTCATTGGGTCGAAGCGGGTGCCCGCGCGCGGTGCATATAGCGAGACTATCCTGTTTGAAGATTATGCTGCAGCAGCTATTGGCCATCTTGTATCAGACAGGATGAGACGCTGATTGAAATTTAAAAAAAAGGAGGACATTTTTTTTTTTAGGGGGGAGAAATCAACGTGTGTGTGCTGAAAAACACCTCAAACGAGTTGTGGATTATTCGGAGGACATCGTACTGAAACCATGAGCTGGGGGTCAGAGCTATGGGTGAGTCTCGCGCACTTGTATCGCTAATTAACGGCTCTTTTTTTTTATCTGGGTCGTTTTTAAATCGAGTCTAACGGTTCTCGGATGCGATCAACGCGCGTGTGTTACACACACAGACACACACACACATACATACAAGGCTCCGCGGTTATTTTTTGTCGCTAAAATGACGTTAAGTCTGCTACTCTGCCTGAGACGAGCTAATTTGTCGTAATAACCGGAGCTCGCGCGCTACGTTTTGATCGCAACATCGGCGTGATGCGGCGTTAACGTTGGCTAGGAAAGAATCCGAGCTAGCTTAGAAAAACAACCCCAACCATTTTAGTTTACGTTTGAAGCCACGCTACACACACACACACACACACATGCTACACACACATGCTACACACACACACACACACACACACACACACACACACACACACTACACTCACACACACACACACACACAGGCTACACACATACACACCCCCTCGCATTATAACAGATATCCTTGCGACGCCAACTTGTTTAAAGGCAACGTTGCAGTGACACTTGCTTGTGTGTGTGTGTGTGTGTGTGTGCGCGTGTAACGGTTTCCTAAATGCGTGTAAATGACGTGCGTTTCAGCGGCTGCGTTGTCGCCGTCTCTACAGGAAGTATACTGACGTTAAGTTCTCTTATTTAGCTGCACACTAAAACGAGTGCTGCTCTTCAAGCAGTGCTATCTTCACCTGCAACTCACTAGTTATTACACTCCAGTAACAAGCTATCTGACGTCATTAATTGGCTCTAGTGCAGTTGTTTTGTGATTTGTGAACAGTCAAGTGCTGAATGATAGCATTTCATCTCATTTCATGTTACTTGTTGTTGCATTCAAGTAAAGTAAATAACCGTTAAATGTTTATTTATCACCATTTCAGAAAAAATGAGTCAATAATCTTGTAGACTGTATGTTTTAGTTGAATTTGCAACCTTAAATATGGGGCTAATTCAACTATTTGCAGCTACAAATGGAAATGTCAGAGTGTTTAGTCTTAGATTTGATCACAATTTGACCAAGTCACTATGTTATGGGACCTAGGATGACCTTGTATATGATCAAATGTTTGATTTGGCTTATCAGGCACTCTTTTGGGAATGGAAACAGTAGAAGCCCAGTGATCCCACTACAATAAATTCCTGTGTAATGATGTCACTTTTCACTGAAATTCACTTTCAAGGATTGCTCAACTTCTTAAAGTCCATGTCAAGCCAGCTACCGGTGTCGGTGGTGTTCCCCCCCATATTCAGATGCGTACGGTCGAGGTTTAAGGATGTAATCACGGGAATATCGCAGATTACAGGACCGCTTCAAAACTATTTTTATGACTTGATAATAAGCAGCTGTGGCGAGAGGAATTCCTGATGTCAAGATTTCTGTTACAGTGGCTGTTGTTGTTATTGTGTCGTGGAAGTGATCCGCTGTAAAAGCAGTCATTCCTGCTGTCTGTGTGCTGAAAGACCGCCTGGCGTGTTGTTGCAGGATTCATTCCACAATTACTTTGAGTGGTGGTATGTTTTAAGTGTGTGTGTGTATCAGTGCAAACATGCATGCTTGCATGTCACTACATGGAGTTTGTATTTGAACTTTCCAGGGCGACAGGTTACATTTTTGTTGACTTAAACTCAGTCAATCCATTGGTCAACAATTCTGATAGCAATAAAACGTTCCCCCCCCCCTTCGTTCTACCAAGCAGCCAAAAGGGGGGCTCGGAGATATTTAAATCAGGGATGTGTTTTCCTTTTTAGGAAAAGAACAGGAGGGGGGAGCCCTTCCCCGAATTCTCCAGTAATTTACCTGGTCCAAAGTTCACAGCGAAAACCACTAGTACTCCACATTCCTTCGCTTTCCCAAGGATGCCGGAGTATTTCTTACTTTACTACTGCAACGCCTGACTCAGAAACAGTGCTGCCCAGGTAGTCATGCAAAGCGAACATGGCCTGAAGACATTCTAACAGGCTTTCATGTGTACCGTAAGTCTGGAATACATTTGAAAGTTTTTTAAACAGAGACTGAGCTTTTGCAGAGAGTAATGTATTACAACCAGATGCTGACTCTTTTTCCCCCCCGTAGCTGAATGCAATCCAGACACTTGTTCCTTTAATCTCAGTCCTTGGAATAGGGGAGCAGACAGAGCACAGCAATGCTCTACAGGTGGCTGTTGCCACTGGTGAACGCACACACACTGGTCTTGTTGTCCCAAACCAGGCAAGTAACACCAGCACTGTTGCCGTGGCAGCACCCACATTTTCTTATGCAGAGCAAGGGCAGGATGTTGTGGCATTAGCGAAAACTACCCGTCTGATTATTTTCATTATCGTTATTTCGCAGATTGTTTGTAAATCGCTTTCATCTTTGAAATGTTAAACAATTAATAGTGAAACAAATTGATCAAAATGATCCTGAGACCAAGGTGACAGCTGAATAGTCTTGTCGCCCGAAGAAAATCAGTGAACGTTGATATAAAAACAGAAATAAACAGCAGATCATTCCATTTTTAGCCCAGAAATCAGTTTGTTTGGGACAAATGATTCATCAATCATCATGAAAACTTCCTGATCAATTTTCTGCTCATCAACCAATTCATTAACCGTCTAATTGTTCCACCTTTTTTTGTTACAGCAAAATCCTTAAAATTCAACTCAACCCATTGCCATTCCAGATGTTATTTCTAAAAAGAGAAGATCCAGTATTTTTTGACATCTTCTGATCCTAAAACTGTGAGTTTTAGTTCACAAAACTTTTCGATGGTGCAACATGACAAGATAAAGGATGAGGTAACCCACGCTCATCCTGTTGCTCCTCGCCGTGAACAGGAAAGGAAATGACATTTCAGGAAGTGAAGTCACGGACGAGCAGGGTTTGTCAATCTCTCATGGCAACCACTGCGTTGGTTGAGGTCGTCAAAACGGGCCTTGCTTCTGATCAAGGCCACAATGGTTCATGGAGCAGAAACTTTATTTCAATGGAGAGCTATTGGGGGAGGTTATGGATGGATTTGTCCGTTGTTTAGGCGTTGTGCGCCAGTAAAGCAACACAGTCAGTTGATGGACTCCAAAATGCTGAATGCCTTCGGTGCAACATCATAGCACTGATTATAGTCTCCGGCATCCGCTGAAAGACAGACTTTGGGAATGTTTGCTGCCGTGAAATCGATGTGACATTACCAACAAGGTGGCAACAGAAGTGTTACAAAAATATTGTTAACTTAGAGGAAACCATGTAAAATACACATTTTAAATACCTGGGGTGTCTCCCCTTTGAGTGCAGTGGAACTGTTTTTTAAATGTCATTTTTTCTCAGAATTTAACCAAAAACCTTCAAGTACATTTCAGTACTCTGCAACATGACTAAGGAAGGAAGGATCAAACGTGACTGTTTCCCCGCCGAACAGCAGTCAGAAAAAAACAAAATCATAAATGACTATTTTATAACCAAGTTTCGAGGCGTCATACTTTAAATAACCATTCTAAATCAAGTTAGCTGCGCTTGTGTTGTAGAAAGTTCAAAGAAATGGAGACTGCAACATCTCAGAAGAATTTCCTCTTGCGGCTCGGGTGTCGAAGATAAAGTTGGCACTTTAAGCAGCAGAGGTGCAACTAACCAGGCCAACATTATTTTGTCAAGGGAGATCAAACACACATCAGTAGCCTACAAAGTAAAAGCTCTCTGGCCTCAAAAG
Organism: Chelidonichthys spinosus; assembly: GCA_029853015.1. NCBI lineage: Eukaryota > Metazoa > Chordata > Actinopteri > Perciformes > Triglidae > Chelidonichthys > Chelidonichthys spinosus. The sequence continues at coordinate 16,994,102 of CM056840.1, forward strand.
TACACCTTTCTACTGTGACACACCTTGAATGTTTCACTTCTCTCGATTCTTTCATTTGGGAACTAAACACCGAGCTACTTATCTCACAGTTTGCCGGAGCTCACTGAGTCTTCGTAGTCTATAGGATGTAAAAGTATGTCGTATTGATGAGGCGCCATGGACAAGGTTGAAACTCTAGTGAAAGAGCAGAAGCTTAAGGTGAGTTGAACTGTAAAAGCGTTAAAATAGCAAGCAAACCACGCTTTTTGCAGGTTTAATCCAAACTGTGCGTTGCTTTGTTGATCCGGCAGCGGTCGAGGCGTGAACACGCTGTCGTCATGTCACTGGGGACAGCTTGAGAGACGCTTGTCTAGTATTTGTTAATTGTAGGCACACTCCTATCTGTTGGCCATCGCCCCGTTATGCAATTGAGAAGGGAAAGTGGTATTGTCTGGAGAGGCCTTGTTTTCTTTCTTGTCTTTTAAGTGGTGCTCCAGACTTTGCCAGCGGCGCACACACTGAAAAGTTCAATCAAAACCTCATGGTCTTGTTTCTTTGGGGGGAGGGGGGGATTTCCGTCATGCATTTCATAGCAGAGATACCAGGGCGGATCTCTTGGTGGTGTGATACGAGTTTGAAGCAGCCTGGTGTTAGACTGAGATTTCCTCTGTGCTTTCTGCTCTTGGATCAGACCCACCCCCCCCAGGGTCCAGCCTCCTCCCCTGCTGTTCACTTGACATTCAGGGCACTTCCAGGGCTGAAACCTGAGCTAGTTTGTTTCCTTCTGTCTGTGTGCTGAAGTCAAAGGGGTGTATGTGGGGGGACTCAACCATTAGCAGACGACAAACAGGCATACCTTCACCCCCCCCACCACCATTAAATCTTACACTCATCGCCACCCACCTGCTGACTCAGTGGTACCACCCCGGGCCCATTTTCTCTTCAGCTCTTTCTTTGACCTGCCCTGACAGTAAAACAGTGATGAATGGATCCTCATCCCCCCCCGGGAAGCATAAACCGCGGGGAGGTGAGGAGAGGAGTAGGGATCACATTGATGTAAGTCATGCACATGAATTACAATAAATGGGCTTTCCTGGGGTTTTGTCCCCGACCCTTTATGAGCGTACCCATGATTTTCAATTTGGCTAGAAATACATCCTGATGAAAGAGGTCAGGGTTCACAAACTACAGTTTTTAATGTACCTGATCTGCAGGATGTTTTTGGCAAAAAACATCATGTAGTCCAGCTTCAGCTTCATGTAACATATTTGCAAATCTGTAGGCACCATGGCTCTTAATATTTCTGTTAACCCCTAAACTTGAACTTAATTGATTTATCAATTAGACAATAAATCTGCCTCAATTTATAAATACATGAATAGATAAATTGAATTTGACATAGTGCAGTTTTCTTGTCTTATCACTGGTGACTTTTTTCCAGACTGTTGGTCGGACAAATCAGGAAATTAGATGACATCTCCAGGAAATTGCCAACGGCGATTCCTCTACTTTAAAAAGAAAGTAAAAGTTTGATACGCCAAGCGATTTATTGCGATGTTCTGTATCGGGCATGTTCTGACCACAAGTGTGTTCCTTCTGCTTCCACACTGAATACCAGGGATCTGAGCCATTTAGTCATCTTGTCCTTGATGAAAGGTGACTCAACCCTTCCCAGCACAGACTGCTTCAGCCTCTCATCTGTAGCCGTCGCCATTCTGTTACAAGTCGGCTTCTAATCACTGCTGTGAAATTCTCACGCGTCACATGAGCGATGACATATCGTCACCTGAGCCTCGTAGCCGTTCTGTGTTCTCCTAATTAGGTGACTGCTCTGTTCGACATACTGTAAGTGTCAGTTGTTCTTCAGGCTCTGACAGCATTGATTTTTCCCTCAGCAGAGTCAATGGAGAAACACTAGCACAGATTAAACCCATTTTTTTTTTTTACGGCTATTCAAAGTGACGGACGAACAAAAGCCTGCAACCTTTCCCTTCTGATGCTTTCAAGAATGTATTGTATTCAGTATGTTTTAGTGTCATTTTAAGAGTTTTACGCATATTTTGGGCAGGATAATCGTGACATGAATGTAATAAACGAAGAAACACCCCCGAGCTTAAGGAAATGATCAAATATGTGTTCTTTTATTGATACAGATTGGAACTCTAGAGTGTTTTTTGCAGCCTGTATGAATGCATGCAGATGTTTGACACAAACAGCATGTGTTTGTGGTAAAGTGCTAAAGATTGCGAGTGTAAATTTTATTGAGTCACTTCTCCATCTTGCCTCTTTTGTGACGATGAAGTCAGGGGGATGTCTCAGAGGCCAAGAAACACAAACAGTGTGTCAGCAGCTTGTGTGATAGTCACGGCCTGTTATTTCTTCTTCTTCTTCTTCTTGAAATGTCTTCATTTAAAAAAAAAAAAAAAAGGATACCAGATGCGGTCGGTGGACGTGGTGAACCTTTTCAGCACTTACTTTACGGCCGCTTTAATGTGAAATGATTCAAAGCCGTAATGAAAACTGGCTCATGCGGTTGCCACACATTTTTTTCTCCCACTGCTTGAAAATATTCCTTTCGCTCTGAGCCCACTCTCGCCTTTCTTCACAATTCCTCATTTCTTTTCTTCCCTCAGCTTTCATCAACTACTACTTTCCCCTCTTCTCGCCTCTGACACTTACATTAATGTATACGATCACGCCTGTCCCTTCAAAATAAAAGCCTTGCTCGTTCCATGTTTGTAAGGTTTTCCTCTCCCAGTGGGAGAATTAACCTCATTGGGAGGTTGTGTGGGCTTTATGGAGGCTTCTTGGCATGATAGTACATCACAGTGGTCTGTTTACGCTCTCCATTCTGCAGCATGCTTTGTCAAAACCCCCTTTCCTTTAGCTGGAATATCACTCTTCGTCTGGGAGTTATTTATAAAAGGGGTGGACATTTATTAATGTGAATGATGCCAGGCTGAGAGGGTGGAGGTCGTTCATTCTATTAGTATATGTTTTTTGGCAGTTAATGGCAGCTGAAATGAGATCCATCTCTTCCTCGAGAGGGTTTCCGGCTTCACTCAATAACAAAAGACGTGGCTTTTTCTCGTAAAGTTAATAGGTTCACGTATCAAGGTGTTACCCCCTGCAGTGCACTGTGGATTAGCATAGAAAAGTGGGTGCAACCATCGCTTACAAGTGCATTAAAGACAGCAATCTGAGACTTTCCAAGATGAGTTTCCTGCTTGCTGTGTCAGGCAGCCTCTTAAGTGCCATCCTTACTCATATCCTGAGATGAGGCATGTTATGGTGGAGCGAAAGTGCTGCCACACTCTTCAGAGAGCCTGAGAAACTGCACAAAAAAATAGATATTTCAGCTCATTTTGATGATTCGGTGAAAGTAATTGTGTGTTGGGTTGTAAAGCATCAGCGTAAAACCTTTTGTTATTTGCAAGAGAGAATAAAGCTACAGTCTTAAAGCCATTATGGGCTATTAGCAGGGTAAAGTCTTTGCTTTTTATATCCAGAAGAATAAAATAAGCTAAGGAGCTCAAATAAGCAAATAGGAGATTTATGTATTTAAGTGTTATTCAGCTTTAACATGGTTTTGCCCAACACATGGTCATCAACCACGGCAGCTAGAGTATCCGTGTTAACATCAGCAGACCATTCCAGCGAAATACAAAGCTCTGGTTTTTAAAATAGCCGTGCATGCTGATTGGCTGGTCTAGCCTCACATGTCTGCATGCAGTTTTTATCTTTCTGCAGCATCTTAAGTCAAATGAGTTGGTGCAGGAAGTAGAGAGACGACTTACCTGGAAAGAAAAACAAGCGGTCAAAAAATAAAAATAAATAATGCAAAGACAATGATCACTATTACTGATACCTTAAAAATTTGCCATTGCAAAAGAAATAAAGAAGAGAAGCCTTACATGACACTGACGGAAAAGGGCTGATCTATTTATGAATTGAAACTGTGAGCGAGACACCCTGTTGGGTGTGAGTAAACCACATAAAATGTTAAATAGTCTCTCATTTCCTACCATCATGTTTACCAGCAGATTTAATTATATGCCGGTGCTCTCTTTATATGTTCAAGTTCTATGGCGGCTACAGTGTGATAAATTTCAAACTGACACATAATGCCTACGCAAGTATAGTAATCCTGAAACGGATCATTTTGACTATTTTGCAAGAGAGCACGTAGGCTAGTTATGTTAAATCCTGGTGTGAGACGAGTCACAGCAGCAACGTGGAGCTTGAATGTCCCAATATGAGATTCACTTGCACCATGTATAGCATGTATACTATTAGAGGACAGCTGAGCAGGGGTGTCATCTGTGGTAACACTAACTTTTTAAAGTCACATGCTTCACATGGTGGTGTTGTCACGATACCAACATTTTGGTACCGGTACCGGTACCAACATGTATTTCGGTACTTTTCGATACTTTTTCAAATAAAAAGAGAATGCAAATAATGTCATTACTGACTTTATTTTAATAGAAAATCTTAGAACAAAAATATATTAATTAGTAAATAAAATAAAATACCACAAAGACGAGCTTTTCTAATGCACACAATTTTAAAATAATGCATGCATGCATTTGCAGCTCTGGAAAAAGAATAAGGGACCACTTCAGATTTATTGTAAATCAGCATGGCTACATGTATGGCAAATAGTTTAAAAATCACTGTGAAAATATAAATACAATATAATTTAAAATATAATAATATAAATAAACCAGCTCTATTTTTTTTCTTCCAGAGCTACTTTTGTTAAGAGTGAAGGGGGGTGGCGCTTGTTTTTAGCACTGAATGTGGCTTTTTTGTGTTTTGGCTAGTCGGAGGTGTTTCTCCGCACGTCTCTCATTCCCTGCTCCGTTTGTTGCTCCAGTCCACACTGCTTGCTAACTTGCTAGCTGTTTCCTCTTGCTTGCTTGCTTTTTCTTTTTATGTCCCCAAGCTGCGGCTCGCTCCTCGTCCTCTCAGCTGTGGTTACAACGCGGTGACGTCACATGGCGAGTTTGCCGCGCTGTTGCGGGCGCTATTGCGGGCGCTGTTGCGGGCGCTGCCGGCTGCGCTGCAAGTACCGGTCCCATCCAAATGCAATATAGTACCGTTTTAAATGCTTCAGTACTATGGTACAAAATTAGTACCGGTATACCGTGCAACCCTACTTCATGGCGTGTTAAAGGTCTTCTACTTAAAAACGAGCACATGGCTTAGCCTGACTCGCTTGATTTTTGAAGCTGATATTGCTCTTGATTTTAGGATTTATTATTTAAGTGAACTGTAGTAAATTAGCCTGTAAATGCTCACAGTTTTTTTTACGTTTTCTGAAAAACTTGTATGTAAAATATGATAGATGTATAATACGGTGTAGGCCATTATTTTATGAGGGTGACAGAGTTTACCTATATTGAACCTGTCACATATCCAAATTGCATTAAATAGTAGATCAGGGGCCCGTTTCACAAAGCAGGTTCAACAAACTCTGAACCTAACCCTGAACTTTGAGTTGAACAACTCTGAGATGGGAAACTCTGAGTTTTCGGTTTCAGAACAGCGGTTTTGAATTAGTTCACTCAACTCTGAGTATGTAAACTCTGAGTTACGCGCGTGCCTGCCGACTCTACAAAGCCATCATCAATGGAGCTCCGATACTACGATTCACCATGGCAACGGGGAGAGCGTCATTAGATATTACCGAGTGTTTATGTAGAAAACGAGCTCATCCTGAGAAAGCGGAGCACCGTAACTGCAGCAAAGTAGTGATAGTTGGCGTGGCAGACATTTACTGCCCGATCTAATGTGTATAACTGAATTAAACAGTCTATTGATCTAAAGGTAAAAACGGTTTATTTTCTGAGTTGCATCGCGACACTGTGGTGTAATGGTTAGCAACGCCGCCCGCAGTGCTGGCGACAGCGGTTCAATCCCCGTAAATCACAAAGTAGCGTAACATATAAATTATTATTTTTATTGGGTATAATCCCCCCAGGCACAGAAAGAAAGTGGCTTCAGTTGAAAATTAAGCAGAAGAATATTGCGCAAATACGTTGACTAAGGCATATGATTTTAATCATATTTCACATATTAAACAGTAAATATAAGCAGGTATTTCAACACAGGAATGTACTTAAACATTTCATAAATCTCCCGTTCGCAAAAACACTACCTCCGCAAAGAATCTGGTTGCGGATTATGTCCGCGATATGAAATGTTGAAAATGTCGGAGAATATTGTTTAGATAATATCTAATGTGATTGAAAGGAAAGGTAATCAAAATCCTCTCCCGACGCAAAGCTGCTAGAATCACTTTTATTTCCATATCGATTAGGTTGACGATGAAAGGACGGCACAATTTTTCAGAGTTGGTTCAGATTCCGGAAAAAGGCGGAGACATGTAGGGAGAAACTCAGGGTTTGTTGAAGCAAACCTGCTAGCGAGCAGGTTAGTTTCACGGAGCATGTTACCTGGGTAACTGACTCAGATTTATGCTGAACTGGCTTCGTGAAACCGAAAAATCAGAGTTTCCCTCATCTCAAGGTTAACTAACTCAAGGTTTTCACTAAACCTGCTTTGTGAAACGGACCCCAGATCGGTTTTCAAGGCATGTTAACAAACACACAGATTATCATATATTGGGAAAATTAAGTTTTCCATAATTCCCAGAAAATGTGTTATATAACACATAAAGAGCTTTATCTTCTAATTAAAAACTTGCTCAACAAGAACAATGGCCTTAATGTGTGTTTGCTGGCGCAGCAGGATTAATCCGCAGAAACAGCAGCGTCCTATTGGGTGGTCAAGGCGTTAAGCTTGAGTTGTAGTAATCAGATTAATGAAAACACCATTTAATCAACATCTACGCCGTTTCTGTCATTATCATTTCTCTCATTACACCTGTTGTTCGCCTGCATTCGATGTGCTTCCACTCATGAACAAGTTCTTGGATTACCAGGATATATGATGAGTTTGCATGACTTTATACAGGATTTTACTCCTAACACTCCTCAGCTCCACTAAGACTTGTTCCCCCGTCGCATTTTTACTCTTCTGAGATGGATTAACTCCTTTTTTCGCCACCTTTTCTCACATGAAAGCCGCGACCATGTTGCGCAGAAAGAGTGAGTTTTTCGTTTTCCTGGACGGCATTCGTTCCGTGAAATCGGAAGCGGAGGAGCACGAGGAAGGTCACCAGCTGAACCCTTACGAAGAGTATCTGCAGGTGCTCATGCAGATGAAGATGACCAGTGATGTAAGTGAGCAGAGGAAGGCGGTGCGCCTCTTATATAATGTGTGTGGTGGTGACCGTCGTACAATCTGACAGAATGAAGCGCTCGTTAAGACGCCAGCTCATCGGACTGTTAGAGAAGGGCGTAGCAGTAAAAAGTCCTTGAATGAGTTGACCACCCTTCCAGTTACTATGACTCACAGCTTACAGGCAGCAATTTCCTGTTGCTTAACTGCCACAACAAGGGATTGGCATTTCTTATCAAGTACAGTGCTGACTATTAATACATGATACTATTCCTCACTGTATAGCAACATGGACATTGGTGGAGCGATGGAATAACAAGGGGGCATGCACAGGCTTGCACAAGGGGTAGACATGTTTTATGAACATAGACGCATGATACACGTGTGCATGCTCCAGTGCACATTCTTAGATATCAGACCGGCGGAGGCGTCGCTTCTATAAATATCTCACACGGTATGCAAACAAGAGCTCTTACACGTAAGGTCACCCACTGCCCCAAACAGCTGCTTGTACTTGGCAGGACGTTGCCAGTGTGTGTTTGTGCAAGTTTGTTTTGTTTTCAGGGGAATATATTTTGCATATTTGTCACCCAGCATCAGGCAGATGATGCCCGATCCTTAAGAGTGGTAGTGAAAGACGCTACGCAAATGTCAGCTCAGGTAGCATTATTGGTCTCTAGTTAGAGAAATCCAATCAAATCCTAAATAACTGAAAAATTGTAAAATGTATAATATGATGCAAGGTGGATTTATTTGCAGCATTGGCTTATTCTGACACGAGTGTACATTTTCTTAGCCTTGTTTGCATTCATGTGTAAATCGGAATTTAAGATGGGATACACCAACAGGGATTCATTTGATCAGTTGGTTTAAAATGAGTAAGTCCAGATTGAAAACGAAGCAGAGCTCTGTCGCACAATCCAAGTTTAAACCAAAAATGGAATAATAACAATCACTAATGGTATAGTCAATATGGAGATGCTTGCTTACCCAAATAAATAAATAAAAGAAATGAGTCCATGTTACTCATGTTTGCTCGGCTTGGAACTTAATTATTCTGCCCAGCCACCACCCAGTTTAAAGTTACAGAGGAAGAAGAGAATCCAGGGTGAGGTTTCTTCATTTAGTTTTGAAGTTTGGTGCAACATGATTTAAAGTTAAACCAGGATTAAATCGGGTTTAACAATGAACCCATGTTGGTGTAACCCAGCCTTAAGGCGGGAGGGGCAAATCCTCCTCAATCTTTAATAAGCCAAAAACAAATAACCGATTCAGTCGTCGAGCACGTGACCGTCGCTCTTCGTTTACGTGCGTCGGAGGCTACCATCCCTTTCTCCTGCGACTCCTCTCTCCGGCGCGGGGGTCACACCGGGCTATGGAAGGCATTGTTCCGCCCCGCTTCCTTGTACAAAGCACGGTGTGTGTTTCAGAGAGGGTTTGGCATCTTCTCCCAAATATTTGCTCTCGCCGCTGGACGCCCACGGCCGTGGAGCGCTGCACCGAGCGGCCTCTTGTCGGACCACACATTTCCCCGGCTCTGCCTCGAGTCATCTCTCTGGTGCATCCGCTAACGTTAGTGAGAAGTGTACGGCTTCGGATAATTACCAGAACGACTCCAGAGCATTCAACACTTTATTCCGCTTTGCTTTATCCGATGAGGCAGGGCTCGTTTCTCCAAGAACAATTGGGCCGTTTGTTTATTATTTCAATTGGCAGTACCCTCACAGCCTAATGACCACTCTTGGATGAATGCCGTTTCCCCCCCACCTCACCCTTCTTCTCACTGCAGTTTGGGGTTTGTTCGCTAACAAGGATCCTGCGATAACTTTACCGTAATGGTTCTAATAGACAAGCGCATAAAAACGACACTGAAACCACAAATCAGACTGAATAGTGCAACGGGAATCACACAATTGGTTGTTTATGTGTTTTCAGTGAAGGAGTTGGGACTCAAGTGAGGTGTATACAGGGTTTCATCAGTCTTTCAGCAACAAACCCATCAACCCAACCTACTGTCCTTGCTCAGCACAACAACAAATAAAAGACAAAAGCATCTACAGGATTCTTGTCTCATTGTCCTTGCAGCAGAACATCTGTCCCCTCAGCCCCCCCTTATGTCTTTTCTTCATCTCAGGTTTCCTGTAAAGAGGTTAGACTTCATATAGAAACCACTGACACAATGTGAAAGCTTGTGTTGCAGGTTTAGAAATGTAGTTGTGAAAGCTTGCAGCTAAGTTTTGGAAGGTTTTTTTTCAAGGCTTGGGCTAGCAGTTCTATTAATCTGATTAACGGTCTCATGAAAGTAAAGCCACTCATTTATATCAACTCTGTGTTTGGGGTCAGTTCATGTCAGTCCTGTACTGTCGTTCAGGCAGAAACTAATCAGGCACCCATCTGTTAAATCCGTTACCATAACATCCATGTGAAATATGTACACTATTACACCACAAATAAACCAGAGATCTGTTTGAGACTTTTCTCTATGGAAGTATTTTTATTTTCACACATTCTTAGCATTTTTTTGTGTTGATGGTTGATTCACATCCACGTTAATCTTTTTCTTAGTCAGTAATTTCCTGTTGTCTGTCCATTCCCCCTCAGTCTACCAATGAAATGACTCCCATTTAAATCTCGTTTTTAAAGGAGCATTGATTTTTTTTTTGCTGTGATCATCAGAGCAGCGAGCCGTAATAAAGAAAGAAATGTCCCCTTTGGACATTTTCAAACCAGTGAAATCCTGTTATCACCAAACCGTGTTGTAAAGTTCTCACTTTCTTTGTGTCTGGCAACCTCCGTCATGATTAACAATGTCGTTATCTTGCCCTTTATCCGCCCAAAAACGAGAGATGGCCAAGCAAAGGTTTCCTATTTGGTGTTCCTGCATCTCGCATCAACTCGCTTCTGGAGGTGACAGCTGCATTATTATGTCGAGGTCAGAGTCCACATGCTCCATTTAGTCCTTACCTTGGGGATTTACACAGAAATACCCTAATAACATAGCAGGAGTGTCAGTAGTACTGTTATTACTCTCTACTGCCATCTGTGGTGGGAAGGAGAAGAACATGCAGCTGCGTCTGAATAATATGTAATAAAAGTTATACATATTTCCTTTTTTTCAGATATTGGAGATGTTTCAAAGTTAAATATTTCTTTGCAGTGGTATTTCGATTCTAACATCCGTTCTGGTTGAACTATCAGGTATTCAGTTGCTTTAAATATTCAAATCCTGACAGCGTTAGTTTTTTTTACTTCTATAATTGATGACCAGAACATGGGATTAATAGACTCACTCCTGTGTTTTTGCTGCTCTGTGTATGTTAAAGGAAAGAGGGAAAGAGCAAACCTCTGTGTTGTAGGGATGCGGGTCAGTGGACCCTCATTCAGACTGAAAAAAAGCGATTTTTATCTGCAGTTGTAGCTAAATAATGTGCATTAGTTCAGATTAACTTTCTAGATAATACACGAAGGCACCGTAATCTCCATCAGCAGTTGGGAAGGGTCGGAGGTCACGAGGCTGATCCTTAAACAAGCATGTATTTGTTTTCCCAAAGCACATGGACAACCTACTTATATTTAGTACGTGTCTCCTTTGTTCTCCGTTTGAACCTGTTTCCCATTTCCTGGATAATAAAAAAATATTTAGCCGCGCCGCTCTATTTATTTTCTTTCATGTACTACCACAATAGTACATGCATCACAGTGGGTTTGGGTTGTGTCCTGAAATAACAAGCAAAGTGGGGGCCGGCTTGGTTTCCTGAAGGGATCCCCCACTTACTCCCTCCTGCAAGGTCAGGTGTCAGAGGCCACAGATGACAGAATGGAAGTAGGAGTTATTAGTCTTTGGTGGGGAGGAGGTTTTTCACCAAAAATTCCATTGCAGGCTTGAATATGAGTCTAGTAACTAACTGCTGAGCCAACTGTGACACTCTATAATTTCCACGCAGTGCACACTCGCTAACTGAAGCAGCTGGAAGGTGGATTCATTTGACATTTTTCAAATTCATCTTTTTCCAACTGAAAGTATTTTCACCCAAAAACTACTCAACGGTTTCTAGAGAGATAACAAAAAAGTGTAATAATTGTGTCTTTACTTTTTGGTTTTTAAATAGCCTTATTGTGTTCATAGTCAAGATCATAGCATGGATTTATATTTGATTTCTGTTTGAAGTTTTCTTAATAAGGTTAAGGATACTTTATTGGAGGAAAACAGTCCTGGAGAAAGAGAACATTACTGGTCTGGGTCTCTCTCGTGGGGCTCAATGAGATTACCTGTATAAATAAAGGTTAAATCAAAAAACATGCATGAAGAGCAAATATCCCAATGAAATAAGCAAATGTGCAAACATTAAAACAACCAAACGAGACAGTGAAAAAACTCCCCATCAGCCTAGAATGTAAAGCTGTAGCTAATGATTTAATCAAATGCTGGGTTTTTTACATGCATACAAGTATCCGCCCCTCTGACACACATTTCACATAATGTGTTGTTGTCTGTAATACTTGCCCCACTCTGATTCATTATTTATTAAAGCAGCTCTTTCTCTCGGAGCCGGAGAGTTGCTTTGCCGACTACTTCCATATTGTCCCATATTATCGTCTTGGATCATATTTTATCATATTTTAAATATGGTAATGTGGAGAGTTTGAGATCCCTGAAGCTGTAGGATAGTCCCCGACCCCCACCCCCTCCTAAATGTAATCCCCTCCTGTGTAATCCCGCCTCTCCTGTCATTTCTACCCCTTTCAACCCCCCTCCCTCTGCTTTCCCTCCCTCCCTCCCTCCCTCCCTCTCTCTGTCCTCTCCCATCCCACTTATTCCACCTTACGCCTGATGGAGCATTGAGCCTGAACGCTGTGGGCTGCCGTGGCCTCAGATCCAGAGTGTATACATTTGTGCGAGGGAGCCTGGGATTCTCGCTCCTTCCAGACAAAATCGGGAATTACTGTGCCGTGGTTTCTTTGTTATCGCGTGGGAGCAGGGGGGGGGTCGGGAGGTCAGCGGACGTCCTTCCAAAACCCCCAGTCCGCACTCCGATACCTCGGGAAATGGTCCCGCGGGTGCCTTCTTCTCTACCCTGACCTCAGCCTTTTGTCCTGCTGCTTTGGAGAGGGGTGGGAGGCGGGAGTTGGATGGACATTTTGGGGGATTTCGACACATTCCACACGTGAGACACGCCGGATAAGATGGTGCCCCTGCAAAAAAGGGTAACCTGAGTTCTGTTTATGGAGGAGTGTGTGCTTCGAGAGGGTTTTATGTGTGTGATGGAGCTGCAGTGATTGAGTGTGCTGATTGTTTTCTTCCAAGTACGGTCGGTGCAGACAAGTGACGAGGAAGTGGGCTTTAATTGGCCGATAGAGCCGAGATGTCAGCATGCTTTTGGTTTCGTAGAAAATAGGTGTCTTGAGGACGAGAAAACCGAGGCTGTAGGTTTTTTTTTTATCTTATCATTCTTTTGTTGAGTGGCTTGGCTGATGAGTGATTGCTCATTGAAACTGACTAACAATGCGGACTGGAAAGTCCTTTCCATTCAAAGCGTTCTCTATTGTTGTCCTTGAGTGCTACGATCGAGAGTCGTTGAATTTGTGAACGCTGCTTCAAAAGGCGTCTGAGAGTCCCTCGATCACGTCGCCCTGAATGTTCATGCTGATTTTTTAAACGTGCTGCAGGACTGCGGAGGCCTCAACACATGAACTTTTCATCACCACAACCGCTTCCTGTTCGTCTCTGATGCTTTTTCATGCAGAGTTGCTTCCAGCACTCAGATAATCAGATGAACCTTTTTTTTCCGAGCCGACACTCAACACAGACAATCGTGCTAGAGGAGTTATTAGCCGGAGCCCCGACATGGTGGAGGAGAGGATGGGGGACTGTTGGAGCCACACCAAGGTCATCTTTTTTGGGGGGGGGTGGGATCTCATGTTATCTTGACAAGATCGTTTGGATGTAGCCTTCTGATCCTCAGTAAATATTAGCTGTAGTGTGTGTGTGTGTGTGTGTGTGTGTGTGTGTGTGCTGCTATACCAGATGAAATGTTCTTTTTCTGAATTTTTTGAATTTCAAGACGTGACTTCGAGCCAAATGGCGGCTCATTTTTTCCTCACAAGTCATGAACATATGATGACTAATGAGTTGAGGACCAACAGCTGTATTTGGTTATCAGTCGTGTGGTGCGCCTGCTATTTTTATGATGAATTACGGCCACATCTGCAACTTGAGTGACAGTCAACGTCATCAGGCAACCTTTTGAAGGTGTGAATTGTAGCCACGCTTGCGTCTGATCAGTGGCTTGAAACAAATCACACATTGACTGACACATATACGCCTGATTGCTTTGGTTTAGGGGTGTATAAGTTGAACTTTTAGAATAAAAATGGGGCTATTTGTGTTTGATCAAGTTGATCAATTTAATCTTTTCATTACGCTTTCTCCCTGTTTTTCGGCATACTTGATGACGTCAGATTGCTGTCTAAGTGATTTAATCACGTCTTCTTCTTTTTCTGCAGGATCAGTTTGACAACTTGGAGAAGCATACGCAGTGGGGGATCGAATACGTGGAGAAGTACACCAAATTTGTGAAGGAGAGGTCAGAGATCGAGACCAACTATGCAAAGCAAATTAGGTGAGTCCTCGAGCTTATGATTTATGATCCGTATGCAGGGTTGAGGTTGTAATTTGGGGTGAGTGGTTTTTCCATCCAGGTGGCTTGGATAAAAGAGCCCCTCCCCTCTCCAGCAGGATTTGACCTGCTGAAGTGTCCTTGAAACAGGAGACTAAATCCTTACCAGCTTGTTATGTAGCTGACCGTGACCTCTGACCTCCATCTGGAAGGGGGGGGACTGAATGAGAATTCCCACATGGGAAGTAGTACATTATCAGTGTTTTATTTATAAGCACAAATGCGTTATGCAAGTGTAAATCTAAATATACGTGAAGAGGATGTCTATTCCCTCCCGTCTTTCTCTTTTTTCAAAGAGTCTTGCCTCTCTCTGTCTCTCTCTCTCTGTCTCTCTCTCTCATGCATGCTCTGCTCTTGCTAGCTTCTGCTTCGGGCGAGAGGAAGTCAGGTTGTGGGGGATGGGGTGGAGCTTGTGTTTCCATAGAGACTAGTAGGTATCAGCATTATCAACCCCAGGTCTGACCCAGATTTTATTTTTTTTCCTCCAACCACAAGTGTGTCAGCCCCCCCCCCCCTTTTCTCCTCCCCACCACACACAGTGTGTTTTGGTGCAGGACTGAATCTCCAGTGATGGGAGCATGAACAGTCCTGCATCCATCCGTTACCCCCTTAATGCATCCCAACACAGGAGGAGATACCACCCCCCCCATCCACAATCCTCATCTTTATAAAAGGACTGACAATATGGCTAATGCTCTAAGTATCGGCCCAACCCCCCCTCATTTCATAGTGACTAGCCAATACCAACCTAGGATTCACATAGCAACAGATCCTCTACGGACCATACAACTTGTCTTTTTGAGAATTAAGTCAGCTTGAGATAATAGGACTAGCCGTCTGTGTTTACACACATGCATTACCCATAAAGCATCCCTGAACTTTTCACACTCAAATAAAATCTCCAACAAATTGTGTTTTTATATATATTTTTTTTTACTATGGTGCAACTCCTGGATATTTTTTAATTTGATCAAAAATACATTTCTAGCCAAGTTTTTTTTTTTTTGCATCCCACATTCACAGATTTGCTCTTGCATTTGAACTCATACGGATATCCCATAATTCGATTAGTCAGCATCTGTCTGCAGTTTATAAGGACGGGGTGGAGACTCATCATGACAGGTTGGCTTTTATTGAACTTCAAGCTCCACAGATGGTGCGGATGTTTTCAGTCAGTGTGCTTACACAGAGGGTCCGCCGTCACACCGGGTCTGTAGACACACACCACACACACACACACACACACGCACACACACACACACACACACACACACACACACACACACACACACGCACACACACACACACACACACACACACACACACACACACACACACACACACTGACACACTTGTCAGAAAGAAAAAAAAAGTCAAAATGAGGAAATTAGTTTGTACTGACAGGATGGCTTGAGTCATAGGGTTTTCCTGTGTTTTGGACGCGATGTGCTTCTTTGTCACGATGCTACTCGACCGTACTTCAGCACTAATTACCCCTTTAGGTTTTAATCAACTTAGCGCATGAAATCAGGCTTAATCTAACGGGGACACTCAATTCAAACAAACAGCAGTAAGGCGGTAAGATCTAATAAGGTAATGGAATTGGCCCTTTGATCTAGATCTCTCATCTGTGTTGTTGGGCAGATATCTCCCGTTATAGGTGTATTTAAAATAACATTTATAATAATCCCCATATACTTATGGACAGGAAATCAAGTCACTGGCAACTATTTTCATCATCAGTGAACAGTTTAAGTAGTTTTTCAAACAAACATGTTGTTGTTCCAGTGATTTTATTTCTTCGTGATTGTGAAAATGATTAATGGACAATATGTTCAGGTGGTATATTCCGGTTTGGAGGGATGTATTTATTGGTCATCAGGTGATTTCAGTGATCATGCAAATACGTTGTTGAAACTACATCCCTCACCACAGCATCACCTATTACTGTTCCACCACTTTGTACCATTTCTATCACCACGCCAACCACACGCTGCTCTAATCCACCAATAATCCTCTTCCACTGCATCGGTGCGGGTGGGAGGAAAGTCTGTCTTTACCACGGTTACAGTGTCAGCTAGTATGTTGCAGCCATTCACTCATGCGTTATCATCTTCCCTACAGACATAACCAAACACACAAACATACAACTACCGCTTGTTTAATCCTCCTAATTAAGATATTTTGACACATTTTTTTTTAAATGTGCTACTGAGGTGAGCGAGCAAATATAATCTGACACATGACATCTGGCTGTGAGCGACTGAACGAGCTGAGTGGGAACCGGCACTATAATTAGAGATCGGACAGCGAGAGAGATAGGCCGATAGATCTGCCTAGCAACAGTGCAAACACCACCGGGGAGTAGAAGTGCTGAGGGGGGTGGGGTGTGCAGAGTGAGACACGTGTAGTTTTTCTTTTAACACATGCATTATTTATTTAAGCTGGCATTTTGCATGCTCATTTCACAACATGTACAAGGAGAAGCATTCAGATTCCATCAATGAATACAGAGCTGTTATCTTATAACATTGGCAGCTCCCGCCGACTGTTAACAGCTCTCAGTAAAGTTGACTTACAATATGTTTTTTCTCCTCATATAAAAAAACGAATACGTAATCAATTTACTAATATTGTTTCCTTATTGCGTTCAGATTTAGTGAAAATTTAAATGGCTTGTGTCGGTCTGATTTTTTTGTGTGTAGGTGCACTACTTTGCTCGTTCATTTTTTTAATTGAGTAACAGTAACAGTGCTTTTTAATTAGACAAAGGGATCCTGAAGGCATAAGCACACAGCGCTCACATTCATCAGAGCATGGTGTATGGTATTATGTCCCGTTGACAGAGTAGCCGCCAAACGGAGCATCAGCACACTTGGCTGGCGAGCGTGTCACGCCGCCGCGATGAAACGAACGTGACACGGCCTACTGCAACCCGTCCATCAACGCAATGGTTGCTCGTCTGAGAGAAGGCAATGGAAAGACCAGTTCACTTACAGCTTGTTCATTTGACATATCCATATTTCATCCTTACCAGGCGGCAACATCTGGTTCTGAAAAGTCAGAAAATGTAAAGCCAACGCTGAATTTCCTTAAACTTGCATTTTGGCCACCAGGGGGCGACTCCTCTAGGTGCAAAATAAGTTTGATTGCATGGAAGTTTATGAGACTTCTCACTTGATTTATTAGTCAGTTTATGGTCTTAATCACCTTCAGTACACTAATGTAAATTTAGATTTAATAAGAGGATAAAGCAGGGTATGATACCGCGGTGTCGCTACAAAGTCCAAAAACCAATGATGTCACAATGCCTACGTCCACTCTCCACATCCTCCAGTCTATGATCCATCTCTACATCTCATTCTTCCTCCTCACGCTGCGCTCATCTCATGCCCCTGACAACACTAACCACAGTCAAAACAAGGGCAGAGGCTCCATATTGAAAAGCATGCTTGTTTTCTGGTGACTGGCTCTGCATGCATACTCCTGGGGGGGCATTATTTATGACCCGAAGAGAGGAAAAGGGGATGTAGTGGAGGCAGCTGAAAGCACTCTGCTGGATTGAATGGTGTACTGGATGAACCTTTTGGCAGATTCATAAAGGGCAGTGTCAGGGAAATATAATGGAAATGGTGCACTAGCCTATCTGCACACTGTGCTCTTAGGAAAGATGCTTTAAAGAAATGACTGACAAGGCTGAACTCTTTGTCCACGCAGGAATTTATCAAAGAAGTATCAACCCAAGAAGAACTCAAGAGAAGAGGAGGAGAACAAGTGAGTCAAAATATTAAAGGCGTTTAATAACTGGATGCTAGCTGTAGTTGTCTCACCTTAGTCCCCGCCAGAAAACAGTAAAAGCTTCCAGTTTGAATCACAAAGTCTTATCCAAACTCCTCTGCTATGATTTCTGAACAAATCTACTGTGTTCGCATCTTTCCTCTGACATCACTTCCTGTGTCTCACCAGGTACACCTTCTGCCGAGCCTTCCTGACGTCACTTAATGAGTTAAACGACTACGCGGGTCAACACGAGGTCATAGCGGAGAACCTGACGTCTCAAATCATCGCCGAGCTCACGCGCTACCTGCAGGAGATCAAGGCCGAGAGGAAATCGGTGAGATAATTTCCCATCCGGTACTTCTCGTCATTCTCCGCCATGCCAGGGCTTTACATTAAACACTGACTTCAGACTGAAGGATTCTGTTGGATGAAAAAAAAAAAAGCCACACTACTAGAAATTAAGTAGCCCATTCCCTCTGCATGGTCGACTCCCCATGGACTGAGGTCATCGCTGAGTAAATATAGATACACCCAACGGCTCACCAGAAGCCCAGAACGTGACTGACTGAGTCCTTTTTATGGAACCAAGTCATCGTCTCTCTATCATTACAGGCTTATTTCTCTCTCTTATAAACCATCCTACAAAATATTGGTTGCACCGCACACTATTCTTAAATATTGAAGTCACTTTTCGCCATTATAAAGAGATTCTGGAAGAGCGGTGGACCTGCTGCGCGTGATTCATTGATAACAGCGTGGTGCCCATTAAAGTCACACAGTTGGTGGAGGAGCAGAGAGAGAAAGCAACCCAGCTGGGGAAAAAACAAACTTTCTGAAAGATCTGTCATGGGCTCTCGTGTTGCGGAAGTCCAGCTGGGGGAACTGGAGTGGAAAACCAAAACCAGAGCTGCTCAGAAAGCACAGTGACTCGATTTTTAGTACAACTGGTGATGTCCCCGTCGCTGCTTTCGTCGCTTCATCTAAATATAGGAACCCCCCCGGGTCCCGTTATTGATGATCGGTTTTGATTTTTAGTTGCAGAGAGAAAGGGGATTTCCAGCTCTGATAGGGGAATCCTCCACAGGCTTGTTGTTGGTTTAGCTCGGCGTTGCATCTGTATCTCCAGTGTCCAGATGGAGGGTCCATGGAAAGACCCCCGCTGTCCCGAGGCTGCAGGATGTCACTCTGACACCGCTCTTCCTCTTCACTTTTCCACTTTTTTATTTAGAAATATCTTTTCATCTCTCTTTTTCGTTCCCGGCTGTCCTTCTTTGGAACGTGTCTGCATCTTTTGACTAAAAAAAGACACTTCTGGGGGGGGTTTCCCTTCACGAGTGACAGTTTTCCGAACAGTTTATTTTAAAATAATCTAAATGTAGTAAATGTAGTGCCATTTATTTTTGTCAGTTTTCTTTCAAAGACAGAAAGAAAGAGACCTTCATCAAAGTTGTTTTCACGGAACAACATTGAGGGTTTGATAGGAAGTCTCCCTGTAACACCTTTTAAAAAAAAAAAGTAATAACGATTTTTGTAAAGCATTCATTAACCGTGACTTCCCCTCATTCTTTTCGCCCGTTTCATTCTCATGAATTTTTAAGCACCACTTGGTTTTCTGTCTGTGATTTGCGTCCATGTCAGACAAAGCTGTTCAGGCAGAGCCAGACAGTGGGATTACAGGAGGGTCAGGTCCCGCCTCTCTGGGGTTTATGAGAGCTCATTGGACAGGTAAAAATCCACCTTCCAAACCAGGAGGAGAACTGAAAAATAATACCTCATTAATTTCTCATGTGGGGTTGTTTTGTAAGCGTTCCCCGCCTCCCTTCTGCTTTTCCCCCTGAGTGAACCTCTCGCTGAGCTCGGCTCGGGGTGGCACGGGAGGAGAGGCCAAGAATGTTGTCTGAAAGGATTTCATTTGAGAACAGATAGACTTGTTTTCTTTCCAACCTGCAACCTGCTTTTGTAGGTCAGTCTGCTCAATTTTAATGTGTCTTGCAAACATATTTCTTTCATCAGATTCAACAGACTTCATCATGACCTCAGTTAGATGCCAGATGTCAAGTCATTTGCGAGGCATTGTTTGCTCATTGTCTAATAATATAATAGGCACTAATGAAGAGCAGGCAGGGGTTTATATGGGATGAAGAGCCTAGGTCTCACTGGACTGGGATTGTGCTGAGGAGTCATAATAAAAGGTGTCCGGTCAGCATACTGCTGTCCTCACCAGGCCTCTGGCCACTGATCACAGGGCTTAGTATCCTCTCTAATGAGGACTGATTAAGACCCTTAAAGACTCAGAAACACCTCCAGAGGAATCCCATTTACTCTTTTTACTATTTATTTATTTACTATATATCTTTAATATTTGTAAAAGTCACGATACTACATTTACTGTAAGAATCTGGCGATTTAATATATTGCGATATATTGCATATAACAAGAATACACTTGTAATACACAGGAATAATAGCCGTAAAGACCAACAGCATTTTTGTCCCAGGCTGTAAACCTATTTGTTTCTGCTGTAAAGTGGGGCATAGGGGTCTGTGGGAATTGATTGCCCCCAGAGCCAAACCCAAGTTGCCATTTGAGGGACTGCAGCTTTCAGTGCCAGAGCCTGCTGCTTGCACCAAATGCATTACATCTAAAGCTACAAACATTTAAAGAAGAATCCATCGTCGGCTGGCAGGGCCTGTAAAATAAGCATTATCTTTTTACGAAAAGTCAGCTGAAAAGTATAATGCCCTATGAAACATTTAGGTGGGTTTGGCAGAGGATACTCTCCTCATTTATCTCTCAGGAGACAAAGAGGAGAGCTCAGTGGAAGAACAATGTGTCTCTCTGCTTCACACTCCTTGTGTTGAGTGGAAAAGACAAACCGGAGGCTGAGAACTGATCGTGGATCTTCTCATAGCATCTCGATCTAGAAAAGTAGAAATGCAAAAACACAGCTGCTGCCTAATGGCCTAAACATGAGGAGGAAAAAGTCGGCGGAGCCTCTCGTGAGGTTTAATCAGCGCCCTCGTCTCTCCTTCTTGTATGACTTGTGGCTATTTCTAGTACCTAATGATTATGTGTGTCGACATCTGTACAGGACTGCAGGTGCACATTCCTGTGAACCAAGTCACGTCCATGAATGACTAACAGATCAGTTGGACCTCGGCTATGCACACAGATGTACATGTGCAGCTCGTCGTAAAGGAAACTCAATGTTTCGTGGATTCTCCTCTTGTTCACGTCGTGTCTTCTTGGACTCTCTCTCTTTCTGTTGGGTCCATCTGTATTTATGTGGTTTAAGTTTGGAGTGCAGGTTAAGGACCTGTAAGTTAACTCCATCCCTTTTTTTCCCTCTCTGTCACCGGGTGTCGGTAACTGAGAGTGGCAGCTTCAGGTCACCGACACTGAGGAACCCCAGATGTCCCAGACATGCTGTTACTGAGGAGATCGTGTGGGAGCAAGATGTGTGTCTGCAGTCGATGAATTCAAAACTCAGAGGCCGAATAGCTGAAATGAAATGGCTTCAGCATTAAAACATGCATCCGACGGCTTTTTTAAATTATTTTTTAATCGCGTTGGAAGTTGAATGAACACATGTTTTTTCGGTTTTGCCGGCCTTCATCCTCCTGCAGAATCTGATTGAGCGGTTTGGAGAAAAGTGTCGGCAGAGTTTGTTTATCCTCCTAATGATGGGTGACATGCTGGATATTTTTCCCAAATATGTTGTTATGGAGACAAGTGTTTGGTTTAAAAAAAAAAAAGAAAAATGCACCACACTAACAATGATGTCACCAGTCTTGTGCTGCGTGTTGTGAAAAGGCTTCATTGTATCTCCACTGTATCTTATCATGAGACATATTTTCATAACTGAATAAGATTCTTCCCGGCAATCAGGAATTTGGAAGGTCAGGGTCGTAACGACGTTGGAAACAAACAACTTGATTATACATTAGTTCGGCTTTAGAGGCTCCACAGTGTCCCATTTTTCTGTTTGAGCTGAAATACTTCCTCTGAAAGCCTGGAGCACTTCCTTATTTTAGTCAGCTTCCCTCGAAACGTTGAGTGAAATGAGAAGTGTGACTATCTGAGGTGCACCAGGGCACATTCTCACTAACTGCTCTGAGGCCCGGTGGTATTCAGGTGAGCCTTCAGACGTCACTCTTAATTTCACATCTCTCGCCTGTGCGTTGGAGTCGGAATACTGACGGCTTTATACTCGCAAATACAAAAGAAAAGCCTTCTGTTCTTTGGCCTGGTTCCGTTATTGAATTGCTGCATCGATATTCAGCTCAGCTACTGGCCGTAACCAGGGGATACCGCATTGGTAGTCAAAGTCTCAGTGGCATTTCCATTTGATACTTTTTGAATGTTTTTAGCAGATCAACGTGACCACGAGATGTGGTATCTGTATGCTTTATGGAGTAATCACGATCTTATTTAAAAAATAAATAAATACAGTTGGGGCTCTTAGTTTCCAGGGGATCTGGCTGTGATCCACACGGAGAGCTGGAGAGAGATGTGCTTTGCCTCCGGGCCAAGTTTCAGTTTCAAGTTTCCAAGGTTCAGACCAGCTGCTGCCACCTATCCACGGCTAATATGTTACATTTAGCAGTACCAGGATCCATTGTAACCCTATCTGTGCCCCCCCAGAATACAGTATCTAATGGGATGTTCACTGTCAGCTTCCCATTTCATGTCCAACCTTTGATATCGGCCTCTCTTTCTTATTCTACTTTCTCATCAAGTTCCCGGTATTTTTTCTATCTTCTATCTGGGCATTCATGCACCATAATGTCGATGGATTTCTTTGAATTGTGCAGATTTCATTCATGGAATTGGTCCAAACAGGAAGCACAGAGGACAGTTATTTGTTTACGAACCATAAACACGACATGTGACTTTGCAGCTTAAAAAAAAAAAAAAAAAGAAAAAGCAGCGTCTGTTTGGCTTCACCACACTGTTATTAGTCGTTTGGTCGTCATCGTAACTAGATCTCCAGCGTGTTTGACCTTTTGATTTTATTGGAATATGGATAAAGCCTTCATTCAGTTGATTCTTTTTACTGTTGGTGCTTTAAGTTGAGCTTGAATGGAAAAAAAAAAACTTTTAGATCACTTCCCCGCTCATATTGTGAACTTATTTCACAAATATATGCCAAAAAGTACAACACAGTTGTATCTCAAAATCCAATATTTCTTTTTTTATGACACGTGTGTTGAAACTGATCATTCATGGTGCACCTGTGTTGACCTGATGGATCACGATGTGGTTGCTCTTCGATCAAATCCACATACAGCTGTTCTGTATGATGGAGCGTCTATAAATCTCAGAGTTAAGCATGTGGATGCGCGGCCGTGATTTGTAATGTAGCTACAGTATAGTGTCTATTTGAATTTGCCCTACTTTCTCAGCTTACATTAATACTATCCTGACACAGTGTGAGTAATATTCATAGTGTTTAATGGTATGGTTGAGACTCTCATTCCAACAGCTTCTAATTTATTATCCCTACTATGTCAAGGTCACCTGCTTTTAAATCTCTTCAGCTTTGTGAATAGTATGATAAAGATTTCTATTTTCCTTTTCCCCTTCTCTTCTGGCAGCACTTCCATGATGGACGCAAGGCGCAGCAGCACATTGAGAGCTTGTGGAAACAGCTGGAATCGGTAAGTAGAACACGATAAACACAATTTTAAGGTGATTATTTAATTATGCAGGCTGTATTTTTTGGATTAAATCAACATTATAAACTACGGCTGATATAATCTGATGCAGGTGTCATTTTAAAACGGTGAAAGTGACAGTCAGTGACGTCTTAAATAAGATGCACGCTAATGTTGCCTGAATGTTTTCTCCATTGCTATTTGGTAGCTTCAATGCTAACAAATGTAATAAGTATTTTGTCATTATTTCCAAAAAAAAAAAAAAAACGATTATCAGAACCCAACCTTAGTTATGACATAAAATGTTGTATTTGTCTATGTGTGGAATAAGTAACAATAAATACATAGATAATAATGTGCAGAGATGGTCTATTGACCCTAAGGGCTCAAGGCGGTACAGTCAGTCATCAGCAGCCTTATGATCAATCAACATCAACGCCACGTGATACTAAAGCACTTAAGGATGAGCCGCGTGACTATAACTTACATCCACATCATCCAAAGCTGTGGGAGTACATACAGTGGGCAGCAAACAGTCCTATCTATATAAATCAGCAGAGGGCCGTGTACAGAGCCCTGAGGGGCCTCCTGTTCTAACAGTGTGCCATCTATTTGACTCAAAATGGAGACAGGGCAAGTGTTTACACATGTGGAATGAATAAACAGGACGACGTCTTACATTAAGATGGAATTATAATAAATACATTATATTGGTTTAAAGCTTATGGATGCTTTTAATTGAGTCATTTACGTTGTCCTTACGAGGGGTCGGAATGATCTGCCACAAAATTGTCTGTTAAAAAAGCAAAAATAGATTTCCACAATTCACAGCGTGTTTTTAGGTAATGAAATATTCTGTTTTATAAAATCACAGTAACAAAAAACTTTTATTACCGTTTTTTCAGATGATGTCATAACACATCACAATACATTAGAAGCTTTATTTTAATGGGAGCTAATGAGAGCGGGAAAGAGAGAGATTATATAGCCCTAAAGCTAGGAATACAAAAGCAGGTTTCCCTTGTGTACCCATTTAGTTATCATTAGCAGGCCAGACCACCATTCATTTAGAATATGTTACTGTTTCGTTAAAAGCCCCGGAGAAGATCAGATCCAGGAGTGTGTTTCATCGGTTAAAGTGAAGGAGCTGAAGGAGAGATTGCACAGAACACCACTTCTTATCTCTGCCTGGCCCCTTTGACAGGAGAGAGAGAACGAGTGTCAGAGATGCATAACTGCCTTGTCCTCCTCAAACTTGCAGTGCGTTCAATGATCCCATTGTGTGCGAGGCAGATAGGCGGAGTTCAGAGTGCACGCTGGCCCCACAAACACTGATTGTCCGGTTAGAGGGGTCGACGGAGGGTTGAATGAATGCTTGCTTTTCTGTACACAAATGCCCACTATGAACATTTGTTTAATCGGCCTTCTGACAGAAACCATCGCTGTGTCCATGGCATACACTGACCTCTGCCGCACACAACGTCGCGCCCGAAAGCAAGATGACGTATACGTTACACGTTATGGCGTTCATTAATTTACCTATTTTAAAAGGTCAAGTCGGAGAGTGTTTCTGGCTAAAGCTCAAGGCAGGAAACGACTGATTTAATGTCTGTGATTCAATTAAATTTGCATGGTTTCTTCTCTTTTTTTTTCCAGAGTAAAAGAAGGTTCGAGAGGGACTGTAAAGAGGCGGATAGAGCACAGCAATACTTTGAGAGGATGGACGCTGACATTAACGTGACGAAGGCCGACGTGGAAAAGGTATGCGTCATCTCGCTCCTGTGCTGCAACCGCCAATCACAGCACGCTCATCCCTATACCCTCACGCTTTACACAATTGCCTGGCCTTCCCTCCCCTCCCCTGTCTCTGTCCATTTTTTACCCCCCTCTTCCATGCCCCTCCTCATTCGCCTGAGCCGGAAAGCCAGCAGAAGATTGAGTGACCATGTGTTTGATGCATGGGCCTGTGTGTAAAAGCTGGCTTTGTCTCAGCAGCACAGTGATCCGCTGCTAAACAAAGCTGATAGCAGCACCGAGTCCTCATTATCAGACAGCAAACACGCCGCTGTGCTGTGTGGGCCTCGGCAACAGAGAGGACTTTGTTTCCTCGTCGTGTATGTTTGTGTGTGGATTACACATATTAGTTGGCTTTGTGTTGTTTTTTTGTTACTGTGACAAATCTGTGGTTAAATGTACTATTCAACACATGCAGCAAACCATCCCATTCTCAAGACTTGGTACACACACACACACACACACACACACACACACCCCTGGGCCTGTAGCTGATGTCATTTCCTGTTGTCACAACCAATTAAAAGAGCCCTCAAAGTCTAAGCCTTTAACCCACATGGCTCCCACGCCCGCAAGGCATCATGGGTCAGCAGCGCGTGCTCTTGCTGCATCATCAGCTGTCGGAGCAGAGCTTTAAAAAGGCGCAGCGTTGACACAGTTCAGACCCAATTATTATGCAAATATAGGCGGGAATAAAGAGCCTTTTTTTCTGCACTATGGACGTACAGCCAAAGAGCTACAATAGGCTCAGGCTAACACTGAACTCAACTGGAAAGACCCGGCACAGCAGCTCAAGAATCAAGTCTTGGAACAAGAGTGGCGTTGTGTCCGATTACAGTTATTTCCTTTATTGAAGCATGAAAGACTCATACATTACACAACGTTCAGTGCTGTTTTATTGCTCTCATTAAGTTAGTATCACAAAACGACAATCGCTTGTGTGTATTATTTCTACCAACCATTTTCTATTGACTTCAATTAAATCCCCCTGTACAGTAGTTACTTTAGTGGTGTAACAACATATAAACTTGAGTAGTTTCTATGCAAAGATTTGTAATCCATCTTCAGTGAAGTCCATCAGAATGTCTATAATTATAAGAAAACGTTTAATAAGGCTGAAAAATACCAACATTTTCCTTTTAGGTTTGGTTTTTTGACATTCATTCACTCTCAGATAAACCTTTGTTTTGCTCTTTTAGAAAATATAAAAGTAGTCTCTGCAAGTTGATTTTCAAGCTCTAGTGAAATCGATGACAGCCAGTGTCTGCAATGAAAGCAGGAAATCAATCTAAAGGGAGAAGCAGCCATGTAGATTATGTGAGGATACTTGATTCCATTGTTAAATCAGTCACCATGGAAGATGATTGGAACTTCTTCCCACATATGAATATATCTTTAATGTTATTGGTGTGTTGTATCCGTGGTATTTTATCAACTGAAAACAAAAAGTGTGAATGTGCGGATGTATGGAAAAAAAAGAGAAAGGAAGTGTGTGTGTGTGTGTGTGTGTGTGAGACAGTGTGTGTGTGTGTTTGTGGTTTAGACACTGCAAAGCCTCGTGACTCTTAACGTGCTTGGTGTAAAAACTGCTTTAGCTCAGTTGCTCGTCATGTATTTAGGCATTATTTCTGTCATTACAACAGCAAGTCAAATGTTATTTTTTCAGTGCTTTTTCTTTGGTTTCAAACAAATGCGGTCATAAAAAGAACAGATCATGTGTTTTCCTTTCCGAGGAATATTCCCGTTGTTATTTAGAGCCCCCCTCTTGAGTATTTATCACCAGAAGGAATGACATGTCACAACCTCCGCCTGGTTTGTGTCAGAGTCTCAGTTAAAGCCTCGGGGTGGAAGTAGGAGTGGGGTTGGACGGAACAGATGCATGATGGGTAAAGAAGACAAGAAGTAACAGAGGGTTTTGTACACGATTGTTGGAGGCATCGTTGTATGATTGTGTGCATCAGTATCCTGAAGCCAAACGCCACTTTAGGAAGTAAATTCACGAAGAAACTTAACTTTCCCCAGTTAGTTGTCAGTAACAGTAACAGAAGAATTGAACAAACATATCTGTCGACTCCAGGCGTTGCTGCTGTGATCCGGTCTCGGCCCGCGATGCTAAAAAGCTGCCGTTTGTTGATATGTCGTGGTTTTCTGGAGCGACCGCTCCCTCGCCTCCTCTGGCAAACATATCCCTCAATTTGGGGTTTGGATCGACAGCTCAGATATCCACAAAGCTGTTAGCAGTTCTTTGAGGGACCCCCAGCCTACACACACACACACACACACACACACACACACACTTCCCTATGGTAGCGATCGTCAGTCATAAAGCCTTAAAATAATAAAACGGTGCCATCCTCTCCACTTCTGCTCTGCCTCTCTTAAAACCTTAAGAGTTTGGTTTATGGTTCCAGTATTTTAGTTGTGATTCTATTGTGTTTACACGCCGATACCAACTTCCCCTTTTGAAGTGATGTCACGCCCAGTGGTCCAGGAAGTGCATCCATGGCAACTTCTTGTTTAGCTGGAAACGGCTAACAATCCTTTTTTGTTTGTTTGTTTGTGTGTGTTTGTATATCTATTTTATTCCATGCCTTGAAGCGAAGTTCCCACAAGGTAGGTCTGGCGGACAGAGAGCCTGATATATCTGTGGGAACACACACACACACACACACCTGGACCAGGTCCTGTCCTGTCTGCTCCTCGTAGAGTGGCTTGTCTCGCCGTCATCTGCTGAACACTTCATGTGTGTGATGAAAGAAAAACCAAATGCTGAATGTTACGTAAGGCGACGGCTTCCATTACTCTTCATTCAAATCTACAAAGGTTGTCAAGATATATTTACGCAAATACTGAAGACGGAGGTCTAGATGGAAATGTTCTGTGTAGACGCACACATGCAAACGTACACAATAGTGAGTAAAAAGAAAACAAAACGGGTAATTTCCACAAGATGACAACAGGATGTGATGTTGCTGCAGGCACAGCCGCTCGTTACCAAAGTTTCATTGATATGCCAGGTTGCCATGGCGACGGTGTTTCACAATACATTCGGCAGCAGCATGCACCTACACTAGCGTAGCACACAGGCCCTGCCCACACATAGATTATACACAGCTGGACTTTCACATGTGCTTCTTAGCTTGTCCCTGGTTTTCACATTCCTTTTTTTTTTTTTTTTTTTTGAAGGCTGTGACTATCATTTTCCACCCGAGGTATTAAATGTCATCCCTCCCGTGCTGGAAATAATGTACCTTTGTGTCTGACGAGTGTCTCCGCTCTGATGTCCTCCTTTTCTTCTAGTCGTCGTCTATTGCTTACCCATATGTGTGTGTGTGTGTGTGTGTGTGTGTGAGAAGAGAGAGAGAGAGAGAGAGAGAGAGAGACTTTGATAGAAAACTGGAAGGAAGTCTTCGTTTTCCCCGCAGGACTTTGACAAATCAGGGTTTTGTTCCCTCGACGGTTACATTTTTTTTTTTTTTTTTTTTTTTTTTAGTTGAATGCAATCACGGGGTCATGAGGTGACGCTTTGTTATAGGTGACCCAATGAAACCACCATGTCTGATGGAAAAGAGGAAACAGATACGAGTACTCTACAGCACACACACACACACACACACACACACACGCTGAGATAATCTCATCTCCATCTGCTTGCGTTGGATCTGTAATAGGCTGCTCCTGCTGCGTTTCTGACTGCCTACCCACGACTCAACTAACTTAAAATAATCAACCTTATCGACAGCAGAGATACGCCAGATTGGGCTGGCGATCAAAACCCAAATCCCCCCCAACCCCCCCCTCATTCTGCAGCCAGTGCAGGCTGTTGTTTCTCCTTCCTGGCCTACATACGGTGGCTGTTTCTGCTGCCCAGCTTGGATTGGCACCTGTGACCACGCATCCACGAGCTTTGTGTTTATGTGCATGAACGTGCTCGTGTGCACGTTTTTGGCTGCGTTGTGTGTGTGTGTGTGTGCAACCCACATGTCTGTGTCAATCAGGGGACACCGAGGTTTATTGTGGAGAGGTTTGTCTGATATGTCGTGTATTTTATCTTCTTCAGGCTCGACAGCAAGCTCAGATGAGGCACCAGATGGCTTCGGACAGTAAGAGCGATTACTCCTCCTACCTGCAGAAGTTCAACCAGGAGCAGAACGAACATTACTTCACAGTCATCCCCAACATATTCCAGGTAAATATAACATCGCCGCAAACATGGGGCCGCTTTCATCTGGTTTGTTCTTGCACTTAGAAAGCTGTTAAACAAACCGGCAATTACCGGTCAACCGGCGGTTCCCAGACATCACGTTTATTTCGAGCGCCCACCCAAATCTGGTCGCCTCCGCCCAGATTTATTTTCATTTCTGTCTTTCAAAACTCCCAAAAGTGCCGACTGATTGAAAAGTCCGGCAGAATGGTGCATTCATGTGCGATCATTAGTCGGCTTTTTGAATTCAATGGCAGCCCCCCCCCCCTCCTCGACAACTAAAAATAAATTCTCTCCATGTGGGAAACTCTTGAGGCTAACAAGCCGTGATTATGGAGAGTGTAGTTATTTTGCTATTTTACATTTTGACAGCTTGTGAGCGTGGAATCACAGTGTTATGAGTTTGAAATATTCTTAATTTTAGAAAAAAAGAGTTCAATCATTTAGATTGTGTGTCAGAGATTTCCCAGAAAAGCTCTTTCATTGTCAAGTCCTGCTCACTCCACTCTTATCCTCTCACACACGAATATGCATTTTTTTTTTTTTTCAACGTAGAAACTTCAAGACATGGAGGAGAAACGGATTGACAGGATAGGAATGTGCATGAAGACGTTTGCTGATGTGGACCGCCAAGTGCTGCCCATCGTGGGGAAATGTTTAGACGGCATGACGAAAGCCGCCGAGTCCATCGAGCCCAAGACTGTGAGTATACAGAAATAAGATATATGTGCACACACACACACATATGGGACATATTACTCACTCAGCCAGTGTGTCACTCATTCACAACTCGCTCGTTTAACTCCACTGGGGTGCACTTCGGTGGGCCTTTTAGAAAATATAAACCACAGCCCAACAAAGTGGTGGCAGGGGAGGCGTGGCTGCAGTCCATGAAATATAAAGCAATAGTTTGATATTGTGTTGAAGATTGATACGGCTACTTTTAGCTTAGCATAAAGGCTGAAATCAGTGGGAAACGGAACCAAATCTGCCTGTTTCCTGATATTAGATGGCCGGTATGAGAACAGGATTATTCTTCTTATCTTACTCTCTGTCAGAATTTGAATACGGTTATTCCCCAAAAATGTCAAACTCATTCTTTTTAACACCTCTTCTAGAAACAGGAGGAAGTTGAATCACTTCCTGCAAACGCAAACTTTTTATTGATGAGCTCATGATGAAAGCGTTGAGTTGATACACTTACTTACTGTTACCGTCTTGTGGCTTATTATTATTATAATAATGATTATTTTTACTATTTGGATATTGAACTAGAAGGCAGCGATCGCCTACGTTGAGAAAACAGTGTGATTTATTGAGATGTCACATGTTGGCTGCCTGCTGTATGACAAAAAAAACAAGAGTATCTCCAGGGATTGTGTAGTGTGTGTGTGTGTGTGTGTGTGTGTGTGTGTGTGTGTGTGTGTGTGTGTGTGTGTGTGTGCGTGGCTCAGCTCCAGGAAGATGACTCCAGCCTGCGACAGTAAACAACGACAGGGAATAACATATCACATGCTCCCTCCCTGTCTTTGTCTCCCTTCCTCTCTTAGTCTCATGTATAGAGTGCACAATCTTTGACCCCTGACCGTAACTCCAACCAGACCCTCCCCCCTATATCAGTGCATTTAGGCTGATGCACACTGCACTTGATTAACGGCCTTCTTCCTGTGTCTGTCTGGCTGTGTCCCCGACCTCCGAGTATTTGTCATAACTCCCGCCTGGCAGAATGAGGTCTTTTCCTCTTTCTCCTGTGGATAAGGACGTCTCTCTGCCTCTGCTTCCACGATGCATTCATGAACCCTTATCAGCCTAAAACTACTATACGCAAAGCAGTCGCCAGGCCCACTATTGTGTTGCATGTTATCTCCAGACCTGCTGATAAGCCAGACAATCTATACAAACAGAGACAACCTCCCCCCTCCTCCCCACGTTTCAGTCATTGCTTTGCATTTTTTGGATTCTTCCATTGATATTTAAATTTGGATCAAACTGTAACCAAGGCTGTGACCCCCCCCCCCCACTAGGACTCGAAGCAGGTGGTGGAGTCCTACAAGTCCGGGTTCGAGCCCCCGGGAGACGTGGAGTTCGAGGATTACGGCCAGGCCATGAAGAGGACGGCGTCCGACACCAGCCTGTCCAACTCCAGAGAGGCCAAGGAGAAGCCTGCTGGCAAGAGCAAGGGCAAACTGTGGCCTTTCATTAAGAACAAGAACAAGGTAACACATGAACGTTGCACACAGACACCATGTTAACGAGCGTACAGAGGTCACCTTACACTTCGAGGTCACCTTACACTTTTGGGAGATTTATCTCGGGGGGGGGGGGGGGGGGGTGGAGGTCTCATAACAGAAATATGTGTTCAGTGTCACATTTGTATCTGTTGCATTTCTTGTACTGGTTACATCTTTTTATGTAGTTTCATTTTTTTTTTTAAATTAAAGATAAGCTCAAGAAATGTGTTGCTAGTTCATGTTAGTGTTGCCATTTTTGTTGTTATTATTTGCCACCCGTTTTCCTCCTCCCTGGCAATCACCCCCTCACCGATTTTTTTTTTGGAAACTTACCTTCTGTAACACACACACACACTAATGCATTTTTCTATCCTGTCATCCTGTGGTCGGGCCTCAACTGGCAGATATTAACTTGATCTGAAAATAACAGTTTCCCCATTGACTGGTAATCGTATCTTGAGTAGCCTCCTTTTTGCAGTTTCCTGATCTCTGACTGTGTTATGGGCTGGTGGCGCTGTCGGCATTGAATTAGAGCAGAGCATGAGTGAGTCACTGGGTGTGTGTGTGTGTGTGTGTGTGTGTGTGTGTGTGGGATGCTGAGAAACCCCAGTGTTCTGACTGTGTGTACAGAAAATGGCGTCTAAACACATGGCTTCTCTGTGCTTGATGTGCTCGGGATTAGAGGTACAGAGAGGTATTTCTACTTCACATGCATGCGAGCATAACAGAAAAATAAAACTTTACACTGATCTCAGTAGGAAAGCGCCATCATTGGCTCACAGAAACGGGTTCTTTGGTGGGTTTTCTCTCTCTCCGTCTTTGAGAAGACTTGGTTTCTGACTCGCTCGCCCATGCATGTGTCTTCAGTCTCGTCTCTGCTGCTCATTGTGAAAAACTCTCCAAAAACGACTCGATGAATGATGCGGTCGGATGTTTCAGGACAAAGATAAGCGATGAGATTTCTCTGACGATGACCTCAAATTCAGCGGCGGACATCTTTGGGGATGTGGTGAATTTCTTAGCTGGCATGTGACGAGGTCAGGAAAAGGATTTCTAAAAGGAACGCCGGCATGCGCTTTGACTGAAACTCTTTGCTGTCCGCTTTGTCGCAGCCGCTTGCTTGATAAACATTTTACGCTTCCTACTCACTCTGGTTGTTTTCTTCTCTTTTTTTTAATGTTAATTTTTTTACGTTTTATATACTACAACATAACTACTGATACACTAGGTTTGGTTGTCTTTTCATTTCTGTTTGGGTTTTCTGTTGTGTGTTTTAATATTTTTTAATATTTGTCGGAGGCTTATTTATTTCGTTTTGTGTTCCCTCCTCCTTTTCCTCTTTTTTTCGTTGGATTCTTGCCCCCTTTCTTCTTCCATGTTTTTCCTCCTCCTCCTCCTCTTCCTCTCCGTCACGGCT
Organism: Chelidonichthys spinosus; assembly: GCA_029853015.1. NCBI lineage: Eukaryota > Metazoa > Chordata > Actinopteri > Perciformes > Triglidae > Chelidonichthys > Chelidonichthys spinosus. Next base: position 17,027,089 of record CM056840.1, read on the forward strand.
CCCCTCTCTTACTGGTAGCTTATGTCCCTGTTAACGTCCCCCCACCAGCCCCCACCTGCCCCCCCAGCCTCATCCCCGCCCTCACCCTCTGCTGTTCCCAACGACCCCCAGTCTCCCAAGCAGCACAAGGAGCCCCTCTCCCACCGCCTCAACGACTTCATGACCTCCAAACCCAAAATGCACTGCCTCCGGAGCCTGAGGCGAGGGGTAAGTGTGTGTAGTCCAGCAAGCTTTGTGCATGTGTGTGTGTGTGCGTGTGTGTGTCCTACACCTGTACATGCTGCACTGTATGGCTGAAGTCATGAAAAGGGTGGAATCTGCATCTGTTTGGGAGGTCATAATGCTGACATGGGTTCGTCACATAACTGAATGCATCCATATGTGGACAATGTGACCTCCATCAGAAAGCAGAGCTCAATTACTGCCTTCTATCTATCTATATATATATATATATATATATATATATATTCCAAATCTGTTCAACAGGCCTTTCACCATACAGTGCTCAGCCTATGTGCTTCTCCAGCATGCTTCCGTAGCGTAACTAGGAATCCATGGTCCTCGTCTGACTCACTAGCATTCTCTCCATCTTGTCCCTCTTCATATTAACTCTGTGCTCATAATGACAGTCCCTCTCACGCACCTTCCTCCCCCCCCCTCCCTCCCTTTTGACAGAAATGAGCAAGATGCCTGAGCAGTCTTGGCAGCAGCATGGAGACTGCAGTAGCTCCCTGCGCACTTCTCTGCAGTCTATACTGGAGGCAGATGGTTTTTTTGGGCGGGGGTTGTTGTTTTTTTTTTATGCACATGCTTTTATGGAAAAGAAGAAGAGGTTTGAAGCTCATAATATGGATGAAGTGGTGACTGTGAGTGAGTCGCTCTTCCCCACGAGGAGGGAGAGGACCAGCAGAGTCCCTTTAGAAGGCTTCCCGGAGGGCCGCTTTATCAGCATCGGTGTAAAGTCCAGTGTGTGTGTGTGTGTGTTGTAATGGAAACACTGGTATAGCCTTCCCGTAACCCACTTCACCCTCCAGCTCTCCCTGACCTCAGGAATTGGGCGGTAACTCACGTGTTCCTCTTCCGGCCACACAAATATAGTTTTTTTGTTTTGTTTTGTTTACGTATTTAGAAAAGGGCAGCCGTTATTTAAAGTAAAAACATTTGTATGAATCGGTGCTAACGTGACGTCTGAAAGGGTAAAAGAACAATGCAGCGGTGCAGCAGTGCAGCAGTGCATGCTGATTGTAGAGGAAATTATTGAAGGTCGGCAGAAAAAAAAGGGGAAGTGTGTTTTTTTTTTTAGCGCCGGACAGATTGTACAGGAAGTGCACGTTTCTGAAAGCGGAAGTGCTGAAAAAGCTCTCGAGAAGAGCGATAATAGTGAGTTAAATCAAACGCATTGTGTTTGTCGACTCCGTACAGATGAAAAAGATTGAAGTTTGACCTTACGGGAACCTTTTATGGCACAGGGGGAAAACCAGGAAGTTTAAATCTCCTCTCCATATCTCATTACATAAATAAGTTGTTCACCCCTTCATGTCTTGTTTTTCATGTATATAGATGTTTAATGTAGAGTACAGTGGGTTATCAGTAAGTTAAAAAGGCAACAGAAGGTGCTTGGTGGTTAATCCAGCAGAACAACAACAAGTCTTTTAGGGACACCAGCTCCGCTGCCTCTCTGACATTTTGGGCTAATGCCACCGAACAGCTGCTGGTCGACTGTCAGGCCAATTCTTCACCAGGCAACGAGCAACACTGCAATCACCCGGACTGCAGTATGCATGCTCATTTTGAGAAGAATAGCTTATTTTTAATGGGGTATCTGCACAGTGAATTACGTTTTCTCCCCAAATAGGCTGTAGAATGTTTGTTTTTTTATTATTCTTTTCATAATGGGAAAGCGTTAAAAATAATTTTTAATTCTCCCACTTATCTGGGGTCCCAGATCCAATTAATTACATTAAATGACCAGAATTTTTTTTTTAATAATAAATCATTCCTACCTTTTTTTCAATTATACTTTCATATTGTTGACAGCAGGATTGTAAAAGTCTTAACTTCCTGCAGAAACCCTGTTTTATAGATTCAATAAAAGCAAAAGCATGATATAAACCCTACTGTCTAGTCGACCCTGTGGTTCCATTCTGCAGGTAAATGAATAAGAAGAACAATCTTTCTTCTCTCCCACCTCCTGCAAGGCAGCAACATGGTGTCACATTAGGGATTAGAGGGGAGGTGGGGTGTCTAGCCCTGCAGGAGAGCCTTTGTCTGGTGCATATGAGCCGTCTCAGCCGTCCACAGTACCTGTAAGAGACTGCGTATGTGTTTTGGCCGTGTACAGTATAAGATCTTTAAGACGTCTCTTTGACAAAGCTGTGTTCTCTCCGACGACAGCAGCGATCGCCTCGCTCGCTCGTTTCTCACAAAGAGCTCATGAAGAGGACTCTGGGTCGACCCACATACGCGTTCGAAGCCAGGCAATATGTTGTAAGTGTGTGTGTGTGTGTGTGTGTGGTTAAGGTGCTTGGAAGAAAAGTGTGAATGAATATGGAATGTGTGTGATTAGTAGAAGCCATGTACGTACAGGAGCCTCGTTGATAATTTGTTTTTAGTGACACATCCACAGTCGTCACAATTAATGAGGCAAAAAAATCTCCTCACAGTCAAACGGAGGCTGGCGTCTGTGCCTGGCTCGGTATTGATCACGGGGGCGAATGATCGGAGAGGATGATGACTTCACTTCACATCACATGTATCAGCTTGGAGGGGTTTTCAGCCCCTCCCTCACTGAGCGTCTCCCAAGGGGTCAATTCACAAAGTGTCACAAGCACCTGAGGACGTGGGGGGGGGGATTACGGAGCGTGAGGGTGCTATCCGTCGCACCATGCGATCACCCCACCCCCCCAGCTATCTAACATCTCACCGTCGGCTGTGTGTTGGTCACACTTTGGATCCAGGGTCAGCCTACGGTACCCAGAATTCACCCCTGCAGGGCTTTTCTTTGTGCTGGTGTGCCATACTGCAGCGATGTCGTCTGTCTGTGAGGATCATGATCTATACCTGTGTATCTGTGTGTGTCTGGGTGGTGGGAAAGGATCCGGTAGATCCCTGGACCAGGATCATGCTACGTGCTCCTACTTACAGCAAAGTGACCCCATGATTTATCACATGTATGCTCAGAGAAGGGATAGCCAATCAGGGACAAGTGTTTACTCACCCTGCATACTCAACATTGTTCATTTTTGTTTCTTTTATCCTTACATTTTACTCAGTTATTATTCACACGTTATTCTTAAAGAGTACAATTCTCAAAAAGTTCAATTAATATGTTAAATGGAAATTAAAAGAAACAAATCTGCATCCAAAATGCAAAATCTAAACAATTCCATATACAAGTAAAACACTATCCTGATCACTTGTTGTCACTTTTATTCCAAAAATTGACTCAGATTTCATGTAATATTTCTCTTTTACTCAGATTCACTAGAAATATGGTCCATATCTGACCCACTGGAAACAAAAACAAGGCCTAAACTAGTTTCTCAAGTGTACATTTGATTAAATGCATGTTCTGTGAGTGAAGCTTCGTATTTATGAAACATGTAAGAATAATAGAGTGTTGGGGGGGGGGGGGGGGGGGGGGGGTCACAAGGTGTCATAGCAAAGACCGTTAGAGGCCATTCCAGGTGGCTGACTTGATTAGTGGACTAAAGTGAGCCGATAACCGGATTATAAGTCATCTGCTCCGGCTCTACTAGCCAAGGGTTGTTAACCTGCTCTCTCTGTCTATTCAAAAACACGACTCGCTCCACTAATAAGCCCTTAATGACCCTGATTTGTGTTTCTGTACTTTGGTTCAAGCCGCTCTTTATCCGTGATACACGTAGACCTGAATGTGTGGAGGCTTGTTCTTCGAGCGTTCTCCTTCCAGTATCTGCCTCCCATGTCAACGTGTTGGACCTGCTCATGTGTTTTACGCTTTTGGCTCCCTCTGCTGTCACTTGCGAGTCGTTGCCACGGCAGCAGAGAGGGATCGAGGAAGTAAAAAGGGTACATCCGTCCCCCCCCCTGTCGCATTCATCGTCCCTCTACTTCTTTCTCTACATTTATTTTCATCTGTCTTCCCTTCCCCTCCCCCACATTGTTTACTTCATGCTTGTGCCAGTTTATTCCTCATTTTTCATTAATCATTGTGTTAGACTTGTTAAACTTCACCACGTGAGAAAAGAGCGGCGCTTTTAATGACGCGGCTAGAATCTAAATCTAAATCCCTCTTTTCCTTAAATGGTGAAGTTTGGCAAAGCGTTATCATAAAACACGTGTAAACTTTTATTTCAAGGAACAAGTTGAAACAAATATTCTCCAGATGTTGACTGATGTCTCTTTCTCTCTCCTGCTCCTCGCCATTTCTCCCCCCCCCCCTTCCCCCCCACACATGAAGCTTTCTCTCAAGCTGGTAAGCATGAACGTTTAACCTCACGACCGTAGCGGCATGACCTCAGCACGCATGTCACGTCCTCCCAGTAACACACTGTTAATAACGCTGTGTGCGTCCTCACCTTTTTGTTGTGGGTTTTATTTTATTTTTTTTGAGTTCATAATTTTGCTGTGATGCAACGATGGAACCTCGGACTCATGTCGTTGTCTCATTTTTGTGTTTTTGTTTGTTTGTTTGTTGTTTGTTGTGGTTGTGTTCTCGTCACGTCTCTCCCCCAAAAAACTGTGTGTGGTCTCTGTGGTGCAGATCACACTCAATTCCCACGTCCGGAATCTCATTGAGGTGATCAGATTTACTCGTTCTTACCCGTCTCCGTCTCGTAGTCTCGTCTCGTAGTCCTTTTCCGTGTCTCCAACAAACTGTACGTCTTTGTAACAAACACTAATCCGATCTCATGTAGTAGTTGTTCACTCATGTCCTGACACAGCATGCCGATATCAGTGTTTTTATCATCATTATTATTATTATTATTATTATTATTATAGAAAGCTAACAAACTGCAAGAGAACAAGACTCACTTTGATGATTTAAAGGGATAGTTTTCACATTTTGGGAAAACAAGAAAGCTATGATGCTGAGCATGAATGACTGGAAACAGCCTTAAATCACTCTAAATGGATGAAAATGTCGGAATCAATCTCACAAAAGAACATTTTTATAGCTTGTTATCTTATTTGAGGGTCAGATGTATACTCCATATAAAGCCTTATATTACAAATGTTATATATATATTAAAAAAATCACATTTTAAAGGTGCAGGAATGCCCAGTGTGCTACTCTACTGTCATATATTAATAAGTCTCTGAAATCTAAATTACTGAGGAAGTGGGCAGGAAGTCACTGAGGCAGAGCCAGGCTAGCTGTTTCCACCTGCTTCCAGTCTTTATGCTAAGCTAAGCTAACTGCCAGACACATGATTCTCCGCAAGAAGGCGAATAATTGTGTTTTTCCAACAAAATAAAAATCCATGTAAGCCGACTGATTTGTGTTTTATAAAATCATGAATCCACACAGAACAAGCAATTAGTAGATTAGCATCCATCCTTAATGTATCATACCACATGACTTCAAATGTCTCTGTGGTTTAACTCTGATTTTAAGGATTGAACTAGATTCTAGTGATCTGGTTTTGTTCGTAGAGAATGCCAAACACTAATACGTGACGTCTGTTCGCTAACGTATCACTCCGAAAGGGAGAGAAAAATAGAGCATGACTCTGCATGATTGACACCGATCTCTTGTGTTGCATGCCCGGTAAGTGTTTTGCGTGCCGATGTGGGGGAGAAGGGGTAAGGTCGCCATGGTAACCTAGCGGCTTGTGTTTTGACCCGGCATCTTCATCACGTGCAGTGAAGTCCGTAGCTCCAGCAGTTCAACCCTGTGGTGCTCCTGCTGTGACCCCCGTCTCACTGACATCCAATCACACGATGCATTCAAGTACGCTCAAGTGATGAGGACAGTTTTAATATCAGAAAATGAGTTGAGTTTTCATTTAGTATTATTGTAATTTATTTATTCCTATTATTTATTTCATGATTAGATTTTGATTAGATATTTAACACAGACCAGCTGAGAATGACACACTGATGCATTACGTGCACAGAAAGTTGGAGAGGCCCGTGGAGCTGCATGACTCATCGGTTCGGTGTTACGGACTGGAAACCTTCTCATCAAGAAATATGACCGTTGTCCAGCCAAAAAAAAAAAAAAAAAACCTCTCAACCCACACACCCTCCATTTTAGAAACCTGTCAGAGAAGCAGCTCCATCGGAAAAACACTGTATGAGCAATAATGGGATGTAGCTAACGCTCAATTACATTTCCGATGCTTCTGTGGGGAGCACTAGATCAGGAGGGTGGGGGGGTGAATAGGTGAATCCATTTATCCATTATATCCCCCCCCAGTCCTGGTTCTCAGGGTTTACAGCAAAGAGAGATGCTGCATCCAACTAGACAAAGATCCCCACATCAACACAGACTTGTGGACGTTGCTTTTCCTCCATCTTACGGTTCCTTTCTGCCTCTTTTCCATCGTCTTCGTCCCTTTTTTTCTTTGTCCTCTCAGGGCTCTGGACCAGAGGACTTCAGCCACCTGCCGCCAGAACAGAGGAGGAAGAAGCTGCAGGGCAAGCTGGACGAACTGAACAAGGACATCCAGAAAGAGATGGACCAGAGGTATCTCCTCCCTCCCTGTATACGTTTACCTCGTTAACAAAGACTCGTGCTGACTTGCTGTGCTCTCCCAGGGACGCCCTCACTAAGATGAAGGACGTGTACATCAAGAACCCTCAGATGGGGGACCCGACCAGCGTGGACCCCCGGCTAACGGAAATAGGCCAGAACATCGAGAAGCTCCAGTTCGAGGCACAGAAATTCGAGGTGAGTCTCAGCCTCTCCTCTCCGTGCTGAGTGTTAATGTTGGCGAGGCGCTCTTGTTTGGTTTATCTACGACCGTAAATAACGAGGAGTTCAAACACACGTCCACGGCGAGAGGAGAAGTCCATATTAGGAGGTGATGGGATGCAGCTGGAGGCGCTGGAAACCGGCCTGGTTTAACCTCATGTAAAGGCCATCGGCTTCACAGATTAATGGAGTAATCCATGAAATAAAGCAACCACGTGCATCATGATTGTGTGTTTCAGGGCTGGTTAGCAGAGGTGGAGGAGCGGATGCCATCCAAGAGCGATACGCACCGGAGAAGTGGACTCTATGAGACCCAGAACAACACAACCGTGAGCAACAACTGTGCGCAGGACCGAGAGAGGTATGGTATACTCGGAGAAAACGCCGGCTCACACCAAACGGCCCTAAAGGCCTTTAAAGCCTCTCGGAGGGGAAACTATGTATGTTTTCACAGTCTATTTACCGTGTGTGTGTGTGTTGGCCCTTGAGCAGCCCGGATGGCAGCTACACAGAGGAGCAGAATTCAGAGACTCAGGTCAAGGCCAACATCAACCCCATCCCGCCGACCTCCAGCACGCCGGAGTTCGACGACGAGTTCGACGACGAGGAGACCCTGCCGACCATCGGCACCTGCAAAGCCTTGTACCCCTTCGAAGGTGAGGAGAAACCCCGTTGTTACTGGATGCTCACGTGTGGGTGGAGGAGAGTCACTTCTTCAAAATCAAATTTGACAAATTCTCAAACCGGAGCCGAGGGCCGAGATGAGAAACAGCGGTGACCTCACTCGGAAAGATGTGTAGACGTTTCCAAAAGAAATGGATCCATCTCAGAGTTAAAAAAACAGGAGATTGCTCCTTCTCTGAGAGAGAGGACATCCTAACAATACCAGAGGATAAATGTATAAATGATGACCCTGCTGAGGAGGAAAGACACTGAATATTTCACATAGCCTATTTTTAGGATGTTTTTTTGGCTGAAGAAGATAAAATAGAGTCTTTCAAGGGAAAAAGCAGCACTTGAGAAAACGGAGAAAGAAAAAGGGATTTTCTGGAATAGATCATTTTTTCTTTATACCGTCCCGACCCTCCAGGATGGGGTTGGTCCAATTTATTTATTTTATATTCAGAAGTGTCAAATCCTTCTGCAAGTTGCCATTTCAAAATGTGGCAAACATTTACACCCAATTTAGTTTGTCATTGTCACTCCTGCAGTTATTATATATATAATAATTGGACAGATTAGACTGATTGTGAACAAAGTTTGGTGTAAAAAAAAAAAAAGTTGCGACATTCTTCCATAAGATGTGGCCTGAAAGCTAATTTTCAAGGTTGATATTCTGCTTCATTTCCAGACTACTGTCATTTATAAGGCAGGCTAGCACACTCACTGTAGGCTCATGCAGTATTGGGATAATAAGGATGTTATTGTATTATTATGGTTGCATTGCTCTACCGTCTGGTCTCGCCTCCTCCTCCTGATTTCCAGATTCAGCTCTCCGTGAAGTTTTTTACAGGATGGACTTTTCCTGATAATCATGTTGGCGTCTCGTCCTGCAGGTCACAACGAGGGCACCATCTCGGTGACGGAGGGCGAGCTGCTCTACGTCATCGAGGAGGACAAAGGAGACGGCTGGACGAGGGTGCGCAGGAACGAGGACGAGGAGGGATACGTCCCCTCGTCCTACGTCGAGGTCTTTTTGGAAACGAATGCCAAAGGTGCTATGACATACATTTAACTCAGCAAGGTTTTTTTTTTTGCTACTGTGAGTCAGTAAGTGTCCATTCACTGGTATATGAGTGGGGCAAGTCATGGAGATTACACACACACACACACACACACACACACACACACACTCACACACACACTTCCTGTGTTGCAGAAGGAAGGACCAATCACATTTGTCCATTGTGCCTCATGACAGTTGGGACAGTTGTAGCCGATAGTGTGTGTGTCTCTGTACACTGGATAAAACAATTCATGTTGTGTTCAAGAAATGTGGGAAAATAGGAGCTTGTAGTTCCAATCACTGCAGTGCCACCTAGTGGCCACACAACATAGAACATGACACTCACAGTCTTAGCTAAGCACGATGGGGACGAATCACCCACCGACAGCGATCACATTTCAAAACACACTGTACTTCATTTTTATTATATATATATATATATATACATATATTTTGTTTTTTGTTAAGTCGTCGGATGCTTTTAAATCAGCGTGGTTAATAAAATCCCGAAGGAGTGAATGTATGCACCGATCTGCAGTGACTGGGTCACTTTGCTGTATCGCCCCCGACAAGGAAAAGCATGCTCGATGTGAAATCACGCAGATGTCATTTCAATCCGCTGTAAAATATGAATACATATTAAAAATGATATTTTTGTAGGCTAAAACAGGAAAGAAAGGAAAAAAAAAAGTAGAATTGCACCTCTTCCCTCAAATGTCGCATGCTGTAGATTAACATAGTGCTGTTACAACGTGGAACATATGAAAAGTGATTATTCTCCCCTAGTTCGGGGTCATTTTATAAGATTATTGATCAAGATTACTAACTAATATGATGAGCTGTCTTTTCCTTTTTTGAATCCACATTTTTTTAACTGATAGTGTTGGACTGTTGGTAAAAAAAGGAATTAAAAAAAGGACTGAGAATGGAGAGAGACTGGGCTGAGATCACAGGTCGTTGTGCTTTCATGCATGGGGTGTCCGAGCAGCACCTGAATGCTGCATTTACCATCAAAACAGCATGGTGTGTGTGTGTGTGTGTGTGTGTGTGTGTGTGTGTGTGTGTGTGTGTGTGTGTGTGTGTGTGTGTGCTACGATCAGACAGTCTGCTACTTTCATAAGATTGATCTCCTTTCATAACTCATCAAACACTCACACTCTTTTAAATCAGCATGATGTTCTTATACATTTTTACATGCAGGATATTATTTCACATCAGCTGTAAAAACACATTTTTGAGTCTCCCGTCATTTTTAAAAAATTGCTATAAATGCGTTGCATGGTCATGATTTCAGCATGTCGAGTCCTAACATGCATTCCATCCAAATTAAAGAGGAATAAACTGACAGATTATTGGTTAAACAGACACATATTTTGGATTATACAGTATGTGGAGATTACATTTCATATGCAATGACTTCTTTCTATCCTCCTCTCTATATATTTGAATATTTGGGTTACTTTTAAAAGCTATCTAACTTTTCTTTTTGTCATTTTTTTTTTGTTTGTTTGTATTTTTTCTTTCTTTTTTTTTTTTTTTTTTTGAATTACAGATTCCTAAAAGTGTGAGGCTGTGCTGAGGAATGGCAGGGCAAGCAGCCTCGGAGAAACCACCACGTTAGTGAAACGATGACCCCAAATCTAAACAGAGAGAGAGAGAGACGGCCGATTAGAGAAAAAAAAAAAAATCCAAAACCATTACGTAACCAAACTTACCGCCGGCGTTGCGCTTCCTTCTGCAGAACTTCTGCAGCGTTGAGCGAACGCTACGAGAAATCCATCTAAAACATTTTAGAGCTCATAACCTCTTTTCATTCTTAACATCATAACGGCGGCAAACGACCTGCAGAACAGAAGTTTTCAGCAAAGCTTTGCTTCTTAATGTAACTCCGCTTGCACCGCGGGCGGTCGTGAACATGGCTGTTGGCTTCCTCGCCTCCTTTCTCCTAACCTTTAACACACACACACACACACACAGCGGAGGGTGTGGTCAGAGACAGGACGGAGACCAGCAGGAGCCTTTACGGACAAAGAACCTTCATCCGACGGTGTGCATGAGAATCACCTCCAGCTCATCCACCTACATCTGGGGATTTGATTTATTTTAGATTTTTTTACAAATCTCATAACAGAAAAAAAAAAAAAAAAATCAGCTTTCAACCATATTTGCAAATCAACCATATTTGCAAATCAACCATATTTGCAAATCAACCATATTTGCAGGTTTTCAGTATGAGAAGTGACGGTGCTTAATCATGTGTGTGTTCTGTGCTTCTGGTTGTGTGTTCGTCTCAGCTGAATGCTTGTTTGTATGTTTGTCTTCTTTTTAAAAAAGGTCTTGTGTTTTGCAATGTCCCATTTTCACCACATCACCCTCACATATCCAGCTTGGGGAGGGGAGGGGGGGGGGTGGAGGTCATTCTCCATCTTTATTCACTTCCTGTCTTGTCACTGGTGTCTTCCTCTCTCTGACCACAACCTCCCTACCTTCCCCTCCTGAGGCGGCTCAGGCTTCCCCCCCCCCCCCTCTTTGGCTGCTTTGAGCCCCCTGTTTTTGTTTTGCAGGGTTGGGTGGAGGTGGGTGGAGGTGGGTGGAGGGGGGGGAGGGGCCTCTCAGCGTTGTGGTGTGCTGCATGCTTGCCCTGTCTTCCTCCTCGCCCCTCTGCTGGCAACCTGGAGTCGGCGGCGGCGCCTCCAAGCCTTTTCTGTTCAGATAACCCTCATTGCCTGGTCGTACAGTCTCAATTAACCTGAATGCTACTGTTTGGGTTCGGTGCCTGTAGTCCATTTTTTTTATTATATATATTTCATTTCCTTTTATTCAGAAAGCATGTTCTCCTGTTTTTTGTTTTTTTTTTAACAGCGAGTGAGTGATTTCCTCCCCCCAGTTCAAATCTCAAACCTGTCGAGTAAAAAGGATAATAGGGACCCGAAATGTTGTTTCTCCGAATGATCTGGTTGGTTATGGATGTCTTTGTGCATTTGTGTTGCTGTTGGTACACAATACAGTATGTATGTTCAAATATATATATGAGTATTTTATGTTTTGATCAGAGTGTCTAACGCAAGTTGTTTGTTAGTTTACAGCTAAATCAGCCTCGTGGAAATGTCCCCACTCGGTCCAGGCAACAGTTTGATCCCCCAAATACAGAAATGCTATGAAAATATCATTTACACCTGATGGTTTTTAGGATGGTCCAAAATCTACTGTGATATATTTTCCCGAGAGAAAAAGGATGATGGCGATGCGGAATGATGACAAGGATTACAATGTGATTATCTCGAGATGTTTGGGGGCGGATGTCAGAGTTTTTAATAATCATGATGAGAAATTATGTCCACTGATTCCCCCCCGCTGCTCAACGGCACATAATGTACGTGATTTTAACGTTTTTATTTTGATGATTTTTTTTTGTTTTTGAAGCTGGAAGTCTATGTTGTAGCTTAATTCTGCCTGAATGGGACTAAAACCCTGTAACTGCAAATATGAGTATAACAATGAAATTGTTTTTGAATGAAGCCATTCTTAAAAATATTCCTCTGATGCAGCATGTCATACGGACACTTCTTTAAAAAAAAACGAGGAGTGATGGACGTGTTGACCGTTTGGACTCTCGATGGAAGGAATGATCAAATCTGCTGAATCAAGTTTCCTGTTTGCTTTTCATCATCCATTGCTTCATATGTCAAGATATTAAAAAAAACACCTTTTTTTTTTGTTTGTTACATTTGTTTTTCATTGTTAAAATCTGATGGGAGATCAATGAGACCACCACAAACCTTTAAGTGGCTCCCCCCCGGAATAAAACCTGCCTGTACAGTGGAAACGGCACATTGGAATTAGAGAGAATATATATGAATATATAAATAAAAAGTTTAAAAAGGAAAAACATCTATTTTAACTATTGGAGAGTCTTACCAATACTTTATCTGCTTTGCAAAAGTAAGACTTCTGTTTCCTTTGTAAGGTCTACCAAATGGTGTGTTTTTGCACTTTTTCGTTTGTGTTCCATTTGGTAGCCCATCGCTTGTGTTTTGGAGCACTGAATACTTTGTATTGTGTTTACCGTGCCAATTAAATATGCCTGGAAAAGTTTACCATGTCGTGTCTTTGTTTTCCAGCAGAAGTAAGTGTGTGTTATTCAGAAAACTCAATTACATGCAATTCAGGGATTTTATTTTGAAGGTTTGACGAGTTGCTTGCAGTTCCCCCTGTTGGCCACCAGATGGGGGTCGTGTTCCACCAAACGTCTTTTCTCTGGTAAGTGCTTTTCCCTTTTAATTTTCTTTTATTGCATTATTTTTCAGTGAAAATGCAGGTGATTTCTCAGCATTCAACATGAATAAAACTATCAGATGTGATTGTTGAATTATTCAAATCACACCTGTTTGGATGTTTTCCTTCATTCCAGTCTCCCTGTCGACATTTTAATTTATCTCTTAGGCTCAATAAAAGGTCTCCCTCGAGGTGTCTTCCTCATACGCGCCGTCGTTACTCTTACTAACTGCTCTACTGATTGCATTTGACCATCAGACGAGAGCAGCAGTCACACGTATTGATCTCGCCCATTGATTCTGGCCCACCGGAGCTCATTCAGTCCCAGTTGCCCGTACAGGAATATGCAAGCCCACGCTGCAGCACTACTCTCAAACACACTAATTGACCTTTGCTCCCTGGGACCAGACGTGCTGTACGTGCCGTGGAAAGGGCTAAAGAAAATGAACGACCTCGGTGACTCCGGCGGGGGCGAGCAGCTTCCAACATCATTCAGACACATTTCCACTTTGCCTTCTTAATTGGTTTATTTGGCAAAAAAATAAGTCTACTTATCAATTTACATTATTCACAGGAGTAAGCCGAGAGTGGCAATTCTTTTTTTTATTTCCCCTCTCTGTCCTGTTGTTAAAATAGCGAGGGTGAAATTAATATTTAAATTTTTTATGGCTTGGCAGCATTAAACCTTTATGAAGACATTTGCAAGCATGTACCTCATCTTTGAAGTGCTAAAACTGACATCGAAGAGAGGAAGCAGACAAGTCGACAAAAGTACCTCAAAACTTGCACTTAGTAAGTGTACTTGTTTCGCATCTTCAGTGTTCAGCTCCTATCTGCTCTGCGTGAAGGTGAACGCTGATTACAGCTTCACTTTGAGGATGGATTCAACCTTCCTCAGACTGATCTCCTGTCTGTCTTTTATTAGAAGCCCAACAAAGCCAGAGAACAATCCCTGCAGATACTTAAATGAAGGATCTTTAGAAGGGCTTTTGAGTGTGAGTGCATGTTTCCAACTCAAAAGGTGTGAACCAAAGTAATCTGACCTTCAATGTCAGGTCATTTATCTGGCTGCTGCTTTGTGCTGACTATTAATTCCAGTTATCTTTCCCTCAATGAAGCAACAGATTTCAGGTAATATGAACATGCAGGTTAAAAGGTGAGAATCTTATAGAAAATGCTGAAAGAGTTCAAATGTTGCTCTCTCTCTCTCTCAGGCCTTCTTGAAGACCAACAGAAACACCACAGCGGCTCTGATTTGTTCTATAGGCCACACCCCGGTCACACATCTGATGCTGATTAGATAATCAGACAACAGAGCTGCAGCCAAACAAGTGTTTTTAAACCCCAATGACAACCACATAGCCATGACTTTAACTGTACATACATGTTGTGTGCTTATATCGATGAGACAATTACGATTTCTTTAATAAATATATTGTAAAAGTTAAATATCCGTTCCAAATGATCATCATAAACAACCGTATTTAATCATTCTTAGAGTTTTTCTCTCATTTTTATTATTATTTATTTTTATTTTGAAAGATTTCAGATATTTCTGAAGGCCACAGCGGAAACATCTTCACCTCACATTCAGACGGTCCCTTTAACTGCCAGCAATTAGAAAAACAAAGAATGTATGCTCTTTAGACTCGCGTTAACGGCTTCAGTGAGCATGAATCAACAGGCGTTTTCGAGGGCAGCGTTACCTGAACTTAACACTGCATGCTACTGTTTAATTGTACAACTTTTTTTTTTCTTTCTTTCTGCGACTCAATAAAATCTGGGCCATAAATCCCGTGCCCTGTTTTAAGGTTTGTAATAGTTTTATTGGCCGACCGCCGAGGTGTGTTTTACCTGCTGGTTTCAGTCTGTTCCATTACTGGTATGTTCCTGTCTGGCCGGAGAGACCGAGAGAGAGACAGAGAGAGAGAGAGAGAGAGAAGAGAGAGAGAGAGAGAGAGAGAGAGAGAGAGCATTCGGCCTGATGGAGAAAGCACACCTCTGGAGATCGGCCCAGTCTGCCCCGTCATTAAGGGCCGGTGGAGGCCGGGGTCTGTGAAACGCATCAAGGCTGTCGCCTCATGCCCCTGTGTGTGTGTGTGTGTGTGTGTGTGTGTGTGTGTGTGTGTAGCAATTTACAATTATCAATCGCTTTGCATTGCCAACGTTTGAACAGATTAAAACTGAGACCTTCCCCGACTTTCTTTGTGGACTAGAACAGCCTCCAGACCGATACTTAAAAAGGACTTGGGGCTCTCTTTAGCTTAAACAGTATGTAGCTAACGGTGCAAAACACAAAAGGGTAACTAACGACTGTTTTCTACTTGCCGAGAGTGATGCAAGTTCAGCCAACTGTAACTGAAGCTTAGCGGCGGTTAGCCAATGAGCTGTAACTTAGCTACGCTACAAGAATCTACAATTGGTTGCTTCAAAACGTTGATGAAATAATTTAAACGGCAAGCTTTAATTTGTGTCATGGAGCCCAATGGTCCAGCAGAACAACAGGAACAGGCTGCAGATGTTTTTTGCCTACGAGAATAAGGATGCCGACTGCAGTTCACTCAACGGCCACTGGTGTCACTAAAAACAAGAATATTCTGTAAAACTTGTTTTTTCTTTTTCCTGGACTGAATGATTAAATATGACAACGTCCCTGAATTTTCTTTTCGACTGTTATTTTAAACTGCTAGTAAATTCAACTTTTCGACTGAAATTGAGTAAATTGATAATGATTATTAAGAGTCCGTTGTAGACGTGTTAGCCAGCGGACCCTGAGGGCCCAGCGGACCTCCGTCCTTATAACGAATAACGGTATAACGGTATCGGTGGGGTACAGGTGTGCAGAACGAGGACGCTTTTCATTTGCAGCCCATATGTGACGGCAACGTGGAAGTAAACATCTCTCAACACTGAACAGCACTCAGCTGCTGGCCTGTTGCAGCTTCACTGGAAGAAACTCTGGTGGACATTTTCAGAGCCAAAATATGTCGAATCCCCCCCACCCCTAAAAAAAAAGAAAAGAAGTGAGGACTTGTGGGAAGATGCAAACCACCAGTGAGCAGAAAGACACTCGGCCACCTCAGACCGCCTGGACGCATGTCACAGACGGACATGCCATAAAGAGGAAATGCTTCAATATTAGAGACAAACACAATCCGTATGACAATTGGCAATTGAAAAAAAAGTGAAAGCACAGACGTTTTTTGTTTTTTTTGCCAGTGTAACAAAGAAGGACTCTGAAAAACCAAGAAAAATGTGGAAAAAAAGGAAAGAAGAGGGAAGCTGGTTCCTCCATCTGGAATAGATATGCTGTCAGCAGGCTGTGTCCTAAACCGAGCTGAGCTAATCCTTGGACTGCGGCTTGAGTTTTCTATAATATTCTGCACATAACGGTGCCGACTGAGCGATCTAATATTGTGACCGTAAACGAGCAGCCATCTGGCAGTAAGTCCTCGATATCGTCAACAAATATAATGTGACAAATGGCGATTGGCGGCATGCACCGATGTCAGCAGTCATAACTCTCTGGGAGCTGCAACAGCAAAGCCGGCATTGAAGTGTGCTATATGTTAACACTTTTCACCCCTCCTTCCCCCCCCCACAAGCAAAGCCCCAGCTGCCTCCGCTCTTTAATTAAACGCCGGTAATTAGAGGCGAAGACGAGCAACCGTGGGTCAGAAACCATAAAGCACCAGAAGATCTCTCGTTGCTCCGTCTTGCCTCTCCCTCTCCCTTTCACTTTCCCTTTGCTCTTTTTTTCCCTTCTCTTCTCCCTTTTTTTCTCTCCAGGCATCAGCAAAAATGATAATGGATCCCATTTATTTGGCGCAATAGTGGAAAATGTGTGTGCGAGGGAAAAAGGGTTAGGTCTAGGGAAGCTACCCTAGAGATGGAAGCTCAACACTGCTGTGCTTTGTGTTCACAGTGTGTACTGCAGGGGGCGCCGTGTTTTTGTAGGCTGACCCCAGAAGTTAGCATCGGCACATCCTTCAAGGATTTTAGATTACAGCAGCAGCTTTTTTAAAAAAAAACATGTAAAAAGCTTAAAAACTCACATGATTCACAAGAGTCATCTTGGATTTTGGCCGTCGCCATCTCACAAATTTGGCAGTCTCCTGCCGTCCGTCTATTGGACTCTAACGTAGGGCCATTATTTTCTAAATGAACGTCATGCCTTATTGAAGATGACTTCAAACTATAGTGATAAGAATCATAAACAGTTGATTTATCATCTCTTGTTTATTGAGATGATAAATCAAGTGAGAAGTAGGGGAATGGAGTTGCCCCCCGATGGTCGGTGGAGAAAATGCAAGTTTAAGGCACTTCCGCGATACTGACATATTTCATATCGTAGAAACACAAAAAGTTTAACCAGAAACTTTATTTCAGGCGTCTAACCAAGAACCCCTGAAAAAAAAAGCATTGACTTCCAGATGAGGGTACATGAAGTGCAAAAATGCTGAGTCATTTGGTTGTAGGACTTATTCCGGCAGCACTTTATATAAACACACATATATAACATATTTAATAGCTTTCAAAAATGCTTATTTTCTGGCGTCATATCTCTATATTCCCATTCAGACTGTAGCTCACTGGAAGTTTAAGTCCTCTCTTTTCTCTGGTTTTGAAAACAAGTTTCTTGGGGAGTTCCTCTGAGAAAGAAGGTGACAGTGAACTAGTTGTCACCTTTGAAGAACCCCCCCCCAAACAAAACAAGACTACCAACAATGAAATTCCTCCGCTGACCTCTCCACCTTGAGTTGTAATTTGGTTTCAACGGTGGCTCCGAGCCACATGGTCGGACTGCAGTTTTTACCAGACGGTTCGCATGGCCCTCTCTCAGTGTCATCATCCTCAATAAATAGCACACACACACACACACACACACACATGCGCGCACCGCTATGGAAAATGACATTTGGAAACAAAACGTCCGTCCGTATTCACAGTGAATACCACAGCGTATGAGTGTAAGGAATGCCTCCACCGCAGGACAAAGGAACGTCTGTTGCTCCAGCCACTCTCTTTGTAATCTTTGGACAATTTCATAAGGTCTTTTTTTTTTCTTCTTCCCCGGTGTGACTGCCAGCTGTGGCAGACCTCCAGACCATTTGACCACCTCTGACTCCAGGCAGCCGTACCACAGAGAGCTCATCACACAACCATGAGATGGTCCGACCACGCTAACGTGGAGCCAGCAAACGAAACCCGGGGTAATTAGGTGCACGGATCCAACCCCAAACCCTTCGAAAACCAATGACATGGAGACACACAGATGGGCGAACCCCTGATGGAGATCGGCTTGCATACAAAACCGTTCCGCCTACATCAAATACAAAAAGAAAAAAAGACTATTATAAACTTCACTGGATTGCGTAAGACTCCACAGATGTTCAGATTATTGTGTCCATTCATTGTGGGGAAATAAAAGCTATTTTAAAATGGCCCTTTTCAAAATTCGATCCACTTAACAATGCCATTTCTCTTGACTGTGTTCCAATTATGTTGTGTTTTCTTCCTGAGAAAATAGTTAACAAGCCTGTTGGGGTAGACAGTGTCCTACATTCGGGAGCCCTGTGGGAAATTATACCTTAACAAAATACCTAAAAAATGTTGACGTGATCAAAAAAGGTGCTTTTAGAGATGACTCAGGATTGCTGTTAAGACTCATATGAGCACGAAAACCTGGACGCCGATCTCCGTCTTCTGAGGGAGTTTGTGTCTACTACTGAGGGACGGCCTCCACCCTGCATGACCCCAAAACATGCTTTAATTAAGAGGCCCTGTCACCAATGAAATCCCAGGGCGCCCGCAGGACAGCGGATTTTCATTCCTTCTCCGGTTAATTCACGAGATGACTCCTATCGTGGGTTGTCTCATTTCTGAACTGATTACCAATCACTGAACAGATTCCCAAGGCTCCACTAATGAAAATCTGGCTGGAAGCAAATGAGAACATGCATTTAAATGAGGAATTACTTTTTTTTTTTTATCACTCTCTTTCTTTTGAGAGTTAAAGAGAGGGAAGGTTGGATATGATTCAGAACACATCTAAACGTTATCCTTATATATCTAACACCACCTTTGGGTCTTGCTTGTTTTATTGTAAATGGCCACTGGGCCTCGGGGCACTTTATTACAGCCTGAAATGTATGGATTTATGTGGATATAGAACTTTTGCACAAATCAGGGACCAATAAAATATTTTCAAACTTGTATTACTGTAGATAGAGAGTAGGGTTACCAAAACCAGTATCAGAAATGTTCATTTTAAACAGCAGGTAAAGCACAGGTGTAATTAATCATCAGTGATTGCCTACTGGGACACATAGAGAGTAATCATTCAGGTGATTATTAAATCTACACTTTTCCAGTTTAAATGACCTATACTGGTCTTCACAGGCATCCTTGCAAAAATATTAATATCACCTGTATCCCATCATGATTATTTTGAAAGACAAGAAATCGTTTCAAATCCCCATCATTGTTGATTCAATCTGAATTTCCATTCATTATTTCTGAGTTATTTATTAAGGTGTTCCCCTCAATTCGTATGCAGATGACACACACCTTTACACAGCAATAAAAACCTCACAGTATGACTGCCAAACATCTCCATTTTTTTTTTTATTTTTCATTTGATCAAAAGATAACTGAAAGCTTCCTCACTAATGCCTCTGAGCTTTTGCAGACTTAATCCATATTTCTTCTTTGACAGTCACACAAAGACAAAATCCAAAACAAGCACATTTTTCCATCTGGCAAATTTCTCCGGGATTACATGTTTCCTCTAGAGAAGAAGAAGAAGAAAAAAAAAAAAGTAATGTTTTTGTTTCTCCTACAATCATCTGGTGCAGTGTCTCTCTGGCTGAGCAGTCTTCTGTGTCAGCAATGTCACATCTAGTCAAGATTTAGCAGTGTTGCAAGATTACTCACTGGTGTACATGAAAGCATTTCTGTCCTGTTTCAGCCTTAAGAGTTCTCTGCCGTCACCAGCCAGCAGCATCCCTGTGAACGGTTACTCTTTTCTTTTGTCTCTTACTCATACTTGTTGTGTTGTCTGGTGGCATCACGTCAAATGTGGGAAAGGTACAACACGAGGGGAAAGTATGTGACTGCACATGTGGACTCGATAGCAGACAGAAGTAAGGTTAAAATGATGCTAACCACTCCTTCATTCATGATACATGAATTAACGTTCAGCAAGAGTTCAGGTAATATGGCGGGTCTCGAGGGTTTCATCCCTGCATCATTTCGGAGGTAGCCTCAATTGCCCTTTTCTATTTTACAATGCTAGTTCAACAAAAACAGTGAAAAAGTCTTTGTACTTTTTTGTCAACACGTAAAGTTATATTTATTCACTGCTTCTCACCAAAACACATTGTTTGTATATTTGAGGTCTAACTAAATGTGTTGAATGCATTTCTTTCCTCAGGAAACATTTACAAAGCCATTTCGGTGGATATTTTGGAACAAGTAGCCTCTTGTTGTTTATTAGCTCCAAGTTTTCTATGCCTTTTTCTTCGAAATCGCAATGAGATTTAGCACATTACTGCCATTTACTTGTCGATCAGTGGCATAAAACGTTCGGGAGGAATGTGCATCACATCAGCGTTTTGTGTGCATAGGACATAAAACATAATGGGATCTACATCCTTTAAAAGTGGATCATTGTTTGCAAAATCCTGTTTAAACCGATCTACAAAACCTCATTTAACTAGAGCATTCATTCATCATTCGTGTCAAGTTGTATGCTGATGATGGCATCATTACCTTACATGCAGAACGAACACAACAAAACTACCAATTCCTTTTCCTACCCTGCTAAAAAAAGCATGTGTTAAAAAATAAAAAAAGAATGCACATTATTAAAAAAAATGACTCTATTTTATGTATACTTAATTAATACTTGGAGCATTTAAAGATAGTCCAAGAATTTACATAACAATAAGCTAAGAATACTAATGTCGGCACTGGTGGAGCGTCTAGCGTTCCAGGTGTGAAAAACTTCCACAGGGTACCTTTAACTCAACCATCCACTTATATTACAGCTGTAATGTTCTTTTGTAAAAAACAGACTAATTTCTTTCATGTGAAGAAACAATAGAATCGTGTTAATATCTTACACATCTGTATTATTCTGGATAACATGAAAGCATACTGGATGATGTGAAAAATTAGAAGGCGGCGACTAAAATGTGCAACCGTTCCCAGCATGGGGAGTGAAACAGTCATGAATGTTGCCTTTGTACGACTATAATTACGACGTGTGGTGAAAGTGATTCAAGTTGAAATACAACAACAGTGTAATTGAATAAAGAGTGCAATGTGAGTAAAACAAATGTTTGGGATTGAAATAGGTTTTTAGTGAAGTGCAAAAGAAATATATTCCACCGGGTCCCGGCCCTTTTGGAAAAAAATGTAATATATGAACTATTGCTATTGGCCCACGTCTTTGAAACTGTCAGACTGTCATGATTGGCTTCTTATTTTTTACAAATAGTCTCCTTTTTTTCTTCTAAAAATAAAAGGGACGTGTTATTAAATGGAGTGAGACTGGGTACTTGGGGATGTTTGGAAGTATTTCAAACGGTGTCAATAATCCATCACTTATATGGAGCGGCGGTTCTCCGGCTCACGTTTAGCTCCATCCAACAGTGTAGCCTTGATTTTTTTCACTGCTTGATTTGAACTTCAAAGGCTGTTTTCTTGAATTCACAATCACAGGAATCTAAAAGGAAGGTTCCTCCACTTTTCAAACTTTGGATAACACAGCAGCCGTCGTGTCAGAGATTACATCTGAAAATCAATTGAATACCTAAACATCATTTGACCATGAGAATAACAGAGCACCTAAAAAAAAAAAGGTGGCACACAGATCAGGACAGATTAGCCTCAGCTGGGAGATCCGTCACACGGCCTTTGTAGTAGAACCACACAGGGAGGATTTGGATTTAGACGGGCATAAAGCCAAGATATTTGGTCTCATATTTAATCGCGAAGGAGAATCAAAAGCAATCGTCTGTCGGCTGGTGGGATCCTTCGCTTTGAGTTTTGTAGATAAGAAGAACTGTGTTGTGTGTGTGGGTGGGCTCGGGACTTAAGCTTCATGGCCAAAGTGAAGTAATCTGATTAAAGTCAGTGTTTAGCCACTAAATTGATCTAATCTAATTGATCTGAGTCATGTGCCAAAGCTACACTGTAATCAGTGTTGTGATACAGACAAACAACACTCAAGATGTTGTTTTTTTTTTTTTTTTTTTTAGTGGGACACAGGTGGAACAGATGACATTAATGATCCCTCCGGTTCTGTGAGTCATCATGCAGAATCCCAGAGAACCTAAACGAGCTGCAGCATCGTTAGTGATATAAGTAACACCTGTGGCAGACGGGCAACATTTATCCGGTTCCACGTGAGAGATAGTTTGTACCTTTATATGGTACTTTTGGGTTAGAAGACAACAACAACCAGCAAATTAGACAATATTCAACAGTGCAAATCAAACTGCCACCTTAGGAAAGCTGCTGACATTTAAACATTTAAACATTTAAAGAGCAAGTAAAAGAAAAACTTTTCCACTGGTTTAATGGTTTTCGAGGTGTTTCTCGAGCTATCCATCCACTGTTTGGGTTTTAATGTTTTGCAGCTGTGAATTGTGCCTCCAGCTTGTGCATTTGCAACAAAAACACTCAAAACCTTCAACAAACTCACACAATATTCACTTTTGAAGCTGATGATGACACATCCAACGTAAGAATTCATATGAAGCTGTGATGAAAGACCAGCTTTAGGTCTGATGTGGTTCTCCATCAACTCCTTAAGGGAAACGTATGTATTTTAAGCTGAGGGGAACTAAGGTCAAGTGGCTTTCACATCAAACACCACATTTGATCCATAGTTAATAAAAGAATATTGATTAGTGCAGCTAATAACCCTAATACATTTCTGACTTTGTGCTTTTATTTTCACACCATCGTTGTGTGTGAACCTGAATGGCAGTTATAGTGTTCAAGCTGTGATTTCTAAGTGGTTAAAGGTGTTTTCACAGGTGCAGTCGGGGTCCAATGCCATTCGATAATTGAGTGCGATATTTCGATGGCACTTTTAGTTTTGAATGATGTGCCTAATAGATAAGATTGCACAGTCCTGGTTTGGGATGTTATCATTAAAAACTTTACTATATATATATATATATATATATATGATAAAGAAATCAGACCCAGAAATTGCATTATTTGAGGTTATCTCACTGCCAGCACGAAGGATACGTCTGTAAAATGCTTGTTCACATGCACACAGCGAGTCCACAGTATTTGCTCCTCTGATGTTGCAGCCGTCACACAGGACGTTTTCCTTCTTTATGTGTGTGTGACGGGGTGACAGCTGGTGTCTGAGGCCTGAGTTCCGGTCCAGCTGGGTTTCTTTGTAGCAGGGTATACCAGTCATTCCCCAGAGATCTCAGACAGACCTGAGTTTACATGGCCTCACTTCTTCTTTTTCTTCTTCTTCTCTTGCAATTTATTTACGCTGCCGTCGTCTAGCAACCACCACAACACTCACCGGCTCCTCCTCCTCCTCTCATACTCTCTGTGTCATTAACCCCATTATGCACAAAGACACATCTGCTTAACGCTGATATGCAGATGTTTTGGTACCATTTGGTGGTCCAGGGGTGTGATATGCACTTAAAATGAAGGAATATGTAAGATTTTTCTCCAGGGGCTGCAGGGTCAGATGGGGGGGTCATCTTGATCCTGGCGGGGGGGTTCAATGACAAACAGGCTGTGACTCAGAAAAACCCAAGTCGACTAATCAGAGAGAGATAGTGAGCGTTGTTGTACACTCATAATGTTGTCTGGGAACTTCAACGCTTCGCTCTTCCTCCTCGTGCTCCGCAAATGTTTTCTGGAGTAAAAAAGAAAAAAGAATGGGGGGGAAAAAAAGAGAAGGATCAGAGTCCAATGCCTCCGGTCTGACATGACATCATCCCTGCACACATCTGGAAACGCTAAGAGTGTGTGTGGAGGGAGCTACGGAAGAATAGGGGGGCCGGTGACACATCAGCAGTATGAAGAAAAAAAAAAGGGGGGAAGAGTGAACGAAGGGAGAAAAGACTGTTTATCTGGGAAACATAGACAAAGATGAGATGTATAACCAAATAATGTAAACATGGTATTTTCTCTGCCAACACTAATGAATCAGAAAACCACGGCCAACGTGAAAAAAAGGAGAAAACACACAATGTTGTTCAACTTTTGGGAGTAAAAAATTTTAATTGATTTCCATGCAGATTTTTTTCTTTTTTCTGATTTACACTCGGGTTCATTCCTGTGATTAAAGGGTGACGCCAGCTGATTTATTGATCCGTCTGACATTTATGTTGTTTGTTGAATCTCCAGCATTTTTGCTTGTTAGCTGTTTACATGTTTTACCTCCTGGAGATGCTGCGATAGAGCCAGAAAGGAGATGATTTTTTGTTTTGTTTCTCATTCTCACCACTAGGAGGCAACACTTTACTTTATTGTGCATTCCAGTTGGTGATCAGGAATCCTGTAAGTGACTGCCTGTCAAATCATGAAGAAGTGGAACCTTTTATGACTGGTATCATTTAAAAATAATACTTAAAAACACACTATGGAAAAGAAGTTATATTAATCACATTGTGACTTTCATTTAATATGCCTTAATTCTGACTTTTATTTTGTATCTTACATACAAATCTGCTAAAGACAAATACAAAGACCTGAGTTGTGAAATGTTGAAAGAAGTTGATGGTTGAAGTGAAGTGGAGGAAAGCTGTTTGCCAGATGTTTGTTACTGCAACATGCTCTGGCAAACAAAAAAATTAAACCCAACCTCTCATTTACAGTTTTATGATCAACTTCCACTCTCCCTAGAAACTATTAAACTATCTGAACAACACGTAATTTCTATTCTTCGCCGGCTATTGTCTTGGAGTTATTGTTCATGTTCCTGCTCATGGAAACCGAGGAGAGAAAGGTTGATGTTTGAGGGGGTCAAAGCTTCAGGGTTGTAGAAGAGCGTCCAAAAAAATGTGTTGCACAAGAGAGAACATGCAAGGGAAGGCCAGAAAAGGAGAGAAGGAGGGAGGGAGTTGGATGCACAGTCTCCGGAGCTGCTGTTGGTGGAGGAGACGATGGAGATGGAGGCGCTTTCTCTGCAAGACGGAGTGTAAAGCGTGAGCCGCTAATCCGGCCTGATGTTGTCGTCTCCAGCGAGGCCCGTGGAGCACAGCGGACCGCAGCAGAGCAGCTCTCCAGAACCCCCATCTTGAACTCTGCTGAGCTAGGTTTGCATTACCGCCAGAGCCACAGACACTGCTTTGCCACATAACTCTTGTGTTACACCCCCCCCCCCCTTTCTCCTGCTTCCCGTCTCGTTTGGAGAACCATTACCATCATGACCAAACTTGTCTACAATGTTCCCCGTTTCCCTGCCACTTTTTCTGTGACCATCATCTGCCCCACTTGGTCATGGATGTCTAAGGTCTAGAGGAAAGAGGCGGTTGCGGCGAGCCAACTCCCCCCCCCCCACACAGTCGGAACAAGGCCTCCAACCCCCCCATGGGGTTATCCTTACTCCAGTCTGGAGAAGTGGAAAAAGGTCTGACTCACAGGGTGATAAATTCCTTTCCTATGTTGAGGGATTCCCCAAGGAAACCATTACTAGCACGAGTTGCCACAAGTTACAAAAAAAAAAAAAAAAAATCCAACCTTTATGCTACACGTTAATTCAACGAAAAACAATCAGCAAATGAGCAAATAATATCTTTGCTGGAGACATTTTGAGTTTCTAGAATGATGTTTGATTTGGCCCCGACACACGTGAAATCTTGCTTTTTAAAAAAGAAAAAGCTAAATCTCATGTTTGAGATTTTAAAAGAGTCTCATATTTTCCATGTTATTGGATTTTATTCCAGTTTATTATTCCGCAGTTGCTGCTGTAGGCTTTAAAACACTTGTGTCAGCGCTTGGCTTCTGCAGACGCTCTGCACGGTCGAGTCAGGCAAGAGTCTACATGTTCCTTGGCTTAAACTTTCACTTGTAGGCGTGCACGTTGTTTTGGTGACTGCCTGGCATCGATAGCTATACTTTGCATTAAACATACCAACAGTTTCTTTTGTCATTCGCCCCTTTTTTTTTTAAGTCATTAGACAAATACTATCTTGAACATGACAGCACTCTGTCCATCCAAAAAGAGTCATGTTCGGCGGCGAACGAGTTATACACACAGCTGTGAGTTTATAAATCATCTCTGAGAAATATCAGCAAAGAAGAAGAAAATAATTCCCAGCTGCAGTCTTAAGTCAGCCTTGCCTTCATCTATCACCAAAACATCATGGTGACGGAGACAAACAAGCTGTTTTCAATCAAGCAACACAATCCACATTTCGCCTTTCTGCTATTTCCTGCTATTTTCCACTCCATTCATATGGGAGGATTGTGAGTTGTAAAAAAAATGGCATTTTCTTGTTGGCCGAGGGAGAAAGTGTGCGGAGACTGTCAGGTGTTGAAGGTTGGGTAATGCCCTTCACAACACAAGCAGGTTTGGCAGAAGGGGCTTTGAGTGTGAAGGTCCAAAAGCCAATAACGGAGCCCCTGAATCACAAATAGGTACTCCTTAAATGCTGTAATGCCTTATGTGTCCATTTAGATGAACAATATAGCTACAATTGGTAATAAAAGAGTTTCATTTGCATTGATTCTCTCATCATGACACAGAGCAAACTCAGGTTTTTGTGCATCCAGAAAAGGTGGCAACCTCTGGTTCTGAAAAGTGAAGCCAACTGGCCATCAGGGGGCGACGCCTCTGGTTGCAAAAAGAAGTCCGATTGCATGAAAGTCCATGAAAAAAATGACCCTACTTCCAGTTTCATTTAGAGTAAAATAGACAACAAAGCAGAGTATGCTTTAGGGCGTTGCTACCTTGTGATTGACAGATCACTACCACAGCGTCACAAACTAACTAAAAGTAAAACCTTGTCAGAAAAAAAATACCCAAGTAAAGTACTGATAACTGAAAATTCTACTTGCATACATAATACATACATAATATTTGTACATCGTTACTTCCCACCTGTAGATTGTTAGTCAAATCCATCTGTCGCTCCTCCACAGTCCAAATATGGTCATGTCCATTCACTGGTTGCAAAAATCCAAGATGGCGACGCCCAAAATGCTGAACTGAAAGCTTCATATCCGTAGATCAATGGGTGACATCACCTGATATTACAGTCTATGATCCATAATTGTAAGAGTTTTGATCAAATGACAGCTCACCCTAGGAGAGCTTTTACATTTTATGATTGTTAGAAATTACATGTGAACGGCTTCAAAGAACCTCTTAGAGGATCTTTGGATCTCCATAAATGAATCAAAAAGTACAGTAAAGTACATAATAGGGGAGACACAAACAGAGCGTCGATGGTAAAAAGTTAATTGACTGACTCAGACTCTTCCCGAAATAGCTATTTTCCACAGGGTTAATATAACTTTCCCTTTAATCATCTAATTCACACAGATGCTGTTCTAAAGAAGCCCACAGCTTGTTCTCCCTCCACTGCCACCGTCTAAGAACCTCCGACAGAATGAGTCAGTATCAACAGTCAGTGACCACAAACTCCGTAGACACTCTAGACCATTGATTTTAAATCGTGGTGCTCCGAGCCCAGACCAGAGTCCTCATGGTTTTTATTACAAACATCACATCAGGGACTGATTTAGACTTGGGATACAGATATAGATAATAAAAAACACCCAGCAGTGTTCTCGGTTACAGTAAAAGGATTTGAATACCAGGATTAAAATTGTCATCGGAAAGTTGCATATTCGTTATTTGTTTAAGCAAAAGTTAAAATATATCCAACGTTTGACTGCAGACAAACACTGGTCGGTAGTGTTTAACATGTATATACATTCAGATGTCATCAACATAACTAAAGTTGATGACATAACTTCCAAGGATTCTAGCAAAGGGTGACATGTAAATAGTATGAAAAGGGCCTTCCACTAAAATCAAGCCTCTTTCAGACATGAAGCTCTTAACAAAAATGTGATTGCAATTTAACATATCTTAAGCATATACATAACATATCTTACTTTACTTAAGTTGTGATCGCGGCCTTTCTAAATTGGACCCAAAGGTTAAAGGTGTGTCATGTTCCAACTTCTACGTTCACTGTAACACATTTATTAACTTAATCATCAACACTTTCTGACGGAGAGAAACCTTCTAAATGTCCTTGTGTCAGTGGGTCATACTTAACCATAGATTTGGGTGTCATCAGCATAACGGTTGATCTTACAGAGTGCTGGTTAGTACAGAGCTCAGTCAGTGCCCTTCGCCGTCTGATACGGACACCAGTGCACCCTTTGGCATATGTATAGGACGCACCAGATATTATAAAGAACAAGAAAGTCAGCATAGGATGGACATGTCAAACAAACCCAGGACATTCACCCAGGAGACCGCCATACGTGTCCTGTGTGAAAGTTTTGCTACTTACATATTTTCACGTAACAAATATACTTTTTTACCCCAAACCACACTCTCTTCTTAAGCCTAAAGAAATACTTTTGTTGTGGAAGTAAACCAAAATGGTGTTGGAAGTTTATTTTGAAAAGAGACTGCATGCATGTAACAAACGTTAACTGACACGTCCAAAACAGAAGCTCGGCGGTTACCTTGAGCATTGTTTGATGTGCTGGGCCAACTAGATGAGTTGGGAGGGAGAACGGTGGAAGACACCAAGGTATACCTGGAGTTTATTAAGGTGAACCCCAACAAAGAGGTGTCAAATACCAGTAGAACTCACCACGTGATTTAAAAGACTGCGATTATTTTCAACATACTGAATAAGGAATTATTCATTTAATGAAATTCAAAGTGACGTATCACTGCAACACAAAGGCCCATTGCCAGATTGAAACAGTTCAAAAAGATCATCATCCTTCCAGGATTTTAGAAATGAAGGGACAATTTGACATTGCAAGCTTAATTGTAACGGATATCAGGATCAAGCCTAATTTCTCTTTGAGCGATGATTTAATCAGTATCTCTTTTATATGGACGCCAGAGGAGAGGATGTAAGGGAGTTCTCCTGACAGATAATTTGACTGAATTTGGCAAGGCGGCGTGTAAATTAATCTTGTAATTCAGTCATTAAACATCTGCCACTTTCACATCAACTGTACGGAGTTATTGGCGGTAACAGATGGTGTTGTGCGTTCATCAGGTGCTTTCGGAAAAAGCAGACGCCGTTGGTCTGAAGAGGTTAATTTTGGGATTAAACAAAGTTAAAAAAGCAGTTTTGCAACGGAATGGAAGCTAGATGATAGATGATTGTTTTAATGCTCTTGGTAGCCGGGCATACAGTACTTTCTGGGTACATATTTCTCAACCACCTCTGTTTAGTGCCCTCTTTGGCCATAGAAATACAGATGGCAGCAATTATCACCAACAAATGTGTGGAGGGAACAGAATCCTGTAGGCAGCCAAAGTTTGACAAAATTACCCTTCTCCTGTGTTTCAGCTACTTTTTTTTTGTTTTTCTTTTCTGCACCCAACCCCCCGCAAATCCGTGGGCCCTCTCGGTTTGGAGACATCTGAACCAATGTTTTGGGCCTTCCAAGGACCACTTTTTTCTTTGCTAAGGCTTTTCTGTTGGATTTGATTTCTATATGAAAATAAACATAAAGTGTGGCGTACCTATACTCTTCCAGGAGAACTATCGTTAGTCGTCTTGCGTCCTGCAATCACAGGTCGGTTGTGTACCTTTTTGTCATTCAACTCGCATGTGTTATTACAGCAAAATGATGAAGTGTGCGTTTCGTTTGAGTGTGTAGCTCGCAAAGACGTGAGGTTTTCTTGTGACTGAGATAAAAGACAGAGGCACTTTCTCATTCCCTGATTCTTGGTAAATGCTTGTCATTCCGCCCCTTCCATACTTTACCCCCAATTCACTTGACAGCGTAGATCCCTGACCCCCCTCGCCATCCAGCACCTCTGGCGAAAAAACAAATGAGCTCACTTTCTTCCCTCTTTCATGCTTCTCTCAGCTTTAGGCCATGTGTGTGTAGAGAGCTTTAAGTTACCTGAGATATCAGCCGGGGCGATCTGCACCACACTACACTTCAAGCCCCTGACCCTTTAACCCTCGACCCCCGCCCCGCCCCTCCATTCATGCCACAACAGCTCTTATTCTCGGCTCCTCAAAGTCTGGTAAACCCACTGTACGTCCACTCACATCACCTTATTCTGGACTCAGGTGTGAGTGAGGAGCTCCCGGGTGGATGTTAGCAAATTTACTGCGTTGCCACGTCACAGATTCAACGACCAGCTCGTTCCCGTCCAAACGCTTAATCCGAACCATTTCATGAAAATGTCGAATGGACCGCAGAACAAGAGGTTGGGTTTTTTTTCCACTCTGTACTCCGGGTCCAGATTTCTTTCTCACTGTTTCTGCTCGGCAGCTGTTGGATCAACCTCTTGTTCGGGATTAGTCCGTGTCCATATTGGTGATTTCTGGTGGGGGGGGGGGGGGGGGGGGGGGGATTGTCCCCCTTACCCTGTGAGTCACTCCTACACCAAGTCTCTCTCAGCTGTCTCACGATGGCTCTAATTCTGCATTTTTTGTGCTTGCTGCAGAGAAACACGAGGGGATATCCTACTTCAGATCAAGTAAACAAACTACGCTGATGTTTAGAGATGTTCACGGCGGAGACGGTCAACCCTCCCCAGAGCTCGTCTCGATGACTCACTCGGCAGCGAGACGACTTCTATGTTGGTTTTTGTCGCCATTTGCGGCATTCATTGTAAAAATAATGAGCATTCTCTCCAATCTTCTCCTCCATCCTCCGGTCTTTCCATTCTCCCCACCATCTATCTCCTCATCCACCACCTCCTCTTTAGCCCCGTGTCTTGTGTTTGAGCTGGCAGACATAAATCAATGTGTCTGGAATGGAAACACTCACGTTACTGGTGTGCCACATATGTTTGTATTTAAAGACTTTTTCCTCTTTTTGAGAGAGAGAGAGAGAGAGAGAGAGAGAGAGCACCTGAAAACCCCAGGAAGGGGAAACCGCTGGAAAGAGTGATTCAATCGAAAATGTCTGCCCCCCCCCATCCTTCTCCACCACACGTGAGGCTCCACTCCTGCAGCTTAGCAGAGTCAGATCAGTGTATTAACCAGGGGGGAGAGAGAGGGGGAGGGGGGGAGGAGGTATGGTTCTGCTTGACCCGCGAGGCCGACAGAGGTGGAAAGAATGTGCTGTCCAGCCGGTGAACACGTTAACATAAAGGGGGGGGGGACTTCCTACAAGCAGCTTTCCCACCATCCCCTCCAACCCCCTCACCGCCATTTACACATGGAAGGAAGGGAGGGAGGGAGGAGGAGAAGGAGGAGTATAGTTGGGGAGGAGGAGAATGAGAGCTGCAGGGAGATGGAAAAGACGGGAAAAGGGAGGCCAGAAAAAGAGAGAAAAATATTTAAAAGATGCATTAACCTTGAATTTTCAAGGCATCACGTACATTTCTGTGTAGTAACAGGTCGACATCTTGGGAAACGTATTCTCTGTCCTGCCTGGATATACAGTAGATACTGCTTTCTGTTCACCAGTTAGCGTAGCTTAGCATAAAGGCTGGCAACATGTGGAAACAGCTGGCCTGGCTCCGTCCAATAGTTTTTTTTTTTTTTTTTTTTTTAAGTTAGTAATAAAACTGTGGCTGTTAAGATGAGTTAGACAGGAAGCAATTTTTCACATAATGGGATTTATTGGTGACACTAAATTCAGTGTTGCATCAAGGCATCAGATCAATGCCAAGGTGGAGAATTTCAATAATGGATCGTATGGGGATGTATTTCTGAGTGATAGGTAGGCTAGTAGCTATTAGTTAGTAACTAATTTGATTGGATTGGATATTGCTTGTGTCATATTTTGTTTGCAAGGAAGAAAAATACATTGGATTTACATGGAAAAATAATGACATTTAAAATTAACGTTGGAATATATTGTTCCATAGGTGCACAATATGACTGGGATGTTATCTAAAAGGGTTAAAAGGGGATTTTTCATTTCAGCTGCACTTTAAAACAGCAGTAACAACCCCCATATAGTTTGTGGTAAAAAGAGGATTTGTTGAAGACTATTTTCAGCTGCTGATTTGATGCACTGTGGCAGCCGGATGACTTATGTGGGATGGACCTCAAATAAACAATAATGCCTCTTCATTGTAATAAAGGCCCTGTGTCATTCAGTGTAATGATATGACTCACTGATGCACTTTTAATAGTTTTTTTGGGGGCAACAGTGGAGTTTTGTGGATGGAGAAATAAAATAAAATGTTATTTATATAGCCACAAATCATAAATCTACTCGGAGGGCTTTGCGATCTATACAGCATGCGACTAATAGTGAAAATTAACAGGGGGAAAAGGGAGGAAACCTTTCAGGACAGCGACTGATGATGGATAGAAGTGCAAAGATGTACAGAATAAACAATCAATAATATCACACATTGGAAAAACTTAATAGGATAAATTCACTGTTGATTGCATTGACAGAGTTTTCCACATTCTTTACATAGAAATATAAATGCACTTTTACCAAATCTGAATTCTTTAAGATTTTATTCAATGAAGAGTCAATGAAACTCATACTGAATTATGGCGTATACGTAGGAGAACGCCTCCTGCATGGAGAACTTTAGGCCTCTTGGAGATGGAAAACCGTCTGCCTGCCAACACTTTAAAGGGTCACTGAGGCTTTAAACGATCACTTCCAAGTAACGGGGACACTGTTGCTGGAAAGAAACATTTTTATATGCGATTTTGCAATGCTGAGATTAGCAGAACTGGAAACTATCAGCATCCACTCGGAACACAATGTTTTTTTGATAAAGTGGGTGAACTGTCTCTTTAACAGTGAGGCCAAAGCAAAAAAAAGAGAAAAATAAAACACAGAAAGAAACAATCAGAAAGCCGAAATGTTGACAGCAGTGATGTTTCCTGTTGTTTCTGTAAACAGCCGGCCCACCCAACCAGCCCTGGGTGTCACACTAGTGTGTGTGTGTGTGTGTGTGCAGTTCCACACATGTGTAGGTGTCGGCCTCCTCGGGCCCCGTTTGAGGCAGTTTATGGGGAACAGACCCACACCTGTCTGCTGGATCCTGGATCACCCAATGGTCAGCCTCCATCTCAGAGAGGAGATCCTCTCGGGTTCCACGTG
The DNA here is from genome assembly GCA_029853015.1 of Chelidonichthys spinosus. Classification (NCBI taxonomy): domain Eukaryota; kingdom Metazoa; phylum Chordata; class Actinopteri; order Perciformes; family Triglidae; genus Chelidonichthys; species Chelidonichthys spinosus. The sequence goes on from CM056840.1 coordinate 17,060,238, forward strand.
GAGCCGACTTCCCACTGGGTGTGGGGGTGGGGGGGAACTCTTCATCATGATTTTGGGATGACCTCCCAGGAGCGGTGGCATCCGGCGTATCAGCGAGCCCCTCTGGAAACATGGTGTAAATCAGATGCGGGGAGGAGGACACCCGAGGGAGAAGCAGGGAGTGGTCAGAGGGGCCCGGGCTGCCCAGGACACGGCTGCCTCTGCTCGGGATGACTCAACTGCAAAGCATCTCTGGTCCACGTCAGCTCGCTCCCACAAGCCCACTGGGTCTTCTGAGTACAGTCTGGACTGACTTTCAGTCTGGACTCCTTATCTGCAAGAGTCATTTAATCCAGTATCGAGGAATTTTGAAATCTGAAGCTTTACAGTATGAGTGTATATTTCGTCGTACTTATTTTAGCTAACTTGACTTTTTCTCGTCCAAGAGAATTAATCTGAGTTGCGAGCATTCCTGGAAGTGTTGATAGCTGAGGGGAGAAGGCTCTGATGTCTTTAGCAGACTGTGGTTTCTGTAAACAAGGCCTTTCATCCCCCTGACCCACTGGGCCCTGAACCCCACTACCCGCTTCCTGCCCTCCTGTGGGACCCTCCGTCACTGTGATCCCCCCTTTTCTTCTAATCCCTCTTCTTTTGGCTGCCCATATGCATTTCTTTCAGTCTCCAGTTTGCTGCTTTCCTTTCAGATTCCTTAGAACTTTGTATGATGAGTACTTAGGGCTGCTCAAGATGTTATATGACCATAAATCAATGTCTCTTTTCAGAAAACACCCTCTATGTGGGCACATAAAAAAAAGCCAGAATCATTTTGTGGGAAAACTGAGCTCATTGAAAATTCTGAAACTTATGTCAATGCGTACTATACTAATGTAACTGTTCATGACAATACAATCACATGAAACATAAGCTATAGTTTTCATTGAGCCATTTGTCAACAGATATACATATACAGCAGAGTATTTGCCCAAAACTTGATGATGCCAATAAAGAGAATTGAGTCGTTTGCCAACCCAAAGAGGAGGGAAGGGTTGAGAAATGGCTGGAATTTCATTGTGGAGAGTAAACTAAACATAAGAGGACATGAAACCCTCAGTGTGGAGGGACCGTCGGGACCTCCTCAGGGTATCTTCCTTCCAGAGATCTTCCTTTTTCCTCGTTTGACATTGAATTGATTCGAAGAGAAACAACCCTAATGATGTTGTATTGTTTGGCTTTACAGGCTTGCAGTAAAAAAGAAAAGGCAGCTGAAGTGGAGGCTCATTAAGTGGGGCTGGAAGACCATGTCCTGGAGCTTGGGAGAACTTCAGAGCGGAGGGCAAAACATGCCTGCAACAAGCCACATCCCTCCATACAAACATGGAGGAAATGGAGATGCCTATGGCGGGACGTCAGATGTAGCTGGTGGGGTAAATTAGGAACAAAAGTGCACTCCAGATATTGGACGTTTGACAGGACTTTTAAAGCGATTAAAGCCTTTTTGACTGGTGGATAGAAATTCCAGTTGACTCATTTATTTTATTGAAAGATTGCATGTCGCCGCCTTAACTGGATGGTTAATGGAAAAGAACCGTCTTGCAAGAATCGTGGAAGGAACTTTATTGCAGGATAATCGGAGTTTTCCACTAAGTATAGGATGGTTTCGCTGAGAAAACCTCAGTTTAAAAAAAAAAAAAGCTTTAAAACGTCAAGTAACGTGTCCCCTTTTTTGTTTTTTGCAGGACTGCAAGAAAAGACGGGGGACATTTCAGCATTAGACTCAAATCGGACAACTGGTCCTTTTTTTTTGGAAGCTACACTACAGATTTTGGTTACTGCAGGAGGGTGGGTGCAGAAGAAAAGCCGACCCTTGACCTGAGGCTTTGCTGGGGCAGGACCACGTAGAGCTGGGGGCAAACTAAGCTATCCAAACATCCACCTCAGCTCGGACAGCGTAGAATAAAAGAGTTTGTTGACACATGATTACGAAATCCATTCTCTCACGGCTTCTGCATCAAGGGTGAAGCACCTTTTTTACATTTTTTAATCTGTGGTCAGACACCACCTAAAAAGAAAATGTTCTTCCCAGCGTTTCCATAAATCCTCTTTAATTTGATATCACCTGACACCTTAATTGAGCGTCACCTACGAAAAGCTGTGGCCTAAAGCACAACAGGCTGCTGCCTGGACCACATCCATCTACTCCTTCACAACAGCGTTAGAGATGAGCGTCCACAACAGCGTGATTTAGGGTCTCGACACTTTCGTGGTCGTAGTAACGAAGCCTCGACTCGTCTGCCGTTTGCTAAATTTGAAAACATCCTCTAAATAGATGGAGGGTGGTTATTCTTTACGATCAAAGATGGAGAATACTTAAAGCCCCTGACAGAATGTTCAAACTCCACATATAAGTACATTTTGGTGTCTTATTTTAATCCATATTGAAGCATTGGTTCATTGTTTTCCCCTTGTGGCAACAGGAATCGACAGGTCATCATCAATCACTCCATTATATATTAAACTTCTAAGTGTAATACTTAATCTGTCTTTATTAACTGATTTAATAGTCATGACTCTTGTTTCCCTGCCGGTGCTCAGCCTGCCAGCTGAAAGCCTTTTTTTATTCTTTCAATAAAAATAAAAAAAAACGACTGACAATTAATCAAAACTAAAACGCCGACATTATTTTTGACAGAAATAAAAAGGAAACTAAGTATGACTTTCAAAATCAATGACAGATTAAACCCCACTCACATTAAAATAGCGTTCTGACCCACAATCCCACTTGAAAGAAGCTCAGACTTTCCCAGATTCCCAATTTCTACATGATAATTATTAGTTTTTTTATACATCTGTGATGTGGGATTTTTATTTTTATTTTTTTTAAACATCATTGAGAGGAAGTCTTGAGAAAATAACCATCTTGTAAAATAGTGTGTTTACATTCCCCCCTGGAAGGAGCGGACGCCATGTCTGTTTCTCATCCTGGAGCCCGGAGTCATCCTCCCTTTTTTTTTTTTTTGTAAACACCCACTCAGCCAGAAGTTTACATTCATGAAGAAGAAAATGAGCCGCTGTCAGACATAACTGTAACAGGCTAGTCTATCTGACTGGAGATCTCTCGGTCTCTTTCATGTCTGACCCAATCGTCTATCCTGTTGTTGATCTCTGCATGCCCTCCCTTGTCTTCCTCTCGGAGTAACAGTCACACCACGCTTCACCCTGATTGGTTTAAATCATGCCGACAGCGTAGTCACAGTAAATGACGATCTCGTCATCCGCAGACAGAAATGAAGCATCGGGACGGTTAAGAGAGCTGAGAATATGAGCAGAAATGTTACAAAAGAGGTGTGAGGGAAGTAGGGAGGAGGGATCTGGAAGGAAGGGGGGGTGAGAGTAAGGAATGGAGAAGCTTTTGAGAGGAGAAAGAGAAAAGGAGGGGAGGGGAGGAAGGAGAAAAAAGTGACGGAAAGAGAAAACGTGGGAGTTGTGAGAACGTGAGGCAGACGGAGCAGCGAGTGATGCAAAAGGGTGGGATGGAATTTGCTCAAAAGTAGGAGCCAAGGCGAAATGTGCAGCTGTCAAGGACTTTTGTTCTCTTTAAAAAAAAAACATATTTCTGGTCTTTGTGAAACTCGTTGCAACACACAAAAGGTTGAAAAGCGTAAAAAGGAAAAAAAAAAAAGTCAAGAGAAGAGGAAGCAAAAGGAAGCGACGAAGGATCTTCTTAGTGGCAGAAAGAAAAATGACCAAACTGAATGAGCCAGAGGGAGAAAGTGGAGCAAAGTGCAGAAGGTTTTGATGGAACAAGCGAGAGGAGGGGAGAATTCTGGGTAAATTATGCGCCAAGTCAAACGTGCACAGAGCAACACGACAGGGTGAAAGAAAGGAAAGGAGAAGTGTAGTAAAAGTATTTTTTTTATGTATAGCATAGTGTTTTCTCAGTGCACCGTGTATCCCTCACCCTCCCTGTGGACCCAGGGCCTGCGCACATGTCGGCACACCAGTGCGCATATGTTTCTACTATTACATGATAGGCTGTGGAGAAAATATAGGAAAACAGTATCTGTGTGTGTATTGGGAGGGGGGAAGAGAGAGAGGGAGAGAGGGAGAAAGGGGGTGGAGTGATACGACAAAGCTGCCGTTCCAACAATGAGCTCCACCTTCACGCTCCACAGTCCTCCATGTGCCTGAAGTTTTCCAGCCCTACAGCCCACCTCCTCCCTCCTCATTGCCTTCTTCTCTCTTACTCATGGCTGCCTCATCTCCCCTTTTTCTGCTTTAGATCATGACCCCCCCCCATAGGGTCTATATGTTGAGCGTTGAAGTGAAATGTGGTAGAACGTGTTCGAGCATCGCCGTTCACACGTCATCACACATGTACAGTGTGATGTCATCGTGGCGTTGTCTGTATGTTAGTCCCGTGATGCTGATGTTTTGGCAGAGCTGGGTTCTGGTAATGTATGTTGCGGTAGCTGAAAGGAGGGGGAAAAAGGGGTGAGTTCTCCAATGTGCTGCTGTGATGTCACCCTATGAGGTCATCTTTGAGGTTGAAATGCATAACGTACACTGTAATCGCAAACTGGGGAGGAAGGGGAGGAAGGGGGGGTTGATTTCCCGTCTTTGGCCACAGGTGGTGATTATGGCGAAATAAATGCCAAAATGTGGTGAAACACAAGCAAAAAAAAAAAATGGTTACAACGTTGGTAAACCAAAGGACAAATGTGGTCATCCTGCTTTTTAAAATGACATCATCCCAAGTTGAGTCAAGCTCAGTTAAACCTGAACTTTGTTCTGTCATTTTAAAACTGACATCACCTTTTAAAGTTGATGGATATTCACAAACAGTGTATTTAGTACACGTCCGGTAACAAGTAACATATGCGTTGATTTGGAGTGGTGGTTCTGGCTGCCTGGTCTTTATTTCACTGAAACCAGTTACCTGCTGTAAACAACCCAAGGGGAGAAAGTCGTTAGCTTTCAAACCAAAACATCGTGCTTAAAGACACTAAAACTCTTTTGAGTCATTGATAAAATGTAGAGATTAAAGCAGCTTTCAGCCTTTTGGGTTATCTTTTCTTACCAGATCTGATCTAATCTTCTGGCTTGTATAAGTTAAATCATTAGCAACAGCTGATCTTTGAACTGGGGGGTGGTACTTGTTTTAATACCCCAGAGCCGTAGAAGAGAAAATACTGTGTTACGTCCACTCGTGGCAGTTGTGCCTGTCAAACAAACCGTGTGTGGGACCGTAATGTATACGAGAGATAAAAACAAAAAGAAGCGGAACGCAAGAGAGGGAGAAATTCCACCGCTAATGAGTTTAGATTCTCATCGGCCGACGTGCATGTTTATGTAGCGCGTTCGTCTTTTACGTCCGTCCTTTTCAAAATCCTAAACATGCCGAGCATTTCTGTGTGTGTGTGTGTGTGTGGGTAAAGTGAGTGAAGGACAGTAAATGGAGAGAGAGGGGCTATGTGTGTCCCATGTCAACAGACTTTAAATTTAGCCAGCTTTGTGTATATATAGACGGACCCTCCTGAATAAATCTGAGCTGACCCCTCTTTCTCTCGTTCTCTATATCCGTCTTTCATCGGAGATCGTGTACAGGTGGCACTCGGTGTTGAATCTTATATCTTATAACGGGATCTCACAGAAGTACATGGACTGACAATGATCTCTCCACGGCTGATTACGTGGTGGCACAATTTTACGTTTAGGGAACAGAACTTACGTTAAAAAAAAAATGGAAAAACGTCATAGTTGGGCCTAAAATAAGTACAAGTCTGGGTAACACATATTAACCATGAGCTAGTTTCTGATTAGCATGCATATTAGTAGCATATTGGCTGTTTTTAAGCCATTATAAATCACTTACTATGCCTTATTCTGCATGATCATATTCTGCAACTACTAGGCCATTAACTACTGTGAGAGTTTTCCATCAATCATTTCCTAATCACTGCTTATTGATCGTGAGTTAGGGAGTTGTTGTAAACCACTTAATAAGAATAAGCTAATAAGAAACTAGTTCATGGTTAATGTATTCCCTAATCTTAAGTGTTACTCAAGGATGTTACAATTGTCATTCATGTAATAATTGCTCAAAAACACAGTGGGACTGGAACACCGGTGTCCTTGTTGAAAGTCCTGTGTTTGTACTTTTTAACATGTCATGTGCCACCGTCATATGGTCACCGTCATTTCAAGTAGCTCAGGTCTCAGATCAGGTAAATGTGGTCTTGATGGTGATGTTTCGAGGTCTGATATATGAAACGAAAATGTGCACATAAAAAAAAAAACAATAATCTACAGCCAGCAACTCAATGAGGCGGCTTTGCTGCATGCCTGCTAACATGCATTCACATGTTGATAGAATGTATGTTAGTTAACACGATGCAGTACAACTGGGCCCACAGGGAATGTCAGTTTTTGCAGGGTTTTTTTAATTTTGGCAGATGAAGTTCATCTAATAGTTGTTGAGAAATCTTCACACACACACACACACACAAAAAAAGCTTGATGGTGAGTTAGCTTCATCCTAGTGGAACCATAAATGTCTGCAAAATGTCACGACGATCCATCCGATAGTTAGATATATTTCAGTCTGCACTAAAAAAAGGTTTTCAGAGCCGTACTGCTTGCATGACAAAACACAAATAAAGAAGCACGGACAGATCCAATCCTTCAGGGTGTTTTTAGCCAATGTCACCTTTTTAAAAATGTACCGCTATTTGACCCAGTCTGCAACAGGAGCGACAAAGCTGTTCCCACCAGCTTCAGACGGCTGATCCCGGTCCCTCGTCTGAATAAAATGCAGTCACAGGCAGCAGACGTAATCATGAGGTGATTTAAGTGGCGGTGAAGCAGACAGGACACACTGACCACATCGCTGTGAGTCAGCCAACAAGACAGCTGCCTAATGGAGACACACGGCTGACCTTTTTCTCCTACAAGGGCCGATGTGATTCATTCTTTTAGTTGCTCGTTATATATGATTCATGTGAAAGCTATTATTCATATGAATGTGGTAAAGGCGGTGGACCTTGTTGAGACAGACACTTGAGTTACATTGCTATACTTACGCATGGCACACCTTATACGCCTGCCTTTAAAGTCCGAGTGGAAAAGGAAGTTAGAGCTTCTTTGACTTCTGTAAAGTGAGTTTTCCACAGTGAAATCCGAAACAAATACTTGGCATTTGATGGGAGCGCTAAAAAATTGGGGCAGGCATTTAATGTAGCGCGAAACGGAGCTACAGGGGAACTCCCTCCTCGGAAAACTTTCAGATTGATGCATGGATGGATTGGTACTAGCATACGTAAGCAAACATATTTCAGGCAGATTGTTTTTCCCTTTTAAGACTGAGTCGGGCTAGTTGCTTCCCCCTGCTTCCAGTCTTTGTGCTAAGCTAAGTTATGCCAACCGCTGCAGCTTTATATTTAATTTACAGGTATGCGGATCTTCTTGTCTAACTCTTGTCAAGAAAGGAATTCTATCTTATTAAAACCACTTCCAGCTCTATCTCTCTCCGTTCTCATACCAATACAAAGCTTCACCGTGTAAAATGATAGCGTATTCGTTCCGAAATGTTTCTAAACAGAAAAGTGTGTTGGCTCGGCGCTTGCTATTTTGGAGCTTACCCATGACATCTGACAAAAAGGCTCATGTAAAATGATAAACAACGGAAAGCAGCTGAGGCAGGTGGATGCAATCAACGATGCGAGGAGAATGATTTATTGCTCTGAAAATAATAATAATAATAATAATAATAATAAAAGAATAAGCCAGTTGGTTGCCTTGTAATTCCTTGCAGCTCTTACTAACAGCATCTCGATGTTTTCATTGATTTACGCGGTTTCCATCTGATTCTGCTCGAGACTTTGGATCTGCTTTTATTGCTTCCAAATAAGTAGAAACAATGCTTTGGGGCATTCGTACTCCTCACATCAACGCTATTGATCCAGCAGTTTGCTTTCCCGTCAAGAGAACCCGCCGAACGACGCCGTACCTTGTGGAAGAATTGGGTTGCATTCCTCCACTAGAGGTCCAGATGGTCGAGGGTTCGATGCCAGCGAGAGCTGCAGGTTTCTGGCAGTCGCATTGGCTCAAGGTCTTATTAGCACACTTTTCATTTTGTGGCTTGTGTCTTTTGATCGCTTCTTTCCTGCCAATATGGAAAAAATGTTCCACATTACATCAACCATTGTCCAGTTTGGTTAAGAAAATCACTTTAGTTGAATTTCATAGTTTTCTTTGTTGGTCAATCGATACAAGTGAACCACAAAAGAATAGCACTTGAATCATGACTTCAGACCTTTACAGTTCACACACTACCTGAACCCTGAATGTATTTAGCATCCTAGACTCAATCCAAGCAGCGTGTGCATCTATCAGCATCAGAGGCTACGAGCCAGAATTATTTGAATTTCTCCCACTTTCAATACCATCCATCCCATAAAGTGATGCAGGTGGACATCTGCGAAGCTGTGAAGTGGGTGGCGAGTGCTACAGGAGCACTTCCCGTTCGTTCCCCATGTATACTCTCTCAAACTTAGATCTTATATGTTGCTTGATAATCACTTGCAGAAGCTTTTTGGCTTCTGGAAGGTCAGGTGCAGGAGTTTGTGTACATTGTGTGAGGACACAGCAAATTGGCGGTTAGTGTGTGATGGTAGAAAGGTTATTAAACCAGATCCATCATCCAAAAAGCAGTAGTTAAGGTGGGCGAAGCCCACTAGCGCATGTGTGGGCAGAAGATATGCTTAAAAGGTCAAAACCATAGAAAATCACACTTTCCCAGTCGTAGAGTCTCTCTGGAAATAATGTGCTGTGATAATAAACAGAACCTGCTGTGGATAGGTATCTTCCAAAATAAATGGTATCTCTAAACTAACTTCCGTAAAGGGAACACTACTTCCTGCCTTTCTATGTAAACGTTGGATGTAGATGTTGGCGATTCTTTGCAAGACAAAATGATTTATACATGAAATGACAGGTTTAACGTATTTCTTCGACTCGTTCAATACGCTCTCAGTCAACCCTTTTTAATGCTGCTTGAATCCGGGTGGTTGACACACTTTCTCACCAAAATGTTGGCGAGTCTTTCTGCTGGGCTGAGTCCGGACCCGCTGGAGGTATTGGTGTGGAAAAGGATGTCAGCAGAACAACGTGCCATATTACACTCAATGACCTCCTCCCTTCATGCTGTCAATGTAATGAGGCTCATTCGCTTACCAGCTAGTTCCACTGAGGTTTGCCAAGAAGCAGTCGAGGCACCGAGTTGTGCCAGAGACAATGATTTGTCTATCCGTCTGTGTCTTCCCAAACACGGTCGATAAAGATTGCCAGTCCATTGTATTTGCTAATAAGGAACAACTGGGTTGTAATTCTTAACTGAATTGCTCACATTCTTTTTCGGATTCTCAGAAGCTACACATGTTTTTCGGCTCAAAATGGGTGGCTGCGGTTGTCACCATCTTGGCAGTGGCAACATAGCCATACTCCCATCCCGACCAATCCAAAAATGGGCAAAGAGGTAGTGCTGAGGCCGTTCTGGTGACCAAAAAGAGCAGATAGCTAGCAATACTATAATTTAAACATGTGAGTTATACATAGATTCTTCCCCCATTTAGTTGTTATGCACAGGGACAAGCTATAATTCTTTGTACCAGACACAATTTTAATATGCGGGTCTATGGAGTTGCTTTTGGAGCCGGCATCATGTGGCCATTTGAGGAACTGCAGTTTTTGGCACTTCCATGTATCGGCTTCATTTCTAACTCTTTGGTTCTTCATTTCTGTTTGAGCCATCTGCCATTGATTTTGACAGTATTCTCCATGGGAGCATCAATCTTTACACCAAAAATCCCATGTATCCAGTGCGCTCTGACATCGAATCAGCTCATCTGTGGGGGACAAAACCCTGACAGGCCAACGACGCCAACTCCAACAAAATTGACCACAGAAACTGTTAAGTCATCGTGTTTAATTCACTTAGCTCATTATTTCTTCCCCCTCCTTTTCCTCCTGAAAGTGCACATTTACAGACACACACTTGGCCTGCCACGGCCTTTTTAACAAGTTTCTGGGTGTACGTTTTTCTCAGTGGGTCGTAGAGCTTAATAACTGCCAGCAGCTCCCAGTTAAGAAGACAAACCTCTGTGGTCCCTTCCTAGTCTGCATCCCCACCTCCCTCCTTCTCTCTGGCCTCCCTCCCTTCTTGTAATTTTCTGAAGATTCTGGAAAGTGCTACCTCACCCTTTCTATAAACCCCCCCCTTCATGCAAAGCAATACTTTATGCGTTACTCACTAAAATGTTTCCACCACTGCTTAAACCGGATTGTTTAAGACCACGTTCATGTGTTCAGAGTTTATTTCTGTGAATCAGTTTTGGGGTCGTTACCCCCGTCGTGTTTTATTTTGAAAGGAAGACTTTAAGAGTTAGTGGCCGACGGGGAGATGGCACAGAAAATCAATTAGGGCATCTACGAGTCCGGTCTTTTCATCTGCTGAGAAGTCTCTGTTCCACTCTAACATCTGCTTGGAATGTGGTGGGGGCCAGCGCTGCGAAGAGGATGGAAAATGGCGTGAGGGAAGGGAAGGGAGGAAGAAGAGAAGGGGAGGAGAGGGGGGGAAGAGATCAGTGAAAAGAATATGAATGGAAGGAGAGAGAGGATGCAGTGGGCACACAGACCATAAACCTGGAGATGATGGAGATGATGGTCTAAAAACGGCAGATCTAGAGTAAGCCTCATCAGAGCCCTGCACACATGCAGCACACATCGGCCGACACACACACTTCAAAGACTGGAGCTCGGGCAGGCCAGGAACCGTCTAGACACGCTCTTCCCATCACACCATCCAGCTCCCCTCCCTCCCCTCTCAGTGTTTGGTTTTTTATTTTCCACCTAAGCGTCCCCCTTTGACTTTTTGACTGCTTTTTTTGACAACAGTGACTGATCTTAATTATATTTATGTTCTCCTTTTTTGGTGCTCACACGTCTGAACTGGTGGAGAAACAAGACTCTACAGCGATGCTTGCGGCTCCGGGGAGGCTGTCCTTAAGTACACCCCGGCTTCCAGCTGGATGCTAAGATGCTTCCATTAGATAGGTAACTCGATGTACAGCCGAGGCTGATGGGAATGTCGTTAGTGCCCCAGCAACAATAACACATTTTTCATTTCCTCTGAGGATAACCAGCAGTTCACATTTACTTCCATGTCAGCGTATCTAATTGTTGTAGAGATGTTTTACTCAAAACCTCAAATGTCAACCTGACAGTGGCATGAGGAGCATCACAATTCTCATCCATCCTCTGGGGACCATGATTGGCTTCACAGAAATTTGAGCCCATGTATCTTGTACATGTAGAGATATTTCACTGATTAGTATCGACTTTTACCAATAATATATTTTAATGCTGTGCCCCCAGGCAGCCATGCTGCCATTTTGTCACGGTGGCCGACCACGGTACTGCAATACATAATCCCGTGTGTCCTAAAATTACTTTAGTAGAGTGAAAGAGACTGACATGACCAACTTGTAATTGTTACTCTTTGTATTATGACTTTAAACATTTGGAAAATGTTTTATTTTTATGTTGACATCATCAGTCATTAAGATACATTCAGTTGTTGAGATATTTTAAAATGATTAAAAGGAAAGAGAGAAGAGGAAAATGGAGGGCAGATAAGAATCTCCCAGTGAGCATAAGGAAAGTTCCCTCTCCTTCCTTAAATCTCCTCCCTCCCTCCCTCACCAGTGGTCCCAGTCCTCCAGGGAAGAGGTCAGAATGGGAACACTGGACTGAACAAGATTAAGTAGTCCAAATCCTCCTCTGACCGCCAGCAGAAATGCTCCAGGATGGTTTTTGTCTAGCCGTCGGTGTTTCAACATGAACAGTTTACGGAGTAAATGACTTAATCCTGCGCCCGTCTGTTGTAGTCTGGAGTTATATTAGAGGAAAAATCGTTACAGACATTTTTTTTGTTCATTCAGAGTTTCGTGGTCTGGGCGTGTGAGTGTGTCATCAGCCACATGAAACAGCCGGCGCGTTGGGATTTCTGACGTACCCCCCTGGTGCCACTCTTTCTACAGAACTTCGTGATCTGTGGCTGTCTGCATATTTTCAACATCGCCTGTGCCCATCTGTGTTTTAACAAAGACGCCAAAACAGTTTAAAGCCATGTGGGTTTTCCCACAACTTCACCAAATCGTGTCCCCTCGAGGACCCCCCAAACTCTCTACCTCCTATCTTTTTCCCCCAACTGCGTGCACGCACCATGCAGACATGTGGATTTCAAACGGCAGACCATTACATGGTAACAGCTCCAGCTTTTTTAAAGATTTTTACAGAGAGAAGTAAGCAACTAGCAGTCGTAAACATGACAGACATCCAAGGAGTTGTATTACTGATACGGGGGATGTTGTTCCTTTTCATCTAAGCTTAACATACTACAGTAATAAATTCACAAGGATAAGTCACCCTTGTTCTGCGAGCCCCCGCCCCTTCCCCAGACATGTTTATCAAGACCAATGAGCACTCTGGCATGACTCGCTGTATTAAGATTTTCCACAGGAGAGCTGCCAAACCTCAATGAGATGTTTGTGATGAATTGCGTTAGACGGAAAGTGTATTAAACCGAGCAGGAAGATTATGAGCGATGGAACAGTTGTGTGTATCTATGCATTGTATATGTGCGTGTGTGTATGTGTGTGCTGCAATTCAAGGAGCAGGGATGCTTGTATAAACATGCGTCACCCCAAGAAATGCAGGACTTTTTCTGTATAAAGCCTTGAAGTAAGGCGGGGGGAGGGGAAGATTGGTAGATTAAAATCAAGTCCTCCTGATTGATTTGCAGCCTCACCTGGCTGTTATTGCTTCTCTTTTAATACGCTCATCCATGCATACAATAAACAAGGGGTTTTTCTTAGGCAGCCCGAAAGGAGGACTGAGGTGAGAAGGATTCATCCCCGAGGCTTAAAACACCACGGGGAAAATAGTTTGAATTTCTGAGACGGGTGCTCCTGGAATTCAGAAAGGCCCATTAACTTCAGCAGTACATAACCGTCTTACATAGGGTGGGTCCTTTTTTTTGTGCCTGTGTGAGAACATCTGCTGGGCAGATCCGGGGATGGGATTAAGATGAGAGGAAGGCTGGGGTCCATCAGTCCTTGATTCCTGTGACCTCCGTTCCTTCTGGAGGAATTGTTTCTGTAGTTGAAAAAGTCCAAGATTTCTTCTCTCTGGTGAAAAAAGAGACAAAATGTCTTTTTGGACTGTTTGGTTTTCTGTGTGGAGTTTGAATCCAAACCCTCAGATTGTCCTTCTTAGTTAGAGCGGTAACTGAGCCAATGGCATCATGACCAGTTATGGGGAAAAAAAAGATGACCACAGGCTGCTTGACTCAGCACATCTCACTGTTTCCATTTCCTGAATATCTCAAAATGCTTCTTACATAGAATATCTGATGAAACTCCCAGTAAAAAGGTTGAACTCTGAGATGGGTTTGGAATGACAAACTAATACCCCGTTTATGCCTGGCATTGTGATGTGAACCATATCTGGATGAGGGAAAAAAACAAATTTGTATTGTCCGGTCAGTGTGGTCAAAAGTCAATATGGTACATCTTCATGGAACCATGAATGTATGCAGAACATTGTGTGAATTCATCTGCATGTTGGGCTGGCGGTGCTTGAGGAAAAGTCAGAGGATTACTGAGTTAGGGTCCATCCTCTAGTGATAATGAATGCCGACACCCAATTTGACATCCAATAGCTGTTAATACATTTCTATAGACAAGAATAATGGCAACTTGCTGGCGGTGCCAGGTAAAAAGACAGGGGATCACCAAAGTTATGGGATTTATCTTCTGGGGACCATGCAAACTTTTTCCTCCCGATTTAGCACTTATGAAGGATTCTAATTGGTCTGCTTTATCCCAGAGAATTCAAAAAATTCATCAAAGCCAAAACCAAACCCAACGGAAACGGCGATACGATAAAAAAAAAGATTTGATCCAGATTCCGAGCCCCCTTCCCTTTCTTCCCCAAGTGACATTGCTAATGTTTCAACATCACCACTTCAAGAAATGTAATGAGGGGCATTTTCCTCAGAACTGATCCACACCCACGGATTCCAGCTGGCCTGCACTCCATCTCACTGTTCGACTCCACTTCCATGGTAGAGTCTCTGATTAGCATATCCCACTGGGTTTTAATTATTACAGCCTGTATGTGATGTTTAATTTATGACATCAGCTCTCCAAAGAGTACAAAAAAATACAGTGGGGGATACAGAACAGCAGGACCAATGTGAGCCAAGAACAGGGGATGCATGCCACATGTGAGGCCAAGGTAGTGTATCACAGTGGTTGGTTGCCTGCAGAGTGGAGTGTACAGTCGGCCCGGGGGCAAGGGGCTAGTCCGAGCTGTTTCTGAGCTGCTGACAGAGTCATTCAAATTGCCTGCGAGTGATGCAAACCGCTTTCCCTCCGAGGCAAAGTCACAGGTGGTCACAAAACACATGACAGAAACTCCGTTGGTTTGATATCTCTCTGTCTGGGTTTAAATTTAAATTTTGACCTTTCCTGATGATACGGCTCTAACGATACGGCTCACTCTACTTGAGCCGAAACTGCTTATTGATATCTTAACCCAATTTGAAATCAGGACATATATGGGTAAAAAAAATAAATAAAAAAAACGCACATCTGAAGAGCAAATGTTGTGGGTGCTGGGACCAATTATAGTTTTTTCCCCTCCCCATGTGTCTCTTTACTTGGACTGGAAGCATTTTGTGAGGCTCATTAGGATCCACTGCCCCCATTTGGCTGTCTGCACCAGACTTCAGTATACCTTTTACTAAGGTGAAGCATGTTTTCCTCACCAGCCAATCAGAGCAGACTGGGCTATTTGTTGGGAGGGGGCTTAAAGAGACAGTGTTGCAGACTGGACTCTTTGTAGGGCTGCTGCATTCACTACTTCGAAGTCATCATTTCCACAATTCACAACATGAAATATCCTGCTTCAATCCGTATTTGATGGCGTTCGACCTTTTTAAAGCAACATTTTCACTTCAGTCAAACAGCTACAGACTTTGGAAAGCTTTGTTCAAAAACCTCAAAAGAAAAGTGACATTCGTTACAGCCTAATGGCTCTGTGCGATCCACTTTGCTTGACAAAGTGTATTGGATCGCCAAGCTGTGATTATAATTTTTTTTAATGAAAATGACAGGTTATAACAAATTAAAGCACGTTAAAGTTCTGAAAAATACAAGTATGGACCTGAAAAATATGAATGAGACGTCGATATTTCAGCGATGATGTAATATTCTATATTACTGCTTTTATTCTGTTAAAAGTTCAAGACAAGTTTTATGTGCTGCGTTTCTTCTCCACAGAGATTTCACTCTGGGCTCGAGGGAGAAAAGTATTCCTACAGACGCAAACATGCAGTTCACGGGATCCCTGCCAATTGGGGATTTGCACTCCATTGATAACTGGCAGATGGTGAGTTCATGACAACGTGTCAAGCGTGTGTGTGTGTGCTTCCACCAACGTGTGTGTGAGTTTGTATGCATCACTGCTTTTTACGGTCTAATCCAGTGTATAACTCTCCTACGAGTCGCTGGCGAACAATTTCACACGTGCACAAGTATCGTGCACTCATGATAATATTTATACGAGCTCGGTTCCAACTAAAGGCCAATGGAAAACTCTCTAAGTGCTCGTGTCATCGTCATCAAAACAAACAGCAGAAGTAGGGGGTGTTCTGTGGGAGTTTATTTTCTGTCTGTGTAGGTGCCTTTATACTCCGATGATGGATAAGCAACCATCACAACTGTTCGTCTGCACGGAAACACAAGAAAACTTGAATTTATTTCCCTCCATAGAGTTATTTAATTACATTTAAGGACATCATTTGAAATACAGTAAATGTTGTCACAAAGTTGAAGCTTCCAATTTTAAGACAGTTGTTTGAAACTCTGGTTTGGCTCTTTTTTAGCTGACAAAAGCATCAAGCTGTGGCTCGTTTGTCTGTTGGCTTGACTGGGTTGTGATTGACAGGAGGCGGGGCCTAATATAACCACAACCGATTGTTTGGAAACTTTATTTTGGAGAGCAAACAGAGGGTCAGTTGAGATATTCTATGCCAATTCATGTTGAAATATTCTAGCGGATCCACCGCAGTGTGGGACCAACCTCTCCGAGCAGGCCCCTCCCTCCAGGAGCCTGGTGGGCGGAGTCAAATCATCAGGGAGCTTCAGCTCACCTGGCGTAGCTACCTGGACTATAAGCTCTGCAGTCACGTTGGACAGTTTCCAGCAGCCTTCAAAGGATGTAGCCTAAAGGAACCCAAATACAAAATCGCATCCTGTTAGATCTGGTTTCTCGGCTGCCTGTAGATCAGATCGTTTGGAATTCTATGTGTGGAATTGTTTACGTATCTGCCATCCCTTTTTATGTCTGCCTCGTAATTGCTGGTTTTGTTGCCAATATAGTCGTAATTATTATCACGACTGCTTTTTTTCTTCACGTCAACCATACAAGATTCATTCACAGCGAATAAAGATTTTTCTACAAAACTTGGCGTTTGTTGTCAAAAGGAGCCGATCAGCTCTTTGATCAGGCGTCATCCAGGTGTTTCCCATCATGCCCCTGGGGCTTGCAGTCGGTTCAGAGGAACTCGTGAGGTTATCGTAGCCCACCTGTGCGCAACGTCAGAGCAAGTCGCACTCTAGCTGGCATTGTGCGGCGTTTGAAAGGCGTTTGATTCTGCGCAAACAAGCCTCGTCTTTGCTTCCATAATCTTTGGTCTTGTTCCATTAGGTTGAAGGTTGAGTAGGTAATTTGTGAAAACCACAGAGATTTTGACTTTGAACGCATCACCGAATCAAGAAAGTCCCGCCCCCTTCATTCAGACCACTGTTCAAAGCCCCGCCCCCAAAACGCCAAACGAGCGCTCGAGATCGGCAGAGTGCAATCAGGAAGTAAGCATTGACGGACAGGCAGACCGTCCAATCATTTTCTCCGGCCCAACTTCTTGGATTGGACGGGGTTTTTACAGTTCTGTCACGGCCACAGATGAAATGTACTTTAGAATTTTTTATGTCAGAGCATTTAATGTATTCATTGCTATCGGTATGTTTGGATGATTTCAAGAAATATAACAGAAAGTGTTTCTGAATAGAATCACCTACTCAACCTTTAAGTATAAGACTCATTATTAACCGTTGAGTTTGGTAAAATAGACTTCTTGTAGTTCGTACTCATGTGTGGTCTCCCCTCCTTGAAGGCTTGCCTTCATTCACAAACCAAATAGGTCCAAAATACAGCAGCCTAGAAGAAGAAAACACACACACTGTATAATGTTGGAGACAATTAAAACTTTTTTTTTATTGTGGCTGGATTTATTTTTCCCTCTTATATTTCTTTTTTTATACGCTTTGCCAGGACGAGCAGCCAAATCTCCACCCACGGTGCTGCCTGCATCCCGGCCGGCTCTATGTGGTTCACATGCAGACTGTGTAGACTCAACCATGACGTGATGGTTGGGTGACACCGTACACTGACCCCATGTTTTCAAACGTTTGAAAAGTCTACGTCGGCAAAAAACTTGAATATGTTGTATTCATTAAGTCAGTTGTCCCAGTTTTCACTCAGAAAAGGAGGAGATCCTGAAAGTGTGCACGTCGCCCGCAACACAAAAGGCCTGGCAGAAGGCCTCACATAAAAGCTGACCCCGACCTTAAGCTGTTTCTTTTGACGATCGCTGCGTCCTGCGAGTGGAGAATGCAGGGCGGCTTGTGAACCGATGATGTGTCGGGATGTTACGCAACGCTGTACGAGTCAATCAACACACCGGCCGGAGAGAGAGGCCCGGCAAAGGTTGATTTATTTTCATCAGCAGTCTATTGTAGCCTACTTCTTATTATCACCATATATCTGTTCGCTTCTGAAATTCACTTCTAGTTAAATGCGGCATATTTACACAAAGTGATGTATTTGCAGTTGTCCTCCCCAAATAAATCATCAAAAAATGTGAAGAAATCTGATCAAATAAACTTGTTTTTTGTGTATTTGAATTTCAAAGGAGGAAAAAAAAGTGAATGCTATCAATTATTGGAATATTAAAAGTTTAGTTTTTTGGACAATTTACGAAAAAATAAACACACAAGTGCTTTAGCATGCTAACATGCTCCTAATGCTAAACATCATGGTCAATTTCGTTAATTAGCATGCTAACACGAAATGCAAAGTAGGCTATTTGTGTAGTCATTCGTTCTGCAGGTAAACAAGAGTACAGGACAAATTATGATTCGACTATGAAGTTATGGGACAATTTCCTCAAATTCAACTTTGGGGGGAAGATTAATCTTCAAATTTCATGGCAATCCATCCAGAAGTTGTTGAGATATTTCGAGCACGTGCTGCCCGTACAGCTTTATAATGAAAGTGACTGAATCATTCGTCATGCTGATGGAAAGTCAGTTCTGAGCTCTGGTGCACGATTTCAGGTGGTCACAGGTTGTAAAAAGGCTTTTGTTGAATTTCCAAGCCTTAACTTTTTTTCTTTTTCTTTTTGAGTGGAATAAAATGGTCTGAAGAAATTAGTGTAATATAAACTGGTCTACATTTTTCGGATTCTCCAGCCGCTGACTTTGGCCTTCTCCAACAGAGACATGCTTATTTCCACGAATTCAGTTTCATAAACAGCTCCGAGTCTGGCTGGAGACAAATGAAACACCATTTATTCTGCCAAGGAAATACGCTTTTTAATCATTTTTCATCACATTTACACGTTCAAATACAAAATTTTTCGCTAAATATCCTCAATGTAAAGTAATTAACGCTACAGACACTCAGCTTCTTCTTGTTTGACAACTTACAAAAAAGATTAATTCTCAAATCAGCAGTGAGTTTTTATTTATTTATTTATTTTTTAAGATAAATACCCTCCTATTGCGCCCGCATCTTGTTTGCACAGTGTTACTCCTCAGATTGTTTGCAATTATGCAACGCCTTCAGCAATGAGAGGAGAGCATAAAGAGCGGGTCTTGTTAAAACACATGGGGATGAACTGCCTTCCGTAATTACAGCCACCACTACAAACGGCCGACAGGGCGGAGCTGCAGCAGGGCCGGGCGAACGAGACATGGTTAGTTAATCCCTGAGACGGCAGGCGACAACTCTGGCACGTTTTATTCTCGCTGTATCGGCCCAACACGTTTAATTTTAGATCCCTTCACTGGAGAGGTGATACAGCAGTTATAGAAATAAACGAGAAAAAAGGATTTTCCTTCAAAATGTGTTGCACGTATGTTTGTACATCCTCTTCACGTTGTTACAACAAGCGTATTCAGTAAATAAATGACTTGACAGCAGAGCATTTATGATGCCAGACAACACTCGACTAATTAACATCTCCATCAAAGCCAGAGTAATGACTCAAAGTGAAATTTGTCTCCTCCTCACACTGCAGGAGAAAACGAGTAGAGGCTTGCTCTTTTTTTCTCACCGGCTTCTTCATTTCTTCTTCCTGCTCGTATGTGCTTGACTTCACATGTCAATGCTAAAGGCTTTATCCTTGTGTATTAGAGATTTACTTCAAAATATGTATTTAAAAAAAAAACAGTGGAACCTCACAAAGAAGGTAGTTGACATTTTCGGGATACACTGTAGAAAACTGTAAAAAGTTGTGTTTTATAATAATCGTGACCTGCATACATAATTTATTAGGGCTTTTTTGTGGTGAAAGCAAAAAAATCACACATGATCAAGGTTTCATTTGTGGTGGGGAGGTGAAAACCCAACAATATGTAGGAAATGTATTTAGTTTATGAAACATTATACAAGAAAGACAACTGAAAGATGCCCTTTCTTTCTGTCATTTAATCCTATTTCACCCAAATATAAAGACTCCAAAAATAATACTGTGCCTGTTGTACAAATACAAATATGGACAGTAGGTACAATTCTCAGTGATGGAGAAACAACATTGTTCATACATCCTGTGGGATGAAACGATGCTTTTGAAGTACATATCTAACAATACAATGTGGGTTTCAAACTAACAAGCCGTATCTCAAGAACATCAATACACCAACTGTTTTATAAAACATTAACATGCCACCATTGTTGAAGAATAAAATATGGTGGAATGTTGTGTGTTTCTTAAAGAAGGCGGATGCTAACGAGTAGCATTGCATTGCTTCAGAAATCATAAAAGCCGTGTTCAATGGTGGAGATTGTGTAGCTGGCTTGCGAAAGGACATCAACCCTGCAGAACTCAGCTAAGGTGCAAAATATAGTCTCGACTGACAGTCAAATGAGCAGTCAGTGACTCGGGTCAGTCATAATATAATATATGCATATAACTCCCTTACACCACCCCTGTGACTCACTCTCACTCTTTTTTTTTAAAGTTGCATGTCTTAACTTTTGTAATGCCGATCTTGGCCAGGGCTCAACCTGGCCAGGGCTCAACCTGGCCAGATTTCATCTGAATGCCACTTCCCCTCCTGGTAAAATTAAAAAGAAAATTAAATACAAATATGTAATGGACACTAACTCAATAGCTGGCTGATGACTGAACCGGTGAGGTCTGAGAAGCTGAATGCTTTCAGAAGAGCGTGAGCAGATGTTTCTGCATTTCATGAACAGCACAAGTTGGATCAAGCTCGGTATTAAAACAGGAAGACGGTCGCGGCGGCCCCGCTGAACTCGAGGATCATGGAAAACCTTTGCCACGTGGGTTGTAAACCAAACTCATTGTCGCTGTCGAACAAAAGCGTGCTGTCTCCGCAACCTTTTTTTCCGGTGATCAGAGCTGATGATAAAGCTCTCTGATCCTCCTCGTTTCATGCATACTTTTGCAGGACTTACAGTACAAGGCCGTGCATGCTCGCTTGTCTCGCTGCGTTTAATGTAGCTAACGCTCAATGATTGATTCGTTCCTGGCAATCCATACTTTCGGCGTATTTGTGCGTTGGGGGGAAATCTGTGCTCGCAAATCTCATTCCAATACGACATGAGCTGCAGCTGCAGCCTGGAGAGCGTGAGCAGGCAGGTGATACGGACTTCTTTAAACACCAGTGTGTGTTTGTACGCTGATGACAGACGTTACTTTGTCATTATTCCAAGTGTATATACTCTTAAGATCCATCCCTCTCCAGACCAAACTAGTCATTCGTCAAAAAGCTCCAAAGTTTTCCTCACCATGTTTTTTTTTTTAGGGAGGTTTGCCATTAATAACATCTGGAACAGGATGGAGTCACTCTCATTGTGATGGAAAATATGGTGTTGTGCTGCGCCAAACGGGCTTTAACAAACGCATAACTCCATCAGCGTCCACCGGGACGGAGGAGGCATCGGGTTCACTCCAGGTTCACTGCTTTCTGCAAGATTATAAAGACTCATGCTTTCACTTTTTGATGATATATTTAACCAACAAATGCAATCTAATAAAGAATGCAACTGCCACACAATGAAAGAAACAAACAAAACATCTGCAATTAAACCTGCAGACGCTGCACATTTGTGTTTCAGATGGCTGTCTAACTTAATTATCTTTCATTTTGGTTCGAAAATATAAAACTGATGTCTGACTCACCCTGACCTTTCTTTTCATTTTACATTTTTTTCTTAAAGAGATGCACTAGCCGCCTTCATATCCAGGACCAGGACGAAACATGCAAACTCACATTTTTTTTTCCTTCTTGATCTACAGCACGACATCCGACATTGCATAAAAAGCCAATCTGTGTTCGGAGCCTGCCAGGAGCCGCTCGGTTCCAGGATCCACGATCTATCTGGTCTTGTTTTTGGTGCTGCTACAAGTTTTCCTCCTGCCTCCTCAGTGATTTATCCTGTGAAAGCACAGAATTCAACTGTATTCCGTGATTCATTCACACCAGCGGAGAGCAATGTTTTGATGCGGGGGGAAAGTATTGAGTGTTTGTGAAGGGATTGAAAAAGTCTTAAAAGGCAGGTTTTGAATGTGCAATTCAACTTATCCAAAGTTTATGAGCTCTTGACAAATGAAATGCTTCTAATTCTGCAGAAAACTGATTTATTTTAAGACCTTGTTAAAGCAAAACCAGATACTACAATATTCCAAACTATACGTTTAATGAATCGGGTTAGGGTTACACCATTAAAACTTGAGGAATGTTGAGTAAATTTGCTGTTTGTAGATCCATCCATGATTTCCAAACACTATATTAAACTTATCTGCTGACTCGACTGACGATCGAAGCCTTTTGATCGTGCAACAAGGAAAAACAACAACAATATGAATAGATTTTTCATTCTTTTTATCGTTTGTCTTACAATTTTGGGGTTGATCCTGCTGTCAGTTTTAGAATGACCGCTCCCATAATTTCATAATTTGGAGGATATAAACAGGAAGTACAATGTTGTCATGGAGTCAGAAGTAAGTATGCCGAATTTGCTATTAGAAGTTGCTGCATGCAAAGGAGTGATGAATGTACAGGCAACTCTTGCTGGATGACTTTGATATCGCAGAAAACCTAAAAATCTCATGAATCTGGGGCCAATCTGGAGTGGTTGTTTTTGGGAAAACTTGTGGTAATAACCATCTCTGCTGATCCGCATGTAGAAGCCCTGTTGATTGAAATTGAATAGACTCAATGTCATCTTGAAGGATCCATCAGTTTGATCCTCCGAATCCTGTAAAAGAAGAGTCTTTGATAGGGGTCGGCCTCGTTGCAGCCTGGGAAGGATGCTGCACGAGAACCAGAGAGTTGGTTTGGTGCAACCTGTTTTAAATCAGTGATCTCCGTTCAAGTTGGAACTTGATTGAACCTGACTGACTCAACCTCTTCCGGCAGAGCTGGACTTTCTCAGCCGAGTCTCATCAGTTGTAGGTGTTGCTCTGACGACGGAGGATGAAGATGGATTGAATCAATTAGTAAAAGTGAACGTGGAAAATGGGAAAAAGAGACGGGAGGAAAATAAAATACTTTTCAGATGGAGTTCCCTATTGTTTTTTTTTGGCTCGCAGGGACTTACTTTTGCGAATGATTACATCGTCTGCAAGTCCTCAAATGAGGTGGTAACCAGTTGGCGGTCCGGCTTCAGATAAAACACCATGTTTCTGGTTAGGAGACGGTTAAAGTGGAGGCGAGCGGAGGACTCGTACAGGAGTAGTTAGAGAGCCTTGAGATTAGTGTGGTGTAGGTATAAAGCCACCCTAAATACAGGGCTCAGGCCATAATTTGAACCATATATCTGACCAAGTAACCATTACATGGCTAAGTGGTCAGTTTGATGTAAATATCCACTCCTCCTTCGTGAGGACGTTTTTGTACGTTTAACGCCTAAAAAAACCCCAAGAACGTGTAAACGCGTGGTAAAAGGGGTGAGCTGAGGTAAAAAGGCAAATGTGTTTTTGACCTGATTATACAGCGTAAAGAGTTACAGTCTATGCTGATGATGCATGGTTCCAGGTGTGTAAGCAGGTGTGTTACGTGATGGACCAATCGTGTTAAGCCTGACCTCCTTCTTTAACTTTATCCTCCAAGTTCACTGTGCAAAACAGCAGAATTCACATTTCAAACTGTCTTTATTTTTCTTGAATGCAAAGTGAAATAATTACATGACATAAAACATGTCATGCAAATATGAAAAAGAGAAAAATAAATAAATAAATTAAATAAAGCAAGGTTGAAGAGGGACAGGAGGAAGCTTATTATATCCCCTTCTTTAAATTATCCCGTTTAATTTACATACAGCTCATTTATCTGTTTGTAATAGTCTTTATCCAAATCTGAATATGAGCTATATAAATATATACAACACAAAAGAATAACAATGTTTATGTTGTAGACTGGACAATTATCGTCCATTTGAGCAGAAAAAAAGTCCCTCGCCTGTTTTAAGATGGTCCAAGGTAACACCCCTCACCATGTGACAGTGTCAGATGTGGCCACATTTTGGACCGTTTGTTTACTTTGTTGGAGCCAACTTTTTACTGGGCAGTTAAAGTGAAGTCGGCCTCCCACTGGAACGGCCATATGCCAGCTTACAAAAGCCAGCTGACATTATTGGTGTTCTGGAGACACCGTCGGCAAAGAGCTGGTGTCTGAGTCGTCTGTAAAAAAGTTTTTATTTTTTTAATTAACAGTAAAGTACTGTTCTTCAGCGAGGATAAATGCACTACAGTAGCAATGTGTGTTGTAATAAAGTCACATATGGATATTATTTCACAATTTAAAAGACACATTTTACTCATTCTAGTTTTTTTTGGTTCCACTAGGATGAAAAGTGTGTTTTGCACTCTGAGATGGTGAATAAACCTGATAAATCTTGTAACACCATATTAATTCAAAGTAGCTGCTATTTTTATTTGCAGTTTAGTGTTGTCATAATTTTCTTAAATAAGGCATGTCTACTGATAAAAACTAGGACTTTCTTGCCAGAAAGTGATCATCGCTCGTTTATCCATCGCATCTGTTGCACTCCAATCGTGAAATGGGAGTCAACATCACTCGTCCTCCAGCCTTCAGAGATGAGTCAGCATTTTTTACTGACCGTGTCAGCAAAAGTGTTTTTCTTTTGTTGTTTTTTTGGTTGGATGACTGAAATAAGGTCTGTGGTTAACATGAGCGTAGGAGATTTTAACGTTTTGTTCTACGATGTAAAACACATTGGTAAATTCCCCTCTCGTGGAATTTGAAGCTTTTACGTGTCGTTAAAAAAAAGAAAGACGTTTGCTAACAACGAGACGACAAAGCTAACAGTCTCGTTGCATCTTGCATTCATGTGGTGTAGTTTGTTTATAGCTTAATGTCAGCTTCTCACTTCTGCCGGTTATATTCACGCTTAAAACAAATGTTTATGTGTTAACAAAACGTGCACTTTTCTGCAATAATTCATAATAATAAATAATAAGTTGGCCCACGAAATCACGCCATCCACGCAACACTTCATTGTGAACCTTGGGCTTCTGACAGTTGCCCAGTTTGTTTGTTTAATAAATTATAAAAAAAATCATAAAAAAATTAAATGAATTACCTTATATTATAAAGTTAGTAGTCGATAGTGAAATATTTGTACTATCTAACATTGTGATCGGAAAAACAACAACTTAAATGTAATATACACAACTTTTTCACAGATCATCAATATAATAATTATAATAAAACTGTTTTTTCTTTTCTTTTTCTTTTATTAAAGGATCCCCATTAGCTGATGCCGTAGCAGTTTGCTAGTCTTCCTGGGGTCCACAACAATTAATACAGTCCTAAGATAACTTTAACAGTTAAAATACATTACAAATACATCGTAAAAGTGTAGCAAGAAAATTACATTACAAAATGCAGCACAATGTACATTATAAAAGTCCAGCTTTAAGTGGTGGCCAACTGTTAAAAGGCTACTAATGCACAAGAAAGTAAGTCCCTAGGCTTCCTTCATGCCTCCCTGTCAGAGGACTCTTTGTAGGCGTGAAACTTTCCCCCCAGGTTCCCCTCCCACTCCGGCCCAATAACAGGGCTGGCTCTAATGTATGGACGGCTCTGATTTGCGGGAGACTCCTGTCCGCGGTGTGAGTGACAGCCCGGTTCCTTTTTCTCTGTGTGCGCGCGTGTCTTCTGGTGTGTGTGTGTGTGCGCGCGCGCGCGCTCTGACTTGAAGGGGGGCCCTTACGTGACGAGCGAACGAGGGGACGACACTTCTGAACGGAGGCGCTGCGGTGCAGGACGGTTCAGAAAAGCAGAGAGGAGAGGAGCAGTGCGGGAGAGACGGGTGTCCATCCGTCTGCTTAGCTGGAGGAACGCACACCAACAACAAAAACCCTTATGGCTGCTTGAGAAATACACAGAACCCCCCCTCCCCCCCTTTTTCTCTCTTTCTCTGGGACTTTTTGGGGCTTTTTTTTTTCTTTTTTGTGTCCTGACCAGAAGTTTTTTTTTGTGCTGCGAGTCTTAATCAGACCAAGTTGAACAAAGTGAATCCACTTGCCGTGGACGGTCTCTGGCGGTCATGGATACCCATATAAGATGGAAAGTTAAACGGAGGATAAGGGACGCCCAGATCACTTTAGCGGTGATCCTGCTTTTTGTCACGTCGCAAGCCAGTTCAGGTAAGATGCAGACTTGTGGATGCAGTAAAAAAAAGAAAAGAAAAAAAAAGTTTCCCCCTCTCTGGTTGTAGTGGATCTCCGTTGATGAGCGCCCCTCCTCCTTAAACTCATCTTATACTTTTCTTTTTGTATATTAATGTATTCAGCTCTATGGGACTAAAACTATGAGACTTTTTGTTGTTGAAAGTTTTCTCTTGTGGAAACTGGCTACGTATTGTGTCTGAGGCTGCAGGGAAATAGTGCATTTTGTCTCCAGAGAGGAAACAAAAAAAAAAAAAAGTGTATAATCTTCATGGCTTGTTGTGGCGAAGTTTACATTCATTGCACAGTGAAAGGTTTCACAGATGTCTTTCTGATGTCACTAAGGAAAATCTCAAATTTCCAGTTTTGCATTTTGCAGAATTTTAAAGTTGTAGTTATAAGTAACTCTTCTTTTGGAAAAGTTCAACAAAGTTTAAAAAAAGTAGGTTTTCTGTGTATTTTTTCTTCTCTTTCTTTTTTTTTTTTTAACTGATGAGAGGGATGAGCACACTTTTCATAAGAAGGAGGGGCTGCAGCTCATCTAAAGTGGCAGGGTGGAGCCGCCTTAAAAAAACTGACAGAACACAGTTTCTAAAGCCTCAGAAATGTCATTTATTGCATTCTAGAAATCCTCACAATGCTTCTTAACAACACTCAAGAGTGTGAAAATCTGAACGTAAAAGTTTGGCATGCCACTTAAATATCTGTTATACCCAGTCTGTAGGTAAAGCCGGGATAATACAGTCTATTTTTTAATCATTAGACAGTTCTAGTGTGTCCCCATGATGTGTTCAGGGTCAGGCAGTGCTGTGCTAGTGGGTCTGGGGGTCTGGCTTGGCCCTACGAGTATTATTAGCACCTTACGACCGCCTGGCATGGTAGGTGGTCTGCTGTCTGCCCGCGAGGCTCTGACACAGGACTTTGAGGTGAACAGGTGTTTTTTTTTCTTGTGTCTGCTTCATGGACAGTTAGAAAGTGTCCAAGAATGCGCCGATTGGCATGAATGGGACGTTTGGGGCCCGACAGAGTCAAGACGCTCCCCTTACAGCTCAGTCAGTCCACACTGCAGAGAACGATTGTCCAAAAAGGGGGTTATAATAAAAAACAGATGCACGTTGGAAGTGGTTTCACACATGTGGGCTATATACCATTACAGATATGAAGGAATTACAGCAGGCCTGTTTATTTTCATGTTGCCTATAAACACTGGTTGTCAACCGGACACACGTTAGGTCACTGCACAACGGCTGGATCTGGATCTGGGGTCTTTTTGTTTTTTGATGAGTTGGACTTGGAGTTATGGTGGACGTTGAAAGAAATTGGGACCGAATCCATTTTGATGCTGCAAGCTGGATTTGATCAGCTCCTAATAGAGAGAGAACAACCAGAGTCTTGTAATTGATCCTCAAGGGGTCTGGTACAATTCCTGAAACTTGACACTTGACACAATGGGAAACGCTTGATGACATAGCAACATGCTATCCACATGCAACTACTTCAAGTAGTACTTTTAAAAATTTTTTAAACTCTTTGCTCAGCCAAGCATTTAGTGTGGTTAGTCACACCAATGTCAAATTATGGTTAAAGATATTACATTTGGTTAACAAATGGTAATTGCAGACAATTAGCCAGTTTGTCAGCAGTAAATTATTCATCTTGACCCAAACCACATGACCTCTTAGCCTCAGGGAGGTCCTACATTCATCTGAAGGCCTGTAGAGGCCTGTACAGACACACCAGCGCTGGTTATCTGGGACTGACAACTTTATACACTTATACTTACATTCAAATGCAGGTCTAACAGAAGTATTTACAAACTATCAAATATAAATACATATTCAGTCTTATTTTGGATTAATTTTGTAATCATGCATCTGGAATTTTATAAATCAATAATTTTATGTTAATGATTTGATTATATTGTATACACATTATTATATTGTAACAATGGGGATTATAATAACACTGTAAACAGAGTTTAAAACAGTGTTTGCCAAACTTATTTTTCTGGGTGACCCACCTTTTTAAAAAAATGACAAACCATCACCAATTCCCAACAGCCCTTATCTCTAATGTTATCAGCAGGCTACAATTTTCAGAACAATACAAACATTCAGGCTCCCTCGTGTGGCTCAAAGGTGTACTGCACGTATAAATGTTAAAAGACTATGGAAGAAATTCTGCAAATGTACTTGACGACCTTTGGAAAAGCTAATGTTACATTTTTTTGTGATATTAATATTTGCCAAATTTTTCATTTAATTATGCATTTGTGGATTGTTGGTGTTCAAGAATAAGTTCCACATCAGATATTGATTCCAGATACCCAGATCTGCTAAGCTGCTAAGCTAACAAATTATCTCATGAAATTATTCATGTAATTTAAAATCATTTTTAATTGAGGAGGTCATTTTTCTGTATATAGCACAATGTAAACTACGCAACACCTATCTTTAGTAATGTAGAAGTTCATAAAGCTGCGTTAATCCTGGTGATTTTTCACCACCTGGAAGCAGCATATCGAGCTGGAAACACGGCACTGACAATAAATTAACAAAGTTCAAAATGTCAGCAAACAGTTGCTTACAGTATTTCGACTATAGCATTAGTTTGAGTTGCGTTTATTCCCTTTCAGGTCTGTTCTTGTCTGCAACAACACTTGAGGTAAATATCCTTTAGCTCAAAGTTTCCACTGTGCTAATTAGCTAACGCGTTGCTAGCTTTGTCAGTGTGCCGTTTGGTGCTGAGCAGGCAAGGTTAGGCTGTAGTTGGTTGAACTTTTTTCACTGAAAGATGCTGCCTGCTGCTGTTTGTCACAAGCTTGAGTAAAATAGTGAAAGTGAACGATAATGTTGTGAGCTGTAATGCAAAAATGGTTAGCAAGAAAGATGCTAAATGCCACTGAGATCTACGCTAACTGCAGTGTCGGCTGATAGCTTTCTATGGGAGCCCGTTCACATTACACACATTCATTTGTTAGCATAAACATATTAATGCCTCGCTAGCTTTAAGGTTGTAGACTGTTGCATTGAAAAATATCAGAAAACAAAATTTTCTGTCAAATGTAGCTTAGCTCGTAAGCCTGTTAAACAGCTAGCCTGCCTAAAATTATCTTATTTTAACTACGGACAAGCCACACAGTAAAGAGAAAGATATTAAGATATGCCTCTAGGGTTGTGGTGTATTCTCAAACTGTATGACTTAAGTGTTTTTCTTAATTGTTTGAAGTTGACAACAACCTGAGGTCGGGTCACCAAGTTAAGAGCGAGTGAAGTCAGGGGAGGTCTTTTAATGAGGAAAACCTTACTTTAACCTGTGCGAAACGGGTAATAACAGAAGGCCTATAAGACGTAGAGGTTATGAATGAGTAGAGGGGTCGGAGTTCGGAGGTGAAGGTCAGGACTTTGGGATTACCACCGCTGTCAGGTTTACAGTTTCACTGCCTGAAGAAAGGAATTCTTGCTGTTGAAGCTCCCCCTCGCTCCATGTGTCGGTAAATTCTCCTCTGACTCTCGGAAGTCAAAAGATAAGGGGGGTTATGTTTTCTGGTTGTCCTTCCCATTCAGGCGATATCTCTGGAACGGCAGTAATTTAATTACATGTCAGATTTAGGGATGAACCGATTTAGAATTTGGTGGTCAATGGGTCAAGGTGACTGATGGTACCTGAAGAATTCATATTCGAATTCTGAGCATTTCAAACTAATGTTGAAAAGGGTAGACTGATGATGTGATGACATTCTGCACAGACATGGATGTAAACTGCAGTATGAGGCAGTATTTCTAGTTAAGAAGAGGATCCCTGCAACAATGCACAGTTTGTTGGACTCTGGACTAAACGGTCTTAAAGAATTGGCATCCTGAGCCAGAGAGGCTGATTTAGGTAATAATGGAGTTTTTGTCTCTCTAGTTTTTCCGCTAGTTGATGTTTCCAGATGTCTGACTTAATAACATCCATTCAAAAAGTAATAGACCCCCTAGTGTGGGGCCCTCAGTTGTTTTGTAGTTTTATGATCAGCATACCTGCTGTAGACCAAATTCTCCAAAAAACGGTTTCCTCTGTGTTTTCTGCTGAGTTGCTGTTTCTACTTCGTTTCCTCAATCAATGAACTCTCTTCACAAGTCTTAGAGAATCTGTTTTGACTCTTTTCATTGTGGTTTGTTATCATTAATTAACCAAAAGTTTTTTTTTTTTTTTTTCCCGTTACAAACATTCACACAGGACTTGCGAGTGTGGAGCTCTTTAGTCATCAGAAATACTGAAATAACATTCTTTGAATACCTTGTTCAAATGAAAACAAGGATGGATTTTGGCCAAAGCTACCTTTGCTAATAGACCAGAGTATTGAAAGGACCACCAGATATGCTCCAGAATCAGGAAATATGGTCAAGATTCAAGAATGATGCTCCAAATAATGGAGCTGTTCATTTTTTTTTATCCTTATGTCCATTTTAAAATGGATAAACAGAAGAAGGCCTTGCTGTTTTACTGAGCACCTTCACATCTGGATCCGATAAGTTCCATTGTGCTGTCTGCTAAGCCCTCCAAAAACCTAGGAAAGATGTCTTCCAGATGTTTTCTTCCCATTTCTGTGGAACAGGGGACTGTGAAAAAAAATATACTGTAGCATTTTTGAAAAGAAAATACACCATTCTGCGCTGTTTTTTTCCAGGAAAGATTCCTAATCGAATATCGGGCCCGACATCTGCAGCCTTATATGCCGCAGTTTGTAAAACTAATAGCGCGCGGCCTTGTGTTTCAGCCAGGTTTGCACATACACATCCAGGGTCATTAAAAGGTTCTTTTTTTGTTTAAGCCAGCCGACTTTATGACGGGAGTTAAAGGTTGAATGCAGCTGGTCGGCAGCTGTTTTTCATTAGACCATTTATATCTGGGCAGCTCCTCTTCTAAAGGAATTTATGTGGATAAGTAAATTTTGCCTTTTCGTCACAGTGTATAAAGTTCTTCACGAGGCCAAATTAGCAAAGCTCATCGGAGGTGACTGAATCCACGCGGAATTGAACAAATTGCGTAACTTCCGGTAGGCATTATTTGTAAACATGACAGGATGCTAACGACTCATTTGAGTCTCAGCTCTGGGTCGGTAAAGTTGTCCGTTAACCACAAGGTTTGATCTGTCCCTTTTTCCAGTTGGCTCCCAGGGTTCTTTGCAGCATCCAACCATCCATCCATAAATGCATAGGGTGGGTTAAATGCAGAGGTCAAAGGTTCTATATCTACCTGTATGTATATGATGATTCACGTAAAGCGTATTGGTTGCTCTGTATGAAGATATGAGATCAGGTCCTTACAAGCGGACAGCTACAGTTTATTTGTCTGGTTGGTTTCGAAGAGATTCAAATGTATGTATTCATGGATCGGCAGCCTTGAGGGCTTGAGACACCGACACCGCTCATCAGTGGTCACCTTTCAGAGTAGCCATGTAACCGGTCTCTCCACAGGGGGTCCCGGCGAATGTTTATCGCTCACCTTAAAGTGGTGATCCCGAGGTCATGTCCGACTCAATCAGATAAGCGGCGGTGAGCGAAAGTGGCTTCTTGTGTGTGCGCCCATCGCCACGGCGCTAAGGAAGGAATCCGAGTTAGCTGGACTGTGGGGGAAAAAAAGCAGTGACCCTGCAACTGCAATGTGCCAACTCGAGCCCTGTAAATGGAGGCTTTGTGGAAAGGGACCTTCTAAATCAGCTCTAATGCCTGATAACAACATGGGAGATAAAACCAAATATGCAGGGCGAGTTCCTGACCCCCCGTGTCAGAGTTAAGGAGACCCTTTGTGCGGCACAAATAGTGCATTATTTGCCATATCCTGGACAGTATATCATCTATTCCTCTCCAGACCAATTAAGGGTCAAATAATTGTTGTGAACTGCTCAATGGTCCTCTGTAGTCGTGACACAGCGTGCCTGATGTGAACCCAGATACAGATGGTATTTCTCTTTAGGTGTTGTTTACCCAAAAGCTAGTAGCTCAAAGCAAAGATGGCTCGTTGGTTCTTGACTCTTGGTTCTTGAGGGAAAAGGGGAACAAAATGGGGGCGGCGATGATGTGTGAACGTGGAACACATCGTTGATGTAAAAGTTGGACGTCCTACCTCCATGATGCAACTCCTGTGTTTGAATTTTTATTTTTTGACCATACGCTTTGTGGCAGAACGTAGTGCGTGGCGGAGTGAAGAAAAAACAGGGCCCACAAGACGAGCATTCACTTCAGCTGGGAAACAGTGCTTTTCTCTGTAATGGGGTATTATAATCATTGAGCATGGAAAGCAATGCATGACTCATCCTTTCCAACCCCCCCCCCCCCCCCCCCCCCAGCCGGAGCTTAGCCACAGCCTGGGCAGAAGTAACACTGAGCATAAGCAGTTCTTCTGGGGGGGAAACACAATGGTTTCTGGTCATTCCAAAGAAACTTCTCCTCTCTGTTTCTATTTTTACTTTATTAGGTGATGAAATAAATTGGGGGGGTTTAGAAAGGAGAGGGGGCATTAAGTCAAGTTCCTGCTTATTCAGCAGTGTGTTGTCATTAAGCCCAGGGCTTAATGAACTTGGTTCCCGTTGTAACAAGGGGATCGAGCTCGAGTTTGACCGCAAACAGGAGACGAAATGACGAAACAGTAATCAAGCAACATTAAGTTAATTTTGTTTAAAAAATGTGATGCCGTCTGGAAACCGTTTTCTGTCGACACGATAAGGAAACATGTTTGGAAATGGAACGTATCGGACAAGCTATATTTGTTGTCTTTCCAAGATTTCCTGGAGATGGGGTTGGTTTTTAAAACTTCCAAAACACTGAACTTGGGGACATGAAGTCAGAAGCTGATTTTGATGATTCATAATTGAAGAATCTGGTGAAGCAGCATGCTGGCTGTCAGCTTCTGTTCACCCCACAGGGTTGATATTACTCAAGTACGACTCTGGTCGAAGTGTGTTTGCAGGAGATGACTAGACGCTTGGTTGACTTGGCTGTCACTGAAACGCCGGCAGATGATTTGGCACGACTCGTTATGGCAAGCTTTCCTTAACCGCAGGCTGCAATTACACCGTGTATTATTATTCCTATCACAAGAAACACAGTGACTGATGACCTAAAAATGTGACATTATAGTTTTCCATCTTCGTGTTGTCACTCTTTCCCACCTCACTGATAGCTGTTCCACAGAGTTTTTTCAACTCTGCCCATCCTGTTTGTCTCTGTGATTTCCTTTCCCTTTAGACATGTTGACATTATTGTGTGTGCATCTGGAAATGGCTGCTTTTGATGTGTTACCTACATTTCATGACACACATTTAGTTTTTTTGCCTCTTAAGTCTAGAAGGATTACTGGATTTTAATTGGGATTTTTGATGCTTTGAGTTTGCAGGGGAAATAACCTTGTGAATCATTTTAATGTTGGTGCTTTCATCTCCTGTTATTGCCGTCCGTGTGCTGATTATGTGGACTGTGTGGAGACTTTTCACAAAAGAAAACATTGCATCTTTAGATTGATTCCCCATCATTGTGTTGGAAAATGTTTCCACTTTGATCGGCTTTACTCATGTGTCGGCGCTGGATGGTCCTTAACAAATGGAAATTGTGCAGAATTTCGTATTTATTAGATTCTGTTTCATTGTTGAGTGTGTGTCTGTGTGTGTGTGTGTCTGTGTGTGTTGCTGGAATAATGGTTATCTCTGAGGCTGGGTGAGAGGAAATGGTTCTCGAATGTCAGTGCTGCAAGGCCCTCTTTTATCATACGTTTCTCCACAGTCAGCCATCAAAAGCATATCCTCTGTTGGGCGAGACGAAATGAGAAAAAAGATAAAATAGGCAGAGGGAAATAACGTTGCTCACAGAGGTTAAAAAAAAACAACTAAAAAACTAAAGCAGACAAAACTACAGAGGAAATTAGAAGATAAAAAAGATGGAGATCATCACGCATGCGCCTTGGAATGGACACTTCCTGCAGTTTTCTTTGCTGTACAATGAGCGTCCAGAGGTGCGCCCTGGAATCTTGACTCAGTTTTTCCATCTTAAGTCTGTGGCGGATGGCAGACAGTGATTTATCCCTCGCTGCTGTGAGCCGCAGCGTGGAGACAGTGAAGTAAACCATCTGGTATTCCCCCTGTTAAAGCAATAAGAGGCTGGCTAAAGCGGCGAGAGGAGCTCTGGTCAGAAAAACTCTCTGTTCTCCGAGATCATCTTACGGGTCTGCGGGTGCGGATTCCGGGTACATTTTATTCTGTCTGCTTTTCGTATGCGTTTCTTGTGTGTCTCTAAATAATCTGCTGTTTCCTGTAATCTTGCAATTAGAGTGCCGGGGTAAACTTTTGACTGTGTCATTCTGAATGAGTCGCAGCGAGTTGATCGTGAGCAGGGAAATGAAGGCACAGGGGCGCATAAACAACATAAAAAAAAAAGAGCTCGCTCTCCTCATTTCCTCCCTTTAGCCTCTTCCTCTCTGCTGCTGCTTTCACGCGCCGCTCTCGGCCCGCGGGGTCACTGGGTCAGTGTCCTGAAAAGTCCGGATTAAAGCTGTCCGATAAAATGAAGCATCGCTGATGCAGGCATGTGAGGCCGTCTCCAGGCTTAAGATTGCTCACGTCCGTGTGTAAAACGCTGTCCTCAGTTGCCTTCTAGAGTTGAAGCCTGCAATTCATTCTTCATCTTTTATTCAAAACAAAGCAGCTAATATGATGATTGCTAATGCTGATGATATAACAGCGTCTACTGTGGCAACAAGCGGAATTAAGCAATAAGAGTCAGTGATTTGACTCTACTGTAAGTTATACCAGCAATCTGTGTAAAGTTTGCTCATTACCTTAAAGCTGGTTATCCCAGATGTCCAAGGCTGTTTTAATGCAACTTTTTAAAAATTGCATAATCTCACTTTATATCATATTCTCTTGGAGCCCTGAGTGCATGTAAATAGTGTTTTTGATGCCTCACCGGGATGCTTACTGACATGCCATTCATTTTTGTGCTGGCGTTAGTTTCCTCATGTGTTGTATGTTTGCAGATGTGTGTGTGTGTGTGTGTTCTCTCACAGGAAGTCCATGCAGTGCATGTAATGCGTTCAATCTAGCATACGTAATGCCCGCAGTGGGATTTCCAGGTCTGGTCACATGACACGCCGAAGCAACAACTTAAGGTCAATGATAGTGTGTCTTTATTTGTCTTCATAGGCCTGAACCTGATATAGTGATTGCCTTTTTAGTATTCTGGAGTGGTGGGGTTGTAAAGGCAAAAAAAAAAAAAGACCTTTTCAAGGAAAATGATAAGACTCAAGAGACAGAATTCACACTGCAAATGCAATATAACAAGTGTTTCATTAGGCCTTGTGTCCGAATCCAGTCCACTCGCCTTCTCAGGTAATAAACGCTAGACCAAGCAAGCCTTCGGCTGCAAACCCTTCAGTGTATCAAATTGAGCATTTTATTATTCCACTTTTTAAATGCTAAGAGGATGGATGTATCACTTCCTTTAGCTACGCAGCTCATTAAAGTCAGGGGCCTTAATTGCAACCTGCTGCCACAGTTGGCTTTGGTTAAAAAGTTTTATAACAAAAATCAGGTGAAATGAA
Organism: Chelidonichthys spinosus; assembly: GCA_029853015.1. NCBI lineage: Eukaryota > Metazoa > Chordata > Actinopteri > Perciformes > Triglidae > Chelidonichthys > Chelidonichthys spinosus. Next base: position 17,095,921 of record CM056840.1, read on the forward strand.
AAAAAAAAAATTCTGTGATGCGCTCTAGGAGGGGGAAGTCTCTCATTGGGCATTCTTGTTTTTGGCTGTGCCGGTTTCCAAGAGAGGCAGGGTCCTCTTTATGGCTGCTAATTACTCCTTGTCCTCAGCGCCAGGTCAAGCATGTGCCTGGAGAGTCAGGCCTCACTTCAGGAAGGGCTGGAGGAGGATAGGGGGCAGGGAAACGGGGGAAGAATGTTAATCTCCATAACACCCCCCTCCCCATGAAAAAAATCCTAATTCACCAGTCCGGCACCCCTCCTCCTGTCAGATGGAATGGTCCCGTCTGGAGTGAATGTTGTTGCTGAATGTGTGCATTTGAGATAGGGGGGGTCGATGGATAGGTAAGGGGGGCGGGATCCACCACAGGATTATGAATCCGAGAGAAAAAAGTCAGAAAGAAAGTGGAGGGAGTGGAAGAGAAACCACACCTTTGCCCACTCCCCCCCTCTCTCTCTTAACAGTTGTTAACGCAGGAAGTTTGACCACATTTTAAAATAATTCACACTTAAAAACCCTCTGCTGTTTTTATAAATCCATTACGCTGCTGCGACCTCATCGAGGCCACCGTCTGACAAACAAACCCATAAAAAGGTTGAAGACAGAGTTAACCGCTACCCTCTTTTTTTTTATCACATCACAGTCGAGATACTTGCTAATTTGTACATTTTGCTTCCAAAGCAATTCGACAGCGCTGGTAGAAGTGGATGCTTCAATTCTCAGAGATTTAAAAGGATGGATTCAGCTTTGTTTTCCATCATCCATCGACATATCACGCCATTCAGAGCCTAACGAAAGAATATGTTCAAAGCTTCCAAAGAGGCTTAAAGGATGCACTGTACTTCTTTTTTTTTTGCCCTGCTCCGTGAGAGTGACAGCCAAGTGGCAGCAAAGAGCAAATGTACACAAGACCGTGTCAAATAAACAGTTTTCTGTGTAACCTGCCTCCTGGATGTGAGGGGTTGTGGTCAGAGGGGAGGGGGGGGAAGTGTTTTTAGCATTTATTGCCAGAGGTGTCGGCCTCTCGAGGGATCTGCCACGCTAAGTGGGTAAACATCTCAGCTTAACAAGGTGGGACTGAGACCCATACCTGTGGCTTAGGATGTGGTCGGGGTCAGCTTCCGCTGGAAGGTCGACCGCCGGTGACGAATCCATGAATGAAGGTGTGTAAAGGGGGGGAGACCGGGGAGGAAAATGGAGCTGATGATGTTTGACTCTTGCATCAGGCGAGGCATCGCTTTAATGGAAACTGCATTCACTGTTCTCAGATGGGTTTCCAATGGGTCTGTGATTTCTCGGTTGGCATCTCGACAGAGATATTATGTTATCCTTTCACCTCCCTCCTCTTTTCCCGTTAGCTGCTAATTGGCCCTCTCCACCTGGCTCACCTCCAGATGACCCAGCGGAGGCCTCGTGGTCGCTTTTTTAGATCCACCGGAAAAATGAATATAACAGATTTTTGCAGGAGGAAAAAAAAAAAGGATAACTGGAAATGAGAAAGTGGAACGGTTTGATAGTTATAACTGAGTGATGGAAGGAAAGGAGGAGGGGTATCAGGTAGAGAATGAGGGGGAGGAGGATGATGTTCATGGGATTAGTTTGTGTCAGTGTGGATTAGCAAAAGCAACACTCGTCAGCAGGGGTCGTGACATAGTTAGCATCGACTCGATGCTCATAACAGGCCCCCCCCCCACCACCACCCTCTCCTTCTTTCCCCGTGGTGCTGAGCTGGCTGTTATTATGATGCTGTTATTGTTATTATGTCATATAGGCTGCCGTTGCCCAAAAGCATCTTATTTGAATCATTTATCAGTCTGTGTGTCGCCGTCATCTAAAGTACTACAATCCTGAAACAGCTGATCAACGACTGTAGTTTCCTGCTGGTGTTTATGTGTTTAAACGCTCCATTGTGACTTTTACAAATACAGTTTACAAGCAGCTTCACGAGCTGAAACGACGGCTAATGTGTCGCCGTGGTGACGTGATGATGTCGAAGTATACTGTGATGTGAGTGTTAGGATTATATGAGGGAAGCTATGAATGGATGTTTGTACCGAGTGTGTAGCCGAAAAGGCTGCAGGGACAGGCTTGTATGCCCATATAAGGCATCGGGGGGAGATGCTGCGTCGTCGTGGAGATGGAAAAGGGAGGCTGGTTGGTTATTACAGTCTGGGAATCACAGACTGAGCCCACATCGACTGCAGACCTCAAAGCTGTAGCTTGAGTTCAGCGTGACATCGAAGCTCCGTCATTTAATCAATTAAGTGATCTCCATGCCCTTATATGGACTCCTTCTGTGCAACCGCTAGTGATCGATTGATTTATTTTTCCCGAGGGGAATAATTCGCCATTGGATTGTTGCCCGGGTCAGAGAGGAATCACTGTCAAAGCAGACTGTTGTGATTTTTACAGGGAACACTGTCCTTGTTAAAACGCGGTATTAAATTAAAAAAGCTTTATTTGTGAGGTTTTACGTCACTTAACGTCTTTTATATTGGTGTCTGAGAAAAAACTGTCCGTCTCACTGGAACTGATTTAGAAGTCCAGCTCCAGAACGTTTTTTATTGTTAAAATCCTACGTGATGTTTGTCTGATAGATGCTAAATATACGTTTTTTAAAGAATTAAATTCTTCTATCCTGTGTGCTTATTGGTTATAGTGGTGATAGTGCTTTAATTCTGTATCTTCTGACATCTGCACTCAACTTGTTACAAGTTACATTCAAGTCCCTGAACGCCTCAGTTGCTAAGCGACCAGTGTAACAGACTGAGACAGATCAACTTACCACAATCTCCCACGTACACACCGATAGGTGAGGGCGAGGGTATCGATGTGCAACACTTTGTTTGCATTAAAGACCGATCAATCAGAGCATGTTGCAACAGAACTACATTTCCCATCACTTGGTGGACCTTCTAACGTATTATTAGACGGCTGCAGAGACGACGAGCTCATTAAATGAGCCTCCGTCATCGCCTCGTGGTGAGTGATGAGGCATTTTACTGGCCGGTCGGGGAGTTTCTGTCCGTCTTCATTACGAGTCGATGACAGACAAAGCTGTCTCTTTTGTCGAGGCCCTTCACCTGCTCGGAGCCCCGCCCCCCCATCATCATGTGGCGTGCACCTCCAGGAATGTGTGGTGTAGCTATACTTTTGACATGCTTTCATTGCTGGAATAGGTTTTTGTTTTTCTCTCAAATGAGGAATTTGGATCCATAATAGATTCTTTGACAGGAAAAGGGTGAGATGAGGGAAATCCTCACGCAACAATTAAAAAGTGAATTCCTCTACACAGAGGGTGTGTTTGTGTTCAAACTGTTATAAAGAGTGTTACCTTATTCCACTACTTGAGTAATTAAAACGACGGCGTCTGTCTGCTGCAGAGTGATTTGTTGGTTTCTCCTTCTTTAGTCAGATCTTTGTCTCGTTGACGATAAGACGATGCAGCCAACGTGCAATCAGACGTCCATTAACGAGCAGGAAGTTGTTGTTTTTTTATCCAGCCATCAGCTGTGGACGAACACGTGCACGTTTTTTTTATTTAATTGATCTGCGCTGCTGCACGTGAGCCATGTGTAATGACATCCAGCTGGAGGTTGTTGCAGAAGAGAAACACTCACGCTCTGGCCATTCACCCTTTTCCACCTTTCCCAGCATCCCTTTCACTCTCAGATGGATGGCGGCTATTGAGAGTCCCCCCCCTGTGAACGGTGTGTGTGGTCTTTGAAGCCAGACACTGGGACTTCTGTACCTGTGTATGTGTGTGTGTGTGTGTGCATGCTTTCATACTGCAGAATACCACCACGCCATTCTCTTTGTTCTTATTTCTTAAACTCTCCGTGCCATAAAATCCCTGTATTGGCTCTTTGCTTCCTCACTTTAGTGTTTACCCTCCTCTAAAACACCCCGACAGCCCCCATTCCTAACACGCCCGTCCCTATAGACACGACCCGGTGTCCTTTTCTTGTCCAGACGAAGGTCCTGTGACGCTAACGGGTCATCATCGTGTAGCTCGTGTGTGTGTGTGTGCATCTGGCTGCAGGAACAGCTGTTTGTCCTGCGTGGTTTTGGCATGCGAGGGTGCGGTCCGGGGTCAAACCCCGTGTCACATTGTTCTGATCTAGTGTACTCCTGCGGTGGCCTGGTTACAGCCGGAGAGAAGGGGGGGGTGGCGACCTTTCACGGCCCCCGTGAAAGTGTGCTAATTGCACGGTTGCGGCCAAGAAGAAGGCGGGCGGTAGATTTTTTAGCATGGCGTGGAAATGGATGGGTTTTTTGGTGCAGTTGTAACCCGTGATCATGGTGGATCTATAAATGGGCACGTCTCAGTTTAGCGCCTAAATGGACAACTGGAAACGTCTCCGGACCACAACAATGACATCTCCTGCTGAGTAACCGGAGCGCTTGACTCAGCAAAAGACAGAAAATAGATGGGAACGGTCGTAATTAAAGCCTTTAAAGGCTGAATCTATACATGCATTGTGTAAACGGCAAAAGTCTTACTTTAACCTCCCCAGAAAATGTAAAGAAAATCTTTTTTTCTTCCTGTCTCTCCACAGTGGAACCAGCAGACCTCTTGAAGATTTTAGATTTTCACAGCTTACCTGAGGGTGTTAGAAGAACGACGGGTTTCTGCTCACATCGGAGATCAACACAAGGACCTGATGTGGCTTACAGAGTATCCAAAGACGCCCAGCTCAGCGCCCCCACCAGACAGCTGTACCCAGGTGAGTCTTCCTCCACTCCCTACCTGTTTTTTTTACAATTCCTCTAACTAACCATTTAAAAGCCATTTTCAAATAATCCCCCTCCATGCTAACTACTCCGTGTTAATCTCTGCAGGAGCTTTATGACCTTTCACCCCACATCATATTAAACTGGGATTATACCATTTAAAACATAGCTGGAAAGCAATTTGTATGTGCCGCCTTGTGCCTTGTTCCCCTCCAGGCAGCCGTTTTATTGACTCCTGTAATATTTTCGTCAACTCTATCTTTGCTTTATGGGACTTAAGGCGCTTTATACCCGCTGTTTCATTTTTCACCCCCCCCCCCCCCCCCCCCCCCTGTTAACTTATTCACTCCTAACTAGAACACAAAGTGCAGCACATGTGGAGCAACAAATGGCTTAGTCCTGTTGCTTAGTCAGACATTTCCAGATAATTTAGGGATAGAGAAATAAAACGCTCATTCACCCTGCACGAGAAATCCTGCCCTGTAATATATGATGGGAGGAGGAGGAGGAGGAGGAGGAGGAGGACGATGGAAAAGCAGTGAAAAGAGGGGAGGGAAGTCTGGGGTTCCACTTTTGCCTTGTTCTATTGTGCTGACGTGGCTTTGGGTTACTGCTTCATGGTGCGCTGCAGTCGTGCTTTTCTGTTCTCTCCTCCCTCTCTCTGCCTTTCTCCCCTCCTTCCCTCTTTTATTTTCCCTCCAGCGCCGTCATTTTTCCCTCTATCATTTCTCCGAGACTGCTGCCGCCTCCCAGTGTTTTCTAACTTTCATCAAAAACTTTGTCTGGTGAGACCTCAACACCATAATTCTGACCCAGACAACCAACTTCTTCTATTGTTGAGAAATGTTTCCCCCCCCAAAAAAGGCTGTGATGTGGTGCAGATGCAGAAAAGAGGGAGGAATAATAACCAATTCCTGTGAGCTAATCTTCCACCGAGCTTAGATTGGACGGCCGCCCGATTCAAGGCCCCTTTTTTGTTGTTGTTGAGATGTTTCGTTGGCCTCAGCCGACCTTTTGATCCGCGTCGTGGCTCTTCTTCGGGGGTTTAAAGTAGAGCCGCGGAGCCCTTCGTGCCCCCCCCCCCCCCCCCGTTCTCCAATCAAACAAATACAATTCCCCTTTGAAGCCGTGTGACAGAAGAGACCCGTATTGAGTCCCCTGTTTTGGATACACATGCTCTAATTACACACATGCTCCCTCTGGATCATCCGAAATAACAGTCTACATAAAACAAACCAACTTTGGGGTGAGTTCACAACCGGCACCACGTAGTCTTAAAGGTGCAAACAGAACCAGCCCCCCGTCTGAGGCTTTAAGAGTCTAGTCCCAGTGTCTGTGATGTCTCGCCTTCACATGAACGTTCAGCTAATATGTTCCAGAAGGTGACGTCATTTTATCCACTTTTTTTCCTCCCCCTTTTTTTTTAAGTAAGTTTTGCTACCGAGTTATGACTTTGGCCCGGAGCCCGGAGTCACAATTTGCCTAAATAGCCATGACAGGTTCCTGCATTCCCCCTTAAAGGTTAAAAAAAAAAAAAAAGCCACATATAGAAAAGCAAAATGCTAACACGCGTTGTTTTGTTATGATTATACTGTCGGTAATAAAAAGCCACAGTAGCTGTGATTGAGAACACACCAGCCTGTGACCCTGCAACCACAGATGGTCTGCGATGATGTGTTGGAAAAGAGCGTGTGCAGACATGCGATCATTAGGCAAACATGTGGAAGGGATGATTCATTTGAAACCGCCGAGGCTCCGAAAACAGAGGAGTCCTTTCTTACCTTTATGATGTGAAAGAAAGTGAGGAAACGGGGGCAACGAGGCCGCCGTCCACTCTTAAACTTTTACACTTCCCATGTCTCCATAGTCACATCTATGAGGAATAGCATTATGAGTATTAAAGAGGCAGTCCCTAACATTTACATCTATTTAGTTCTCTTTTAAGTTCCTGTCTATCAAAGACTGAGTTAAAACAATGGTGGTTGATCATGTGACCCACTAATAAAAGTGCTTGTACTGTAGAAATAGGATCTGTGTCTGTGGCGACATTCCCGCACAAAAATTCAAAATTAGTTTTATCTTTTTCCTTCAGTCAGCAGGTTGGCCTGCAGGTGGAGCTACTCACAGACGTATGCTGCGTTCAATGTAATCTGAAATCCGTAACTTCCATCTGCTGAGTCAGGCTCCCTCTAGTCTAAAGTGTTTGATTTCATTACTGCTGACTCACAATGGAGGATCAACAGGCAGAGAAAGAAGACCATTCAACTTCCAGTCCAAGAAAAAGAACCAACAAACTAATGGAAGTCAAGAAGGAACGTCATCAAGAAGCAAAGTGACGCCAACGAGGGAAAACCACGGACCTCCTTTCAGTGTGGAGCATTTGAAGGCATCATCAGATCAGAGACAGTCCACACTGTTGGGTGAGGGAGATGAGTCCCAGAGGCTCTCCTGCAGTTCCATCTACCGCCAGAGAGGCCGCTAGAAGCAATCTTACAGACTGCCACTTTAATACAAAATCGCCATGCATCACTGGCTGCTTCTTCTATGTCATTATGACACACGGCGAGTGGGGAATGATGCGGTGGCTCTTATGTTGCCTCTGATTCGGGGTTAGCTGTCACTTGGCACTCAAACTCGTGGTTTGGTGGTGGCGGCTGTGGCTCGGCCTTTTCAGTGAGCTCTGCTGGATCACAAGCCGTTAAAGCAATAACGCTGCTGGTTTGATTGCATCCATAGACAATGCAAAAAACAATTATAACAATAACGATATTGTACATGACAGCTAGTGAGTGAGGCTGTATGGCGGCCGACTCCTGGTATTATAGCAGATCATAATTACCGGTTGATTTCTGCAGATTTCTTTTTCGTATGTAAACAGATGCAAAAAAAAAAAAAATATAAATAAATAAAAGTCGGCAAGGGGCAAGAGTACAACCAATGATGAAAATATGAAGGGTAGTCAATGGTCTTAAAGGATGTGTTTTTATCTTCTTCTCAGCCGGGAAGCAAAAGAATAGAACGTAGATGGCATTTTTGAGCATTAAAAGACATATTTAAAGTAATTTAACACTTTAATTTGGGCCTTTTCCATTAGAGCCACCTACATGCAGGACACACACACATCCATCTCTATCTCTTTGTCCACGTTCCTCCCATCTCTGCACACCAACAGACCGACAGGTGCGCTCGTCGTCTCTAAGCAGCGATGTGCAATCTCACAGGAATGCTGCGTGCCTCGTACAGAAGGAGGGATTTGGACACGGCGATGACTGAGTGACCAATTATTAAGGCACATTTCTACCCCGTTTACCTGCCCGTATGAGATTGCGGCGGGGATCGGCTGTAACTCCACCCTCTCTTCCCTTCCCTGACGTTTGTGGCGTTCTCATAGACGTTCCGTAGATGAAGGAGAATAATTTATGTGCGGATATCAAACGCCTTCTCCAGTGTGAAATTGGAGACGGGGTGGCACTCCGCTCCCTCCGTCTCTTTTAACTTTAAATTAGACCTCTCCATCAACCCCAACGCTGTGGCTCTCGCAGAGAATAGACGGTAGATCTAAAACGGAGGAGAGATTTGATCAAAAAATCACAACAATATACTTGAATGGGTTATTTAATCCGGAGGATGTTGGCGGAGATGTCCATCTGTGCGTCTCTTTGGGTCTTTGACTTTCCCAGACCTCTTGTGTGTGTGATGATGGTGCTGTAAACTCCCAGGCCTTTCCATTCCCATGTCACACACACACACACACACACACACACACACACCAAACGAGGTATCTCTCATCTGGTGGCCTGAAGTAGCAGAGAGACACATTCCAGAGAAACCTGAGCTTTTGTACGAGGTCCTGAGGAGAGAGAGGGAGTGAGGAGGAGGAGGAGGAGGAGGAGGAGAAAGGGTCACAGACACAAGACAGTCCCCCCCCCCCCCCTCCACTTTTAATGTTAACCTCCTTCTTTCACCCTCCTCTTCTCCACGGTCTCAGTCCTTGTAGTGATGACAGGGACAACAAATCCACAAATGAGAAACCTTGCTACTTCGACTTCAATTTCGGAGGCTGTTTAATACTCACTACCCCCCCCCCCCACACTCCCTCTTCCTCAGTAGTGTCCCTTTCACCCCACAGCTGACCCTTGACCTCCACACAAACAGCCTGTCCTGAGCCAGCGCTGAGTCATAGGGCCTCGTCCAGCAACACTTTCTCTCGTATTTTAACAACACTTGATCATTAATTGGAGTTGCGTGGCTGATTGAACAAAGTAAATGTGTGATTTTCCAAGAAAAATCATCATCATGCAATATCATCCAAGGTTTGTTATATTCTTAATTGGGATCAATGAACTACAAATGTACTAATCCAATCATTAGAATTACTCTAAAATCTATGGTAATCCGACAATCATGCATTTTGTTTACTCCTCAAATTCTATTTGTGGCCTGTGAAAGTGGGCTGCCATTTTTTTTTTATTATCATGGGAAGATCATCACATTCTCTGTCCCAAAAGGAGCCAAAAATAAGAAATCAAGAAAAAAACGACATAAGAAGAAATGTGCTCTCATATTGCTTCTTATACCATGCTGCCGGAGCATATGTGTCAGTTAAAGCACTCTTTCTCATATGATGCCAAGCTGAATTCCTGAGGGAGCTCGCTGCCAAGGCATGTACTCTCTCCCCGCATGATGTGGTCTGCAGCCTGGCATTAATCGAGGAGGAATCGTACAAAAGAGGCAGGAAAGACAAGACAGGAAGGCGAACAGACTCCCAGATGCTTGAAAAACAAAAATGAGACAAAGAGTCAAATGAATGGATAATGGCGCTGAAGTGTCTCTCTTTTTTCCCTTGCTATCTCCTCCAAACTTTTTCCAACAGTCCTTCTGAAACATCTTTTTTCTCCGCAGCCAGTTCAGCATTTTTTTTTCCAGCCTCCTATTATTCTGAGAAAATGGTGGCTGAGTGCAGGGGTTTGATGGCTGCACGAGGTGCTACAAAACCGCTGCAGCCACAAAACCCTGCCTCTCTTTTCCGGCCGTCTGGAAATCTCCGCTCTGCACACACACACACACACACTGCACAGCAAAAAAAATCTGCTACCGGGATCCAAGTGGGTTTCTTTTTCGTAAGTTCAAGATAAATCTCGTAACAATAGCAGGTTCCAGTGTAGTCAGATCACTTCTGTGCTTTCTTTTTCCTCCCAGAGGAAACGATCGAAAAATACTGTAGTTTTCAACATTAGTCTCCTCGGGTGGTTGTGAATGCCCCCCCTCCCTCCCTGAAAACACCCCCACCAGGAGAATCTGTCTGGCAGATGTGCCTCCACACTTCAGCAAAATGGAGGAAATATTTGTGGCTGCACATGCAGACGGAGGCAAACACCTTTTTTTTGTAAACGTCTGATTCGGCACTTCGACACTAGCGTTATTATTGGTATTCCTTTATACGTGTGTGTCTTTAACACTTTCTCCTGTCGTTTTATTATTTTTACTCCTTATTTCCTCATTTCTTGCCGCGAGCGTCTGTTGGATCGATCAGCTGTAGGAGAAGAGAGAGAGAGAGAGAGAGAGAGAGAGAGAGAGAGAGAGAGAGAGAGAGAGAGAGGCGGAAAGGAGGGGTTTCAAGGATCGCTCAACAAAGTCTCCCAGGATCACATGCTTTTGTCATTATGCTCCTCATCCTGTGCTGTGCTGGAAATGCTCCACTTTGCACTTTATCCCCCCCCCTCCTCTCTGAACCGGCCTCTAGTCTGCCAGCCATCCCTTTCAGATTAATCCTATCCCGTTACATTTTTGGGCTAATCGCTGGCCTTTCCTTTCTGCACTCAAAATCTTTCCAATTCTTTCCGATCTAAATGGTCATTCCCATTTCCATATCACCACCATATCACAAATTGAATAGTCATATTCAAACATCTCTCTCTCTCTCTCTCTCTCTCCGTCGTCCAGGTGATGTGTTCCCAGAGGACTTTTCCATCCTGGCCACGGTGAAGCCTAAGAAGGGCAGCCAGTCCTTCCTGATGTCTGTGTACAACGAACAGGGCATCCAGCAGCTCGGACTGGAAGTGGGCCGCTCTCCAGTGTTCCTGTACGAGGACCACACAGGCAAACCCAGCCCCGAGGACTACCCCCTTTTCAGAGGAGTCAACCTAGCCGACGGAAAGTAGGTGTTTCTGCTCGATGGACATCCGGACGTTTAGATGAATGCATATGAGACTCTGATTAAAGTCCAGGTGGATGTGTGAGGCTTTTGATGCTGGAGTAGTTTGTTAAGCGGCATCTTGTCCAGTAATACGGTGTTTTACAATTAGAGCAGGGGCGTCCAATCAGACACCTGATTCAACTAATTAACTCTTCAATCAAGACCTTGATGAGTTGGATCTGGTGAGGTAGCCGGCCCTTCTCGGATGAGATTGGACCCCCCCTTCTGTAGAGGATCTGTTGCACCAAATGAATTCTAACGAGAGGCCGAACACAATAGAGACGCTTCAGAGTGCCTTTAGTAGTGTGTAAGTGGGATGAAACCCAGTAAGTGTGTGAATTAACCTCATCTTCCCCTCCCTCTTCCAGGTGGCATCGAGTGGCCATCAGTGTACACAAGCAGACCATCACCCTCATTCTGGACTGTAAAAAGAAGGCCACCCAGAAGCTGCTCCGGAGCCCCCACCCCATCATCGATACCAAGGGAATTGTAGTATTTGGAACTAGAATACTTGATGAAGAAGTCTTCGAGGTAGGCGTTACACTTTGACTCCTAATCTACGTGTTTTTAAATGGCGTTATTCTCGAATGTATTCTACACTGTTATCCCCATAAAGATGGAATATTTTGTTTACAGACCACAATCCTCCTTGTTAATTCCTATTCTAAATGCATCAGTAATCACCAGGTGGAATTAATTAATTCATCACATTTGTTTGGTGCTATAAGAAAAACAAGACATTTGCAAATAATTCCAACTTTATGGGTTTGTATCTTTTTACAAGATGTGCACTACTTTTCCACTCCAAGTCCATTTTGCATGTGAGAATGTGAAATGATTGATGGCACGTCACAGAACCAGAGATGCAATTTTCAAGGCCGTATTCAACACATCTAGTCAGGCGGGAGGTACATAATAGTCCCTTTTTGTGGACGACACTTGAATTTGATTTATGGTCCTGAAGTAGATCAAGCTAAACTGCAGCACAGACACATGTGGCCGCGGTGCAAACGATCGGTCATCCCCGATCCCGATCCGGGATTGCGGCAGCGTCCGCTTCCTCTCGTGTGGATTTAGCTCCAACATCTGCCACCCACCTATACACACAATCACACAATCACATTTAATTCAAGGTGCCACATCTCCCACACAAATAAACACCATATCCTCCAAAACATGTTGTTGCAGTTTCGAGGTTTTGCATCATTGCTGGTTTTTAATGTTTTTTAATTCTTTCTGTGATTTGGCTGCAACGTTTTTGTTGTTTACAGATGTTTTTTTAACGAGTGGGGACAAGTTTTCATCATCACAATGAGGGCTTAACGTCTTCCTGTAAACACTTTGTGGCTTGAGATGAAAGAAGAACGTTTAATCTGACGATTGTCGGGGAGGCGGGGTTATAATACGGGTATCAAAACATGAACTACTGTTTTTGCTTTTAGTCTACCTGGCGTGAAGAATCGGAGTTAGTTTGAAAAAGGAACTTAAACAAGCTTTTGTGTGGATATTTGTGGTTCTTTAACATGACCCCTGTGAGGGACACACACACACACACACACACACACACAGAGGCAGAAAGGCACAAGGAATAGTGTTGTCTTTGTCCCGTCAGAGTTGTGCTTGTTTAAAGGGGGATTAGTCCGTGAGGCTGAGGCCCTCAATAATAATTAGTAACAGAGGCTGACTGATGTGACTGATGCTGAGCCAGCTGACCTTTGACCTCAGTGCTGCTCAGTGAGAGCAGAGAAAAAGAATGAAATATGACATCACTCCCATACACACACACACACAACCCCGCATGTTTGCCAAACCATATGGGAGATGGATATATGACGGGATATAAAACTAAAACTCCAAATCACAGCTTTCAACTTCATACCGTATATATGAATCTCTTCCCACAGCAGCGTTAGATGTGCGACATTGTTTCGTGTTACACCGATTATGTTCAAGGCAAATTATTGACTTGAACTATTTAACGAGGCATGAATCCAGATGTTTTTGTGTGTGTGCAGCGATTATTTACTAGTAAATTCCTCCGGTTGCCAACAGGACGACGGTTGTAATTCTGCTATAATTTTATTGTAATCGCCCCGCCGTACCGATACTGGAACGATTTAATTCGTACCTGGCTATCAGAGCCGTTACCGTGGGAACAGACAGATATTTTTTGTGTGAGATGTTTTAAAAGGCCTCCCGCTGTGCGTCTGCCAGTCAGGGGGGAGAGAGAGAGAGAGGGAGAGAGAGGACAGGCTCCAGTGCGTGCAGAAAATGGAAAATATGCCACATAGTTTCCAAATTATGCTCAGGCTGCGCTCCTTTCCTCCTCTCACTCCCTTCTCCCCCTCGGTGGTTCAGCCTGATCCCGTGTTGACTTTTGCCAGAGTCGGTTACCACCGAGAGAGTGGTGAGCATGAAAACAGCCCCCCCCCCCCAAAAAAAAAAAAAACATATGCCATTTCACCGGGAGGCCAATTAATTCAGCCTCCTCAAGAGTCTTCAGTTCCTGGTCTCTATAGAAGAAAAAACAGCATGTAAATAATAACAAGTGTCACTTTGAGAGAGGTTTCTTTTAAAAAAGTCCATCATAATGATGACTCAGGGTTGGTGCTGGAAATCCTTGAAAACACTTGAATGTTAGTGTGGTGTTTTCAAGTTTGAAAAGTGCTTGGATTTAGAATAAAGTGCTTGAAATGTGTGTTCTATGTGGTGACATCTGACTGAAAACAGCATTTTCTGACATTTCTTATGAAAAATGACTTTTGATGATGAACAGATGATGAAAATAGTTGGTGATTATATTTCTGTGGATCTGTTAGTGGAATTAGTTTTCCTTTCATTTGTGGTCCTTCTGTAAAAAGCTGTCTCCAAACATCATGTTGGTTGTTTAGAGGACAATAACATCTCATTTAATGTGATGAACAAGTGACATAATAAGTAGACTGAATACTGACCATTGGATTGATACAATATGGAGTTTACCACAGCTGGAAGGTGCTGGAAAAGCATGGAAATGCACCTTGAAATGCTTGGAAAGTGCTTGAATTTGACTGGAGAAGGTGTAGGAACCCTGATGACTGCTTAGAAAGAATTGAGGAATGATGATGAATCTGATTTATCACACCATTGAATTAAAGTGAATGGTGGGGTTGCTTCTCCATAGAGGATCCCTTTCTTTACATACAGCAGCCAGAAGGCAAGTAGTACTTGTATGTAGTACTTAGTGTATGCTGAGGTGGTTTGTGGTTTGGTTTCTGACATGCTTATTGTGGTCTCAGAGAAAGCGTCTACCCTCTATAAGTACCATAATGTTATTTCTTTTTGCTGTAGCGTGTGCCAGTGAAGACTATGAAGGTAATTAAGGTGCTGTTTGTATAAGAAGACATGCATTTTACCTGCTAGAGAGTAATTACTCCTACCTGTAATGAACATTTTAAACCTGTATCTTTAATAATGTGCAGCTAATGGCTTTAAGGTATGTTTTCTTCTAGACTGTGGGGGTTATGGATGTTAAAAGCATATGTGAATTTAAATCTCCGTTGTGCAGAATTTAGAGGTCCTCATGACAGAGTCCTTCTGCAGAGCGAGTCCTTTGATTTCCGTGTGCCAAGAAAAACCAGAGATAATTTAATGCCCATCCCTCGATCCTCAGTAGCGTTGAGTGAAATAAACGGCCGTCGTTGGCTTTGAGGGGATCGCAAACGGGACAGATGGACCACCTGGCTTCCCTCAAAGGGGGACCACGGGAGAGCAGAAAGTCCTGTATGAATGCGGGCGATCATATAGTGTAGTTTTCAGTCACAGAGTAGCAGTTTTGGCATTTTTCGGAGCATTGGAACCGAATCAGCAGCCTCGGATCAGAAGAACAAGATGTTCCGGATCGAGAGGAGCGAGGGAAGCATGGGAGCAGTAGAGGGTTCAGGGGTTTTCTGGAGCCAAAACCCTTTTGGTCATACTCTGGAAAGAATGAGGAGCTCTCTCTCCCCACTGATGTCAGTCTTGGAACGGCAACCGTAGCGCATGACATCATCCAGAGGTTTCCTCGGTATCGGATAGGCTGTCTGATCCGAACATGGGGGGGTTCATCTGTGTGGGTGGTGATAAGTTGGGGAGGATAGGTAGGAAAGTGTGATGTTCTTCAGAAGAGGAGCCTTGAGCTCATATTGAAATAAAGGATTAGAGGTGGAATGAGCGGGGGAGTTAAAGACAATATGATAAGCAACCCCCGTGGTGTTAACTAGAGCCAGGAAAAAAGTAGTAAAAACACACGCTTGCTACTCGTTAAGCGCTTTGATATTGCGATGGCGTGATGAGTTGTGCACATCCTGTTTCCTTACGTTAATTACTATTTACCTTACTACTTCTCTGCAGCTTATTTACAGTTTCAGGTCGTGATGCGTTCTTCTGTCGACGCTCCCCTGATTCACATCCAGTCTGTTTTGAAGAATTTCCAAAATTCAGAATCCCATTTAAGCCCATCTTGGCCAAGTGTCTCGGATAGTAGTAGTAGTAATAGTAGTAAAATCGCTTTGACTGATGATGGTTGGGCTTCTCTTTTATTATCTGTTATTGGCAACACTCAGTAGATCCAGTAAAGCTTTTCAAAGGCTGTAGTTTGCCTCTTCGATTTTTTTGTCACAAAGCAGTAACGGGTCCAGCTCGGATGGTAAATGGATGGAAAATGGTTTCTCCCAGGGAGATTCTATTAGGAGGAAACCTGGAAGGACAATGTGCAGCCTTCTCTCATTGATATAAACTCATAAATAGAAACACCTGTCAGTAAAAACTGAAGATTTGAACATTTAGGCTATCTTTAGCTCCATAGCCCTGGTTTAGCTCCTTTAGCATCTAGCCGTGACCTTAGAGCTCCTTTAGCGCAGGGCTAATGGTTGCATCGGGTTTAGCTAGCACCTGGTAAAATGTCTTTTTTTCTGCAGTGTTGAGTGCAAATGTGTTAAAGGGTCGGTCTGTAGTTTTCCCCTCAGATAAAACAAAAAATTCAGTGGAGAAACCAGGAACTGCAATAATGTCAGTTATCCAGATGTTGTTATGCAGATGATAATGCATTATTACAGGCTGAAGTAGAGAATTTACCGCCATGTGTCACTGTGTCATATTGTAGTGAAAATATCATTTCTGAATGGTATTTAGTGGCATATTGTTTTTCCAAAGCATACAACATTAAATCCCTACACATGTGCATTGCCATGGATTATCTCGTCCAAAGTTTGTCATGCTTCACTGTCAGAACACACTGCCTCGATGCATACGGAGGACTGGGATGTAGACTTCAGTAGCCCCAGGGAAGATGAAGTTTCCACCATGGATAATTAAGAGAATTTCCCTAACTCATGTCAGATGTTTGTCTTTCGCCCCTTTTATTCCCTCTGTTATTTCTTTACTGTGTCAGCAAGCCCCGAAAGTGTCCCCTCAGCACTTTTTTTATGTAGATTTCAGCAATTGGCCCAAGCCAAACTCTCGGAATACGTCTCTCGAATGAGATGAACAGGAAATGTGAATATGGCTGCCTGTAGTTCCCTCAGAGAAGGTTGGGATTAACATGTTATACAGAAGGGAGTGTGATGGGGGGGCAGGCGGAGAGGGCATGGTTGAGGTGCTGTGTGGTGGATAAGTGGGGTCTGTTGATCTTGGCAGCTGCTCTGAGTGTCGGGGTTGAGCTCCAGTCTGGATGGGAAAGCGTACATGGTTGCAAATGTACTTGATGTCTGGTAAAAAGTTTTTAAATCTGTCAATTTGACAGGGACTATGTATACAATATGTTTGGGTTTTTTTGTGTGTGTGTGTGTCCGATCCGTGCCGCAGGGCCGACCTCTGCCGACGTTCTGTTTCTGTGGTCAGATTGGAGTTTGCCCAGGTGCTGGGGCTGCCGAGTGTGCCGCCGGTGTGGGCTGGCAGAGGGGACCCGGGGCCTGGCTCAGAGCTCGGGGGTGACTGTGTAAATATCTTTGCAAAAGCCAGCTTGCCTTAAAAAAAAAAAAACTCAGCCTCACTCAAGAGCTTCGCGACCTCCCAGAGTCGTACGTCTAAAACTGATGAAAAACGTACACATTTTCTCCTGTGAGCTGTTGTCTGAGTGTTTTTAAAGGCGTAAAAGGAAAACAGAGCCATAGATCGGTGTCCCCTGTGGATATGAAGAAATAATGAGCATGGTTTTGTGCTGTTTATTTCATGCAATGTTGCTCTAAGCCAAGAAAGTGCAACTCCCCCTAACCTAATCAGCATGGGTTCACCACCCTATAATGAAAATAAACCTTCACCTCATGCTTCAAGTATGCATTTATATAAGAAAGAAAGGAAGAGAGAGGAGATCTTTTTGCCCTATTCATCAGCTGCCCATTGCGATCAATATTGCCCTGTATCGTGTCCTTTAATCCAGAAGGGGGATCACAGTGAACTCGGTCCACCCTGCAGGATTGTGGGTCAGGTTCAGAGCGGAGACACGTTTTTGGCCCCATGATCACTAGAGCACTCTCCTGCCCCCACCTGGACACAACCAGAACACCCAGTAGGGGTTCACGTCTGAACCCAACAGGTGAGGGTCGGGAATGTCAGCCGGCGAAGACGAAAGAATCTGAGCAAATTTTTCAGTAATCTTTTTAAACTTCACACGTCGTGTTTCTGTGCAACTTCTTTAACGCAAAGTGTGTGAAGTCAGCTCGACTGCAGGCGTCGGGGCTTTTCCACCGGAGAGCGTTGGCCAGCAGAAGAGTCATATTTCAGGGAGATGCTGACAACAGCAACCCTGTTATTGTCTGAAACCTCGGCCTTAAGCACCACTCTGATGTGCCACATGATGCTCCGGAGTGAAAGACGTCGCTGTCATCTCAGATATGAAAGCTGATTGCATGTTTTTATGGTTCCTCCAGGGGGTTTGGGTTGGGATTGTATAATTCATGTTTTTTTTCTTCCCATTGCTGTGCTCTGTATGGGATCGGTGGTTCTTGTGTGTCTGTGTTTTGCTGGATGTTAATAAGTCGACATATATTTCAGTCTGCGTTTGTGTCACGCATCCTTTTAGTTTAAGTGTTGGGTTTAACCAATCAGTGTAGTCCCATTCTGAAT
The DNA here is from genome assembly GCA_029853015.1 of Chelidonichthys spinosus. Classification (NCBI taxonomy): domain Eukaryota; kingdom Metazoa; phylum Chordata; class Actinopteri; order Perciformes; family Triglidae; genus Chelidonichthys; species Chelidonichthys spinosus. The sequence goes on from CM056840.1 coordinate 17,113,952, forward strand.
CCCTGACTCTGCAGATACAGTAGTTACAGTGCAGCCCCCCCCCCCCCCCCCCCCCCACATATACGGTAATATCTTTGCTTCAATGGCGCCGCCTGCCAGGGCACTAAATGAGAAACCTGGCATTTAGCATCCAGCTGGAGTATAGGATTATTTAGCGCTTCCCTACATCTGTAAAACAGCAGCTTATATAACGTTTGGCACTGTGAATCTGTGGAGCGCCGTGTGGTGAAAAGAGCAGCGGCGGCGGTTCAAAGAAAAAGGAAATCAGAACCAGCTTTGGTGGATCAAGACTTTGACAATAGTTTGACTGTGTAAGGTGGGAACGCTTGTACTCCGTGCCTTTTCTTTTTTTTCTTTTTCATGTCAACGCCGGAATAGTTCATGTGTGATGGTGTGAAAAGAACAGGAACGCCTTTCTTTAACACTTTTTTTAATAGACTGTAGCTGCAGTTGTTTTGAATCATTTTTTTTACATCTGAAGAAAATCGGAAAAAGTGTGAACTCCCAAATGATTAAAATTCAAAATAAAAAATGTGGCGAAAAATGAATCGAACCTTCCACAGATTTGACATTTCGGTCCATTTTCCACTCACTACTAAAGATTTGCATCATGTGTGATGTTATTGAGTGATGTCATCAGGGTTATCTGATTGGCCCTGCAGTATGACAGGATGTTTACTCCAAGAAATGGTGCAAAGGTAGATGGAGCTAATGAAGTTGCATTATGGGAAATGTAGGATCCAGAGCTTCCATGCTAATGACTAGGAATGAGGATAGATCTGCATTGATTTCAGCCGTTCTCCAGACTAAAGTGCCATTTTAAGTTTCTACAAACGTCCCTCCGAGTGAAAAGATATTTATTTCTCACGATTCGTATGCGATCCATCTGCATTTGGTTTGGCGCTCAGTGCCAACCACCCTTTTTTTTATAGCCTAGAACTTTTTTTTTTTTTAACAGAATAAAACTTCAGGCGGCTGGAACTGTTTATGCAGAATTGTCCAACACGAATAAGCACGGCTCAACTCAGGTCCACATTCCCCCCCCCCTTCCCTCTCGTACGCCGTTGGCTATAGAGTACAATCGAAAGCAGCCATCAGCTTTTCCAGCCCTCGATACGATCCTTCTCATAAGTTTCTCTCTGTCTTTCTCTGTGTACATGTCAAACATCATTAAACACATTCTGCTGCGATTCTCTCAGTGGTGAGAGAATGTTCTCATTAACGTCCACGACGTATGATTCATTATCTCATCTTGGGACGATTAGGATCACACACCGATCGTGGTCGGGATCTACCGAGACATTTCTTTTCACTGCTTTTGGGAGACGGAGCAAAAAGAATGTGGCAGAAAAGCAAAAAAAAAAAAAAAATGACAGAATAGGAAAGCAGTTGCAAAGCAGACGGCAGGACTGTTTTGTTGTACAGAGGGCTTATTCCTTATTGAATGTGACCTCATTTCAAACACTGAATTCCCATCAGCCCCTTTGAGTGCAGCTGCTACACACAGTCTTGCCAGGATATGGGAGAATCAGATACCGAGGCTCCTTTACATTCATCCCGACTTCAGCCAAAATATCTCATTGGTGGACATTTGAGAGTTTTGTTTTGTTCCTCCTGAGTTCGTAGCTTGAAGAGTTGTGTAATGGCTACTAGAGGAAGTTTTGGGGATTTGTCTCCCCGGCATCCGCAATAAAAACCCCGCTGATGGCATAAGCCAAGGTCGAGGCAGGAAACATCAACCTTCACGATTATTTTGTAAGAGTTAAAGGATCAGGGTCGGGGAGAGATCTGTGTGCAGCGCTGGAAGACCACAAACGCAGAGATAAACTCCTCCGTGGAGAATTACAGCTGCAGAGACATGTTAGTGTGTGTGTGTGTGTGTGTTTAATTAATTAAACACACTCCACTGTGGTGGTCTGTTCCCATAGTTGCGTTACTTCAGGATTCTTAAACCCCGCCTCCCCCGAAAATATGTTGTGTTTGATGGATGTTGAATGACATCACTGCGTTTGGAAACACGTCTTGGTAGCACATACTGTATGCATGCTGTTCAGCAATGTGGCGAACACACACACACACACACACACACACACACACAGCAAACCCCATGTAGCCTGGGGATCCTTCTGAGCCTTCTCTCTTTCCCCCCTCTCTCTCTCTCTCTCCTGCTCTTTTTTTCTCCTATCAATCTCTGTTGCTTTCCTCGTCCTCTCTTCCCTTTTTTTTTAAAGCTCTCGCTTGCTGCTACTGTTCCACTCCACCCCCCCCCCCCCCCTCCTTTAAGTCAAAGGGCTTGGCTATCTGCAGGTCTGCTCATGTTCTCCATGTTCTCCACATGCACCAGTCGATCCATTCATCTTACACAATCAGCTCGAGGGCTACAAAAAAAAAATCACTCATGCCCTTCGGATCTGTATGTACGGAGCTCAAAATCCATCATCTTGTGTGTGTGTGTGTATATGTGTGTGTGCATGTGTGTGTGTGTGTGTGTGTGCAGCAGCATGAAGTCAGTTGTTCCATGTTCTCTTGGAGCTTTTTTCTGTCTCACACTCTAAACTCTGATGTAAAACGACACTCTTGGACCCGGGACAGAGTTCTTCATCATGTAGTGAGCCTTAGATTCCCCCCCCCCCCGGCTGGACCCAGATCCAGGGTCCAGATCCAGGACCCAGATCCAAGACCGAGTTGTGATAACGCTGCATGCGGATGTTCATCCCTCATCTCTGTTTGTTTGTTTATGTGCTCTCATGTTTTTGCTGCTTTATTAACGTGTCTGTACTCGGAGCTGATGTCCACCGGGTCTCATCATCACTTCCTGTTTCTTGTGGTTTCCAGGGAGACATCCAGCAGCTAATGATTGTAGCAGACCATCGCGCTGCCTATGACTACTGTGAGCACTACAGCCCTGATTGTGAAGTGCCTGTGCCCGACCAGCCTCAGAACCAGGACCCCAACACAGATGAATATGTGAGTAATAAAATACCTTATTTTTTAAAAGTTTTAGCAGTTTTGCATAAGAAATGTTACTAGAGGTCATTCTGGTGGAATCCTTTCATGCAGGACGTTGTAGTAAAGCAGCAAGAGATCCGTCCCAGTGTTCTCATGACCTTCCTCGGGGAAGTTCATTTCCCTTTAATGCCATAATTGCCTGTAATACTCAAATCAGATCTCGGGTTGGATCCTGTGCTGAAAAGAAGCCTCTTGGCGTATACGAGGAAAAGTGCTGACTGGGGGAAGAACGGGGGTTATCAGGCTCACGCAGTCAGTTCACAATGTTCAGGAATGATGTGGTGCCTGCCTAAGCCTGCGTCCCTGCATGCTGGTTAAAGGCGTTGACGGTGGGATGTGTTAAAAGATGGGACAGGAAGTCCTTTCCTCTTGACCTTTTGCTCGCCTGTCAGAGCGCCCTTCACCGATAGACGTGCGACCGATTCATTGAGAAAGCGGGTCATTTGTCATTCAGTTCTAACGGGGAGATGCAGCGTGAGATCTCGAGTAGAAGGCATTCCTGTGTGCGTCTGATTGATGAGCAGCCGCTCGCACATACATCAACTAGACCCCAGAGGCGACGCCGCAGTTTGGAAATCGTTGTTTTTTTTTCATAACAGTTATCTCGGTCATGTTTCTCCCCTCTAGAACACAGAGGAGGACAGCTACTATTATGAATACCCTTATTATGAGGACGTGGACGGCAAGCCTTTCGATTCAACATCGGATAAAGCCACGGCCACGGAAGAAGTCAAGGTACCAAAATATATGTTTAACGTACTTCATGTGTTAACGTCGATGACACTCGCACCCACCCACATCCTCTCCCTCTCCTCCTGCCTTACAGGAGACGGATGGAGACAGCGAGAGGACCACCGTGGAGGAGGTTTTGAGGGGCGCCTCCGGTGCCACCAGCGACAAAGTGTTGACGGCCATCTCCACCGGTTCCTCCTCCTCCGGCACGTCGTCCAGCTCTTCCAGCAGCTCTTCCAGCAGCTCTTCGACGAGCTCTTCGAGTACCGGCGACGGCGCGGGAGAGGCCTACGGAGACGAGAAGACCACGTACGACACCTACGACGGCTACGGTAACTACGACACGTACTACGACGAGGCCACGGCGGCGCCCGGCGGGGACGCGGACGCCTCCCGACGCGTCATCGTCACCAGCACCAGCGACGGCGGAGAGCTGGATCTGGGTGGAGGCGGAAAGGTCGACTTCGGTACCGGGGTCGGAAGTGAAACAAGAGTCGATGTAGGAGGATCTTCAATCACCATCTCCCACAACAAGACATCGGTACGTTGATGTCCTTACTTACCTTGGTGTGACGTAAAGGTTGAAGAGCATTTTAAACCCAATCTTTATTCTGTGACACAATCTTATGCTAGACCGACCTGGACCTATGTGTCAGGTACATAAGGAGGGGCGTCTTCGGGCCCGCCCTCATGTTATAATCCACCAATCCACATGGGGGAAGCAAAGCCAATACACTTTTATCTAAATCTCCATTGTTGCAGGTTTAGGGAAAGACGATAGAATGATTCGTCGATCGACAGAAAATAAATATGCAACTATTGTCATTATTGATTCATCGGTTCAGATATTTTTCAAATTCATTCTTTTAAAAGTTTGACAGTGAATGCAACACCTTTGGATTTCAGACAGTGAATCGGGCAAAACAAGTCATTTTACGACGTCCCCTTGGGTTCGAAGGATTTTGAAAAGCTTCTGTTCTTTCACCCTGCAGTGCTGCAAATTTCTCTTGATTAACTATATCCGTGTTTGTATAGGGAGGAGGTTCCTACGATGACTATGGCGAGGGATATGATTACAGCGTGGAAGGCCATTACAACGCAGGTGGAGGCGGTGGCAGCAGTAGTACACTTCACATTGATGGAGTTGGCGGTGGCAGCACTGGTGAAATCCACCTTGGAGGTGGAGGAAGCAGCAGCAGCAGCACAATCCACCTTGGAGGTGGAGGAAGCAGCAGCTCCGTCCACATCAGTGGTGGTGGTGGTGGAGGAGGCAGCAGCAGCAGCAGCAGCAGCAGTTCCACCGTCACCATCGGGGACGGGTCTGCTGGAGCTGGTGGTTCTGTGTCCGCGGGAGGATCTTCCGCCGCCGGAGGGGGATCGGCCAGCGCCGGCACCGGGGCAGGCGGATCCATCTCCACCGACTTGGGCGTGAAAGTGGAGGGCGACGGCGACTACACGGATCTGGAGGACGGGTTCAAGGAGGAGCACCTCACAGACTACGGACTCACAGACCTGGAGGACTACGGAGACTACGGAGACCTGGAATACGGTGACAAGGAGGGCAAAGTGCTGCCTGCCGAGACCAACGATTATTATGGACAGGTGAAAAACATAACATACATTAGACATGATGTAGAGGAGGACGGCGTGGCGGCTGATAACGTGTGTGTGTCTGGTGTGTAGGTTGACGGAGCTCGTGGCGAGAAGGGACAGAAGGGAGAGCCTGCTGTTATTGAGCCTGTGAGTATCACTATTTGAACAACACACTTGAGCAACAGATGTAGGCGGCGTGCACTCGGGCGTCGGCCGTGGATGTTTATATTTGCCGGTAGATAGACGCGACCCACATCCAAACACACGATCGACCCCCAGCGCCGCTGATTGAGCATCTGAGGGGCCAAAGGGACTCACCGAAGGGCATGCTCGACCTTTGTCGTATCGGCGGACGAGGCCTCGCTTCTGCTGGACCTCCCGGCACGAAGGAACACGCAGGGATTGTCAATAATAATGTAAACACAGCGTGGATGGTGTGTAAACATGGGGGAGATGGAGGGAGGAGGAGAGCCAAAAAGGGAGTTTTTCCTCCGTCAAAAAAACAGAGCATGTTTTAAATGCAAACGGGGGAAGTGCGTCCAACCTCAATCGGGAGATTCAAACAGTGTATACAGCTGAGCGGTATGTTTGCAGAGGTACATAAGGCTCGGGTGGAATCTCTACATCTCAAATGCAGCTGCAGCTGTCTCGCTTCAAACAAACGTCAGCGAGCGCCACGGCGTATACATCGCCTCCGTGACGGAGTGTCTTCGTGTTTACGTGGGAAAGCAAGAGAGCAGAGTGTGTGTCTTCAGTCCGCACGTCACACACCCGATGGGTCCTTGCCTCTTGTAAACATGCAGAAAGCTGGAGCATCACACACACAAACACACACACACACATACACACACACACTGCAGGCGAGACACAGGCATCACCTGGGGGGAGATTCAAAGATCAATGAAGTAATTGCTCAGAGAGGTACAGCTTGGGGCGATGGAGAAAACATCACATCATATGTATGATAATGTGCGAGTTTCCGTCCTCATAACAACAACAACAACAAAACAAAACAGGTCGATAAAATGTTACTACAAGAGCAAACAGTGTGTGTGTGTGTGTGTGTGCAGCGATGCATCTGGGTGTCAGATGCTCGTAAGTCTCCGTTTGTGCAGGTCCCTCCTGTGGATTAATTGCAGCTGAAATGACAGGCAGGAATGTATATTAAGTTTAGCAAAAAAGACTTTTTGGACGTGCTGGGCAGGTGTGTGTGTCGGGGCATGCGTTCATGTACACTTACCTCCTCGAACCAACGCTCGTCCGGGTTAACGAATCGGAGGGATACGCTGGCGGCGGCACGCTGTGAGATCATTGCACACACATGAATGAGTCCGGGAGATGGTAACTGATGATGCTTGTGTGTGTGTGTGTGTTTCAGGGAATGCTGGTGGAGGGTCCGCCTGGGCCTGAAGGGCCAACAGTAAGTCAATCTGTCTCGGCGTCTTCATTCATATCTTTTGTCTTTCCTTGTCAATTTTTTCGTGCAATCTCTATAAATGAAAGATGAGCGTTATGTCACCCCCGTTCCTCTAGTCTGTGCATGTTATGTCCTTTTTTTGAAGAGGTTTAAGTGCACCACTGTGTAAATCCCCACCAGCTGCCTGATCTGTAATGCATAAAGGAGTGGCCAAGACAGCATCCCCCCCCCCCCCGATGAGATATGGACTTGCCCAGATGTTGAAGAAGTTAATTATTTATCTAGGACGATTCTTTTCAGACACCGTCGCTCTTGACACCCTGCAGATGGAGTCCCACAGAGGGCAGCCATTCAAGCGTTGAGCTATAGACAAATAAAGAGCGCCTCGCAGAAGGATTTACAACTCAGCGAGCTGTCCCGTATTGCCTCATGCATTCCTTTTGTCCCATGTGTGACCGCTTTGCAAGATAAAGGCGAGAACTTTTAGTGCAGTCGAATATGGCCGTTTTCTATGCGATGCATGTATGACGTGTGTTAAAATCTGATTTTGCTTAAACGCAGGGTCTCCCCGGACCCCCAGGTGCTTCTGGACCACCAGGTAGTGCTGGTGATTCTGGAGAGAGGGTGTGTATTAAATGAAGATTTTTCAAACCCTCTAAAAAAAACAACCACATTTCTGTCGGCGCTCATGTTTGTGTTGTTTTCCGTCTCAGGGTCCTCCGGGTCGTTCTGGTCTTCCTGGTGCCGATGGTCTGCCAGGACCCCCTGGAACCGTCCTGATGCTGCCTGTAAGTAAATTACAATTGTTAAAAAAGAGCTCAAAATAATAGTACGTGCCTTTTTATGTTCAACCTCCACTTTAAGTGATAAACGATGTATTCCACGAGGCTTGTTTAGCCCCGTTTGAAGCCAAGGATGATGCATCTTCCTCTGTGTTATCAATAACTCCGACATGTGGTTTACAGCGTCGTGGAACGAAGGGGGGTTTCCTTTGAAACCATCTTTGATGGGCCGGTCCCTGGCAAATCTTTTTTTTGTAATGTAAATCTGTGTTTTAGCAGCCCCTTGTGGTATGTTGAGTAAGTAGCTTGAGTCTGTAGCTTCAGACGGTCACACGGCCATGCAAGCAAACAACTTCCTACGACGTCTACTTTTTTTTAAAATGCCCTGTACTTTGCAAGATGTCTGCTGTCAGATCCGATGAGTCGTGCAGATGTGAAGTTGCGTTTTTTTCGGGGGTCCGCACGGAGCTGTCTGGGGGTGAGGCGAGCTCCAGTCTGGACAGGAACCGGAGCCGTTCTAGTGAATCCACTAGACTTGAAATCTGATCCTCGAGCCCTAATGGGAAACACGCATTGTTGTTTCACCCTGTCTCTCAGCAGAGCGCTCTGTGGCTCAGCGTGAACATTGTGGAGTCAACATAACAGGGTTGATTTTTGCTTTAAATAGTCCGGTGACTAGTGATGCATCCTCCTCCCTTTGTTTTCTGTGCTCTACCGTGAGTTGGTGTTGTGTAAAAGTCATGTAGTTGCCATCAGAGTGATTTTTCTTTCTTCCCCTCGGCCCCCGCCAGGCGACAATTTGATGTGGCAGAACATTTTGTTCAAGGTTCGATGATGCGGGTCATTATATTGGAGAAGGATGGCACCGAGATGAAGAGGGAATAGAAAAGAAATAGCCGCCTGTTTGTGATTGTGATGGGATGATATTGAATCAAGCTCAGCAGAGTGAGATTTGAGCTCTGGATAGTTGTGTTTATTATGGATGGTGCAGCAGGTCTGACTCATCCCTGATGTTCTCATTCTACGGTTGCATTTTCGCTTCTTGGTAACAAAGTCGTCAATATTTCATGTGTTGCTGCACATGGATCGTGATTCTCAGCCCAAACAACCTGTGTTGAACCACCAGCCCCTCAGATAAATCACCTGTGGTGCAATGCCGCGTTATCGCCACCAGATGCCGGTAGAATTCGAGGCAGATTCATCCTTTTTGACAGCTGGAGGCTCACTACTCAGGTCGACATCTGCTGCATAGTTTCAAGACGGGGACAAGCGTAATAAAGGAATATTGAAGGATGTTGGGAAATAGATTCAACTGAAATATTTATTGTTGTGCCGCAATCCACAAATGTTCTCTTCAGCTATTACTTTATTTCCCCCCTGTGTGTGTGTGTGTGTGTGTGTGTGTTGGTGCATCATCTCTGCAGCAGTGGAAGTCTCACCCATCTTTGATTCGCTCCACAGTTCAGATTCAGTTCCGGAGGCGACTCTGGACAGAAGGGACCCGCCGTGTCAGCACAGGAGGCCCAGATGCAAGCCATCATGCAGCAGGCCAGGGTACCAGTCCACACACACACAAGTCGTACTTTTCTATTATCATCATTGCTCCCCCTTTGTGTTAATTTTATGACCCCACAAGTTTGCATAAATTCATACACAGAACGCACAAACAGACACAAATACACGTGTTATATTTAATCATCACAGTTTTCCATGTTATATTGTCTTGATTGCTTTTCCTCTGCCTTCCCGTTGCTCAGCTGGCTATGCGCGGCACTACGGGTCCGATGGGTTTGACCGGCAGAACCGGCCCTCTGGTTTGTATTTCAAAAGCACCTTAAAAATCAATAGGAATGATTTGTAAAAGATTGTTTGTAGCTGAGTGGAAAAACTATTGGTTTAGTGTCTATATTGTTTTTCTTCCCCAGGGTCCTCCCGGTATGCCTGGACTGAAGGGAGAGAGCGGAGAGGCAGGTCCTCAGGTACGAGATATCAGAATGTGATAGATAGTTTTTTCAAACAGAAACTGAATCAAAGTAAACCCCAAGCCATAAAGTTATAACCAAAACTAAATTAATTTCTCAACTATTGTAGTATTGGAACAAACGTTCCTTGTTTTAGTATAATACAGAAAGATGATGCTTTTGATTTGAACACAACCGTTGTTTTGTTCTTTCAGGGCCCTCGTGGACCTTTGGGATCCCTTGGACCCTCCGGAAAGCCTGGCAGAAGGGTAAATGTGACACGGAGCTGAGAGCACGCAGCAACATATTGCTTTTCTGATGCTTCAGATTTGAAAAAAGCCGGACCTATTCTAGGTATATTCACCGAGGTGTCTTTTATATGACGGTACAGGGTCGTTCTGGAGCTGACGGTGCCCGGGGCATGCCGGGACAGTCTGGACCCAAGGTACCTCGCCTACTCTACTGGATTCATAATGCAGCATATTTCATAATGCCAGTTTATAAAAAGCCGTACATTGGAAGAGACATGCAACTTCATGCTTATCCTTCTGCTTTAGGGAGACCGAGGGTTCGATGGTCTGGCTGGACTTCCTGGTGAGAAAGGACACCGGGTAAGTTAGCGGAGAGTCTTTTTGATGGTGTGTGTGGATTTGCTTTGACCCGTGCATCTGATAAATCTGTATGTTTGTTGTTTTAGGGTGAAAATGGTCCCTCTGGACCTCCTGGTGGTCCTGGAGAGGATGGAGAAAGGGTAACAGAAAAATCGCAATTTCACACCTCTCTTCTATCTTTTTCATCCTCCTTAATTTCCAAGGAAGTAGAATGTGTTGTATTTGATGTATCTCACAGCTTAACCGTCAGAAAGACAGAAATCACTCCCAGTTGAACTTCTTCCTCCTGCCAAACTTTTTTTTTTTTTTTGGTTCAGCCCCCAGATTTTTTTGCTTCCACTCCACTTAATATGATTTGATCTCTGCACACCTTCATCTGCTTTTAGTCTTCATCACAATCCTCATTATCCACAGATGATGAAACCAGATCTCCTCTTTCCCGGCTTTGTCTTCGCCATTATCTCTCAATCCTCTCTCACACACACACACACACTCACTTCCTGTTCCACATTCTGACCCATTCTCTTTTTTTTCCTAGGGAGATGATGGAGAGATCGGACCCCGGGGACTTCCTGGTGAACCCGTGAGTGATCACATGTATTACGAGATTGTGTGAAAGAGTTGAGGGATGATCTGATTCTGTCATATATCATCTTCAGACTGCAGAGATTTCTCTTAGCGTTGCATTGCTGGAAAGGGTTGTGTGTGTTGATGAGGCTTAGCTCGTGCTTCATCTGAAGCTTTGCAAGTGAGAATGCACATCAAGCTAGTTATAATAGCCTCCCACTCTCTGGATATTCCCCACGGAGGAGGAGGAGGAGGAGGAAGACGAGGTGAAAGAGAATCCACCAGAAAGACCCCTTTATAGCTGCTGTTATGACTCATTTTGTCCACCAGGGTGTGCTGCGTTGGTTTTGCGGTTCTCACGCTGACAGGACAATAGGTCTTATTAGGTAACCATGGCTACGAGGCAAAGAAATTTCAAAAGCAGTGTTTGACAGGCACGGCTGTGGAGAATGAATGCGTAGTAAAGGAGAAAATAAAGGAGAAGGGGGGGTTTCAGCTTTCGCCTCACACATCTGAGTCTGGCGAATATCCTCAAGGACATTTGGGAAGTCAGGTTGTTTCCGGCAGTGTAATTTTGAAACTTAATTTAGCTGAGCGTGTTTAATAATTCATCAAATCCTTCCACAGGTGTGTTATCATGATCGATCTCATTTCCCTTTCTGTTTTGTTTTTGTGTGTGTTTTTTTGCCACTAGGGGCCCCGTGGTTTGTTGGGACCAAAAGGACCTCAGGGAACTTCTGGACCCCCTGTGAGTCACACTTTTTCATATAGTCATGCTGTTGCAATGGATTTACTGTTCAGAGAGTCATGTTTTCTTTTCACTGCAAACAACGCCCACAGGGAAATACAACTCAATATATTTCAGACAACGTACACAAAGAGTGGCGTACGATATTGAGTTTAACTTCAGTGGAGCTAAAACCTCATGTTTATATTGTTTTAATATGCACGGTGCTCCTTGATACAGGAGCTTTTATTCTTCCTGGCGCAGGATGTCGATACCATATCATAAATCATATTTTTTTTGTATTTATCTACAGCAGAGGTCTTCAGCCTGTAGTGCAGCTTATAAAAGTACATTAAAATAACATTTTTGACAGATTACATTATATGTAGCTGATGCTTTGATCCAAAACGACTTCCAGTAAGTGCATTCGACCACTAGGGTACAATGGTTGAACACTCATGTATTTATAGAACATAATTTAATTCTATTTTGGCATTTCTACATCACAATTTCACCTCAATGCATTGATTATAGGTTGTATTCATGTTAATGTGTATTGTTGAAAATCTCTGGTCTACAGCTAAGAGTGCAAGCCTAAATACTATATGTGCATAAAAGATTTGCTTCCCCTTACGTGTGCTAAACGTTGTCACCGTGTGATTGGCTGCAGGGCGTCACTGGAATGGACGGCCACTCTGGACCCAAAGGAAACATCGTAAGTGAAGCTGGAATTCACTCAAATACCAATATTAAGGGTCGGATAAGAGATTCTCCATTTCCAAGAGAGAAAAAAAAAAAAAACACACACAAATGTCATAGAGAGTGAATCATTTTCATGGTCTTCTACCATCTAAAGGTATTACCTCACACACACACACACACACACACACACACCAGTGCAATACTTAGGAGATAATGAAGAATAGACCGGCTGTTTTTAGATCTATTTGTGCAGCTCGCCGCCCAGTCGTATCATTCCAGGTCAATTTCTTCCAGCGCCTTAAGCGTAATGAGAGAATCCCCGGCCGGAGCAGCTCTGCTGGGAAAGTTCCAACTAGGTAGAGATGGAAGATCAGCGGCTTTTCCAGACTCCTGGACCGGGGCGGCGTAATTAATTGCCATTTATCTGAGAGAGGAATGTGACTGTGTGTTTGTGGTTCAGTGCTTTCTGTCATTAGGAAAGTGAGAATGTGTGTGTGTGTGTGTGTGTGTGTGTGTGTCTTCCACCTTGAGCCAGAGCAAGATCTTCTGCTATGTTTTGCCTGTTTAGGTATAAACAGGTTCTAACTCCTGATTTGTATCAGTCGAGAGCAGCTTTTAACATAACTCCCTTCACATGGGAGGTTTTTACTGGAGTCAATAATTTAAAGCATCTCGGTATATATAATGAGATTTCCTAAAATGTACTTCTTCATTTCACTTCAGGGACCTCAAGGAGAGCCAGGACCTCCCGGACAGCAAGGCAACCCGGGCACCCAGGTCAGTGATGAATAGGCCTCGTCTGACATTTGATTTTTTTATCTCTCATCCATCACATAAAATGTTCTGAGTGGTTTTTTGTATCCTCTCCACAGGGACTCGCAGGGCCCCAAGGTGCCATCGGACCTCCAGGAGATAAGGTGAGATATCACATGATCGGCCATCTCCGCAGGACAAAAAAAACCCCAAACAATCCAGCTTTATAAAATATTAATAAACGCAGACACCCAAAATGTATGAAATTGCAGGGAAATTGTCTCATTCATTTGCATGAGGTGAAAAAGCCCAAGTTGCTATCTTAGTCAGCCCAAATGCTTATCACCCCATTATGCAAACGCGTCCTCACCCCCGACGTGGGAGCAAATAGTGCCGAGTAGACAGATTTTAATTCCTGATACATTTTAATCCAATTTCAGCTGGTGCCAGTTTGTGTAGAGGGTATTCAGTTTATTATTGAACAGCGTGAGAATGAATAATTTAGGTGTAATGTGTTTTTTTTCTCGCCTGGTTTATAAATGAAATCCTAGAAAGCTGCAGCGTTTTTGATGGAGCACAATAGAGTCGAGATAATCATTTGAAGGCGTCGTTAAGTGATCGGCGTGTTGGAATGCTGATGTTAGCGTTGCTGCAGACTCTCAGTCCTGATTAGACAGACTTTTATGATCCATCCGACCTTTCATTGCTGTGTTTGTGTTCCATCTAGGGTCCGACTGGAAAGCCAGGCTTGCCAGGAATGCCAGGAGCTGATGGACCCCCGGTGAGTTCACACACCCATCCCCTTTTTCTCCCTCGCCGTCTCTTTTAGAATTTGCAAATGTTTAATTGCCATAACTGTGGAAAACATCACCTTTTACAGTTGCAATGAAAGGTAATTTTATTTGTATAGCACCTTTCAACAACAAGGTAATTCAAAGTGCTTTGCATAAGACATTAAAAGCCTTGGAAAGAAACACATTAAAAAAATATTAGAAAAACAATAACAAGCGAATAAAATGTAGATAAGAAATAATTATAAAAATTCAAGCAAATAAAATTATATAAAAAATAATTATAAAATAAAAACAAGCAAATACAATTAAATAAAAATTAATTATAGAAATTAAAAACAAGCAAATACAATTTCATAAAAATAATTATGCAAATAAAAACAAGCAAACAAATAAAAACAAGCATATCAAAGGAATAGAAATTACAGCGCAGTATGAGCAATTCATGAGTTGTATCGTTTACTGAAACTGTTTATTGTTTGCTTGCTTACAGTTTTACCCTGAGATCATTATTTGTCTGAAACAGCACATTAACACAACAGGTAACCTTTGAACAGCCCGCAAACTCCCCGTTTCCCATTCATACCCCCGCGCTAATGGCAGGTGTGTCTTATAAAGCACCAGGCGGCAACTTAGAGACGTGAATCACTAGTGAGAAAAAAAATTAAAAAGTGTAGAAAATGAAGGATTAGCTGAGAGCGAGAGGGATAAGAGATGGAGGAGAGCGGACACAGTACAATGTACTCGGCTGCCTTTAATGGCTTTCAGAGAGATTTTGGAGACAAAGACACACTCAGCTTCTTTTCTTTTTTTTTTTATTCAGCCATTTGTTGCATCTTCCATCAACCGGCAATGTTCTCTCTGAATCTCCATGCCCCTCGTATCTATTTCCTCTCACATCACTGAAAACCCATCAGAGGCTCTGCAGGGCTCCTTTGTCTCATGAGACTGCAATGAATTTCCTTCCATTTTTTCCTCAGCTTTTTTACCAAACATCCATATAAGGTGTGTTTTTTTTTCATCGTGTGTTTGTACACATGCACCGCACACAGTAATGCATTGTGAAGTCGTTAGTCTTGGCTTTGAGGGCTCAGTAATAGCCGATAGTGCTTCTATAATTCTCCTGCATTAAGGTGAAAAATCCCAAATGAGATTGAACTCTGAAGACTCCAATTTTCCACTTTGATACATCCTCCCATAGTTTTACAACTTAATCCCTCCGTTACAGGCAGTGTTGGAGTATTTATGGTGGTAATTACCCCGAGATGGGATTCAATAATATTTCTCTTAATAATTCACAGGGTCACCCCGGGAAGGAGGGGCCGAACGGAGAGAAAGGACACTTGGTGAGTTTAATTTCTTCCCCCCTCAAAACTTCTGTCGGAGATTTTTCTGAATTTCTTTGAGCTTTTCTTCCTCCTCCCTTTGTCCTAGTTCACATTAGACACATTTGCATAAACATATTTTTTTGCATTAATGTGGATAGCATTAGCACTGTGTGTGTGTGACTGTAAGTGTGTGTGTGATACACTAAACATCTCTCTCTCCCCCCAGGGCCCTGCTGGCCCTCAAGGACCCCTTGGTTATCCTGGGCCGCGAGGCGTGAAGGTGAGATGATTATCAACTCATACATTTGTGAAATCATCAAATGTGGTACCCTATTATGGGCTAATAGTTGCACATTATCTTATTAAAATGCATTAAAAAAAAAACTCAATGTTCATTTTTCCAAGGTTTTTTTTTTTTTGCAACAACTAAGTGTTGTTATGCAAATTATTAAAAGCTCCAATTTGCATTTTGCTGCTTAACCGTCGAGAGTGGAACGGCCATTTGTCACAGACACATAAAAAAAAACGTCTCAGTGATGCAAAGATGGAGACAGGAGAGTCACCGCCTCAGATCTTTACATCACTTTGCTCATGTATGACGGCTCAAGGCGGAAGACAAAAGGATTCCCATCAAGTAAAATCCAATCATTAAAGCTTGGACGGAGAGAGAGAACGGGGGGATCATGAAAGCGCCCTGACTTCTGGCTAAAAATCCCCCTCAGTTACAAGATGAGCTGATTGGTCCATGTTGTCCGGCTTCACATCTGTCACATCTGTGTGTTCTTGCATCACAGGGAGCGGATGGCGTGCGTGGTCTTAAAGGGCACAAGGGTGAAAAGGTAAGAGAGCTCACACTTATTGGCTGAGAAAGTGTCCGTGCGAAAGGAAGCAGACAAACCAGAGACATGGTGTTTTCTTTTCTTTTTTAATCAATTATACCCAAATATAACAAGTGTGGTGGTCTTGCACGGAATGTTTCATGCAAATGATAATCTCGCTGAAATCCTGTAAAACTGATGCTGGGGAAGAAAGAATAGAAAAGGCGATCTAGAGTTTCTATGGCAACGGGAGGGGAGGGGGTTGCCAAGACTCGGCATCTGTTTGTGTCTGCATGAATATGAATAGCACGCGAAATGTTTGAACATCTGTATGATCCCACTCTTCATCCTTTTATGGCGTCCTCACCTCTTCGTCTCCTTTCAGGGAGAAGACGGGTTCCCCGGCTTCAAGGGAGATATGGGGCTCAAGGGCGACAGGGTAAGGCTGCTTTGTTTGGATTATGTGTGTCAATCACAGCCCGAGTTTTGGAAACACTCAGAAATAATTAGACGACTTCAATATCTGTGCTATGAGTTGTGTTTGGGACTTGGTTTTGTTTGTGGGGGCGGGGAGTGACCTTTACCTGAACTAAGTGTGAAATCACTCCTGAGATGTTCGGTCCCCTTATGGCCTTCTGCGACTGCTGTGGAATCGTGGGTAATGAGCAAACGCGAGGTGTTGCTCCTATAGCCAGCTGCTGCCGATGTGCTTACGTGAGCAGCAGCTTCCAATCCTCCTACTTTTTTTCCCCGGTCCTCCTAACCTCGACAACTTTACACTAAAGCGCCGCTTTTTGAGAGGCGGAGCCAGGAGGAGATCCTTCTCCGCGTTTAGGGGATTTATGATGTCAAGTTTAGTTGTGGGGGAAACTTTTTATCTTTTTTTTACAGTGAGAAACATAACCCCGGTAGTTCAGACATCAATCCCCTCCCCCGGATCCCTGACCGGGCCTGTCATGGCTGAACACGGAAGGGAAGTAGAAATCAATGGCACTCTAAAGCCCCTTCAACCCCAGAGAGAGACGCGGCGCTCCGGCCCGGTTTCCTCTGGAGATGCAGCAGATCCAGATGAAAGCGAGGATTTGAGGAGTTCCCGAGGAGACGCACGTGGACTAGAATCTAAATGACTCTGGGTTTTTTTTGTGTGTGTGTTTTTTTTAAGCAGGCCTATGAAGAGCGTCTGTCGGTGGGAGAGTGCTTTAATTTTAAACTCTTTGATGAGCTCGCGATTGTGCGAGAGTCAAGTGCGGTTTGCCTGACGGCGCTGTTTTTCACACACCTCAGGGTCGCCGCGGCAACGACCAGTTGTCAGGGCGAGTTTGTACTCTTGTCACTTAGCGTGTGACTTCGCTAGAAGGCGGGAGGCGATAATAGGGTCGCTACCTGCCTCTGAGGGGGAAAATAACTTTAGCTGATTCTTTTGACGCAACTTTTTACAATTACAGTGGTTTTTAAAGGATTAACCTGAAAGGATGGACTCATTTTTTTTTAAAGAATATGGTGTACTTGTGACTCAACGAAAAAGACAGTAGTCCATATACTGCCAAGAAATATTCCTGACTTTAAAAAACATCCTTCGGTATTAATTGTTTCAGAGTTAAGTTAATAGAACACGATTCATTTTATTAAATTTTATTTTTTTCCCTTCGAATACAACATTTCCGTCACATAAAATATTTCATTCAAATAAAAATGATTATATATAAGTATCTGTGTATATGTGTAGATGGGATATCTGTTTATTTACTTTACGTTAGACATTTATTTATGAATATATTTTTGGATGTCTGAAGGAGAAAAAACAAGTATTGGAGTAATGTTGCATTGTACGTTTTAAATGTGCTGCTTTTTCATTCCCTGTGATCAACAACAAGGGAAAGAAACTTACTCTCATTAATGTATGTAATACTCTGAAAACAAAAACATTTAAATAAATAAAATCATTCAAGATCGAGGAGGGACAGGAAGAAACTTAAAATTATTAAATGTAATTTACATAAAGCTTTGTTGATAATTGACGAGGGCCTGTCATCAGATTTGATTAAAATATTGATAAATCCTCATTGGTGCATGGAAATACTTCGCCTTTTCCCGACTAAGCCCCGCCCACTTAAAATCTGTACGAAAAACAGAGGGAAGTAATGCAGTGTTTGATTGACAGGCGGTGGCAGTAATGAGCCAAGAAACGTAGATAAACGCGAGCAAAAAGGCAGAAAAAGAAGAAAAGAAAAGACAATAGAGGTTTTTAAACATGTACAAAGAACATGACTACTTCCTGCATCCTGTGCTTTCCAGGGAGAGTTTGGACCAGCAGGACCCAGAGGAGAAGACGGTCCCGAGGGACCAAAGGGTCGCTCAGGTCTCCCAGGAGATGCCGGTCCTCTTGGTACAGGTGGTGAGAAGGTAAGCTCCGGGTTGCCAGTTTGGTTTCTGCAAAACCAAAAAAAAAAACACTCAAATCCCCTAAAAAATTAGTTATTCCAGCCTTTGTCTACTGAACAGTAACTGCTCTTAAACCAGCTGGGAACATAAAATCAAATCAGTTCATCACTTTGTTTGTCGACATGTTTGCGGTTTTCCCTCTGGAGACCTCTTTAGTGGTCTTTTACATTCTCTTCAGTAACGTCGAGTGTCATCTAGACTGCTCCAAACAACGTTGCACAAATACTCACAAATCACAAGCCGCAGTTGGAGGGAAACCACGGCCATGTTTAAGGACCGCACTACACGTGTTGTTCATCCTTAAAGCTTAGAGTAAGAGTCCTTCAGCTGATTTGCATTGTGGACGTAGATGCTGGTCTGAATCCGGTTTAATGGCATCACTACCAGAATGACACGACTTTTGTCTTTATTCTTTATTTGGATCCCCAGTCTAGACTTCCTGGGGTCCATGCAGAAACGAGAAAGACACACGTCAACAATAAATGTCAATTAAAATCGCCTCATACGACACAATGACAGCATGAATAAGGATGACACATTAAATAAAACACAATTTACCACCAATAAGAAACCGAGAATTACAAAATTACAGAAAGCAATAATATGAGGCTGCAAAAGCAACACACCTAACACAAAAAAATATATTATTTTTGCATTACCGATAACCCTTAAAAATATGAAATATATTGTTTATTTATTTTTCATTTTTTTCATTTTTTTATTTACATTTTTTTATATTATTATATATCTGTGCAGTATAATGTACACCAATTTCAATTTCAATAAAAATTTTAAAGAAAAAAACAAAATATGTCATGGTGTCTGAATTAATAACTTTTAATTAGGTAACGGAATTAAATCATGTAGAAAAAACATTTGATCATGTCCTCGGTTTTGGTTTTGTGTGTTTATCTGTCTCTGATGTGTCTTTTCTCCTCTACAGGGTAAACTCGGAGTACCTGGATTACCAGGATACCCAGGAAGACAAGGACCAAAGGTAATTCTTCCTCACCAATAGTGTATTTCACTACTATCTCTATAAACCGCTGCACCGTAAACCCCTCTTGATAAGGAGGCCAACCACACACATGCACGTCTATGCGTATTTGAAAGAGAATTCATTTCCGTGCATGTGGCGTCTGAACTTTTTTGGACGGCCTCGTCCTTTCGCCCCTCCAGCGAAGCCGCGGTCTGACAAGTAGACATGCTTGAAGCTCTCTGATCAAAGAGGCGGGATTTGAATATGCCTTTTGGTGTCGGCTCTCCGCCGCTGATGTGACAACAATAAAACCGCGCTTTTATCTGTGGACTCCCCGATCCATTTAATATGCCAGAGGGGATATCTCACGGGAGTAAACAAGGGATATCATATTTTTAAGGTTTGTCTCTTTCTTTCTTCTCCCACACAGGGATCTCAAGGTTTCCAAGGTTTCCCCGGCGCCAACGGAGAGAAAGGAACTCGGGTATGTCTGACAGGCTTCTTATTATTCCTCTCGTTCCTACACAGGGTCGGATCAATAGGGGCGTAGCGCCGCAGACAGCTTCCCGTCCCAGCGCCCAGATTTATCAACATGGAGGAAGTAGCATGGCTAAAGATAAAGATTTTTCACCAAGGACAGAAAGACAATTCCTTCTTCTCTACCACTTACACAAGTCATTTCCAACCAAACCCAAAAGCATTGTTTATCACTCTGCGGGCAATGTTTCATTTTTCTTTGTTTAAGGGACGGGCCATTAGCTCGCCTGCAAAGAGTAATGGTTCGCCAGGCGCATAAAGCTTTTCATCTTCACAAAACATTTTAAGGGGGGGAGTATATGAGACCAAGTTCCCAGAGGTAAAAAAAAGAAGAGATAATAGTGCCATTAATGTAGTTTCAGAGAACTTAAAAGCCACACCAAAAAAAGAAGATATTGTTTTTCTCATTAAAATTGTATGCAGCCACTGTAATTGTTTTAAAACCTTATATTGCTGTGTATTAAAGTGGTAATAATTCATCTAAGTGCCATGATGAATATTAATGGTATTTTTTTGACGAATGAATGATAAAAGATGTTGAATTCTGTTTGTAAATGTTCCTTGTCTCTTTGCGTTCGACTCTTTGTTGATGAAGATGCGTCCTCTTGTTTTGTCCACAGGGAACAGCAGGGAAGCCCGGCCCACGTGGACAGAGAGGACCAACGGTTAGTCTTACTCAGCAGACTCGTGCTTGTGTGCAGATGGCAGATCTTGGCACTTGGACCCCCTTTTTTTAATGCTTTTTGTCTTTTTCCTCAAGGGGCCTCGTGGAGAGAGAGGACCGAGAGGACCAACGGGAAAAGCCGGACCAAAGGTGCGTCGGATGCTGCGTACGCGGCTTTGTTTTTTTGCGTACATTGTGGTGAACGTTGACCTCTAACTCCTTCTTGTCTCCTCAGGGTAACTCAGGGAATGATGGCCCACCAGGACCCCCCGGTGAGAGGGTACGTACCTTCAGACTTTATATTTTATTCTCACCTCAACATGTAGAATCTTATTATTCACCAAACATCATTTTGACCTTTTGTTTCAGGGTCTTCCAGGGCCTCAGGGACCAACAGGCTTCCCAGGACCAAAGGGCCCTCCTGTGAGTCCACACACACACACACACACACACACACACACACACACCGTCTATAAAACCCATGTTTCTTCATTCATACATGTGTGTGTGTTTCCCAGGGACCTTCAGGGAAAGACGGCCTGCCTGGACATCCTGGACAGAGAGGAGAAACTGTGAGTGATCTCGTCTTCATCGCTTACATCTGTATTCAACACGGTCGCCGTATGGAAATGGAAATGATGTTTTCTTTCACCCTCCTTGTGATAAACAGGGATTCCAAGGCAAGACCGGCCCTCCTGGACCTCCAGGCGTGGTTGGACCTCAGGTGGGCCACTGACCATCTTGTTGTGTTGCTCCCATATATGTTTCATCAGCACGACTTATTGATTGGATTCTTCGGTGAAGAAGAGACGAATCTCCTGAACAGAGACCTGAATGGGATCGCTAGAAAGGGAACAGCGTGTCGTTGTTAGGGGCAACTACTGGCAGAAATGCAATTTTAAGGCCGAACCAGACCAGACACTGGTGTCAATTTGACTCTAAATGGAACATAATGTACTAAATCAACATCATGCTGTATTGAAGAAGACTTGAAACTAGAGATCATAAACGCTCATTTTGCAACCAGATGAGTCGCCCCCTGCTGGGCAGATTTCCGCCTGCTTAGAACGAGGCATTCATATCTACATATGGTGCTCTCGACAGGTCAATTTTTAAAATGTGCCTTTTCCCAGCTAGATGCCACCAAATCCTCAACGCTAGTGAAGCTACCAGAAGGCTATCAACATGTTTTTGTCTTTAGTACATGTGTATCTCCCCGGCAATAACTTAAGTGTTGTTTATCCTCTTTTATATTAGCAATGGGCTCTTCATCCATTATGCATACAAGGTTTAACAGACTTCCCCTCCCAGACGCTCTGCTAAAGCCAGCTGAGAACATTGATGATAACAGAGCTGTATGTGGCCTTAATGACTAGTAGGCCTCCCACACAGCAAATGCTCAGCTTCTCCCTGCAGTTTCCTAATAGATGGAGACATTTTTTTTATTGTTTTTTATTGAATTGCTGATTTTGCTCACGAGTGTTCCTCTTCACTGTAGCCCCTCTTCTTCACATCTTTTGTAGCTGTAGATGCCTGTGATTATATATTTGTTTCTCTTTCTCCAATTGTAGGGACCAACAGGTGAGACTGGACCAATGGGAGACCGAGGTCATCCTGGACCCCCGGCCCACCTGGTGAGCAGGGTCTACCCGGTGCTGCAGGCAAAGAAGGAGCCAAGGTGAATCCCGAAGCTCTATTTAATATTGCATATTTCTTGCAGCATGCAATTACACCTTGAGTTTTATAGGATGATTCGACCACGCTCATCTAAGTTTAATTAGGAACAATAAATCCCACAGCACCACAATGCTGCGTTCACAGACAACTAATAGCATTGTGCTTTGACCTACAGGGTGACTTCGGTCCTGTTGGCCCAGCGGGTAAGGATGGCCCTCCTGGACCACGAGGTTTCCCCGGAGAGAGAGGTCTGCCTGGCCCTGTGGTGAGTATTCCCTTCTGCATCTCACAAATTCAATATCTCTGCCACAGATTGTTTATTGCATAATAGTTCCGGGCTATTAATTCGCTCTAAGACTGCAGTTAACTTCAAGAATCAGACACGATGGCGCCTCCCAGAGTGGGTTTCAGATGAGGCTGTTTATTTATTAATACATATTTTTTACTCTATTCTAACTCGACAAAGTCCAGCTAGTTACGCGATTCACCCTCTTGTTGTTACTGCAAGAAATCGTTCCAATCCCGGGATGTAGACACGATATGATGCACCTGTTCCCTTCTGCAACATAAAGGATGTTCGCTACACCTTTTTTTTCCCGTAAAATAGCCCCTCTCAGCCTCCGCTTTGGGGGAGTATAGGAGGTTTCTCCCATCTCACGCTGAGCGCCGTTTGAAGGAGTGCAGCGTATGGCAGGATGTGTGTTTTACCCAACAGATGTGTTTGTTTCCTCAAGCCCTCATTTTCTCTTGTTCTGCAGGGGGCTCACGGCCTGAAAGGGAATGAAGGACCTCATGGCCCACCTGGCCCCGCTGTGAGTACAATTTACTGCATCTGCATCCTCTGTTTGTCACTCTTG
Source organism: Chelidonichthys spinosus (assembly GCA_029853015.1). Taxonomy (NCBI): domain Eukaryota; kingdom Metazoa; phylum Chordata; class Actinopteri; order Perciformes; family Triglidae; genus Chelidonichthys; species Chelidonichthys spinosus. The sequence continues at coordinate 17,136,899 of CM056840.1, forward strand.
CAGATTCTGCCTCTGGGATTTGTCCTCGCACCCTCGGTTGTTCCTCTTATATAATATAATGATGTGCACAGTTTGCTCCGTACGTAAGCGAGGTCTTTTTGGTGGATGAACCTGGTGATACCTGATGTCTACATATTTCTGATCCACTAAACTGTTGCTGTGCGGCGGCGCTGTAGGGTTCTCCTGGTGAACGCGGTCCCGCTGGTCCAGCCGGACCTACGGGTCTCCCCGGACGCCCTGGCCCTCAGGGACCTCCAGGCCCTCACGGAGAGAAAGGTGGACCGGTAAGAGCATCGCATTATACAGAGGGTGCTGTGACGTTACAGGAAAAATATTGGATTTTCAACATTCTGGAAAAATATCTGTATTTTTAGGGAGAGAAAGGACCTCAAGGCCCAGCTGGAAGAGACGGTATTCAGGGACCAGTGGGTCTGCCAGGACCTGGAGGACCTCCTGGACCACCTGGAGAGGATGGAGACAAGGTGGGTAACTTCTCATATCTAGTTTTTGTCCCCTTAAAATGAAAATCCAGTAAAGCTGCATTGAATCTTTTGTTTATGATGATGCACCCCCCCCCCCCCCCCCACACACCTTACAAAGCTGCTTAACTTCTCTTTACCTGCGACCTTAAACGCTCTAAAGGGAATCAGTCCCACAGAGTTTGCATCACATTAGCAGATCTTTAAAGATGCCTTCTCACAGCTTAGTGCTCCTCTCTACAAACAGACGGAGGGGAGGGAGGGATTTTTTTGGTGGCGACAACAGAATGTGTGAATGTGACCCTTCATTATTCACAAGCGGGGGAACAACTCCTCTAAAAACATTTGCAAGCAGATCAGCCGCGGATATACTCGGAGGATAATCTCTTCTCCTTTGAAGAATGCCTCAGTTCTCAACGGGCCCGGCAGTGGTCCCTGTGGTACACACGGACGCCGAGGATACAGAGGGGTATTTGCCGTGCAGATAAAAAAAAGAGGATCTGGCGAGCTAATGTTTACACACATTTAGACACTTTCTCATTATGAGTCCCGTCCACGGGGGAAAAACGCAAAGCCTTTTATTTTAAGCCCCACACCGCTTCACAAAGAGCATCGTCTGACTCAAACCCCTGAAAAAGCAGACGCCTTTGGCTTTGGCAGATATTAACACTATTTCTCCAAACACCCACAGTGTGGAGGCTTTGAAAGAACTCTGGGAACGCCGGTGCAAACAGGTTGAGACGGGACTTATTATTGTGTTTTTGGCTGCAAGCGGCGTCGGTCACAAGATAGAATAGAATATAGGATAGATAGAATATCCCCCCTTGGATATTTGGCACCAGACAGAGAGATGTAATTGAAATATCCTGACAGATCTCTCTGATGGAGCTGAGAGTAGGTTTTATTATTGTGCTTTGACGTGTCAGATTCTGTTCCGCTGTTTGATGATGAATTGAATATTATTCTTTGTCACATATTTATCTCCCCGTCACCTGTGTTACTTTGGGTTGAGAGTTATATCTGTGATTTCAATATCTGTGATGATGTCATCCCACAGGGAGAGCTTGGAGAGCCGGGCCAGAAAGGAGGCAAGGGTGACAAAGGAGAGCATGTAAGTTGGTGTTTATTCATAATGCTTTTCATGTCTGATCCATTTATACTGTGAATTATGTGATTCATTTGCATTTCCTCTCTTCTGCAGGGTCCACCTGGTCCCACCGGCCCTCAAGGACCCGTTGGAGCACCTGGTCCTGCTGTAAGTGTGTCCAGTTTGCTGTAAAACCAACAGTACTACCCCCCCCCAAGCCTTTGCGTTCCCTCATTGTGACCCCTTTTTTGTTGTTCAGGGTGCCGATGGTGAGCCTGGTCCCAGAGGTCAGCAGGGTCTGTTTGGTCAGAAGGGAGATGAAGGATCAAGAGGATTCCCCGGACCTCCAGGCCCAGTTGGGCTGCAGGTGCGGACTTCTAGGAAACATAGAAACTACGGTGGGATGTTGTGATTTAAGAAACATTTTGACCAATACTGATGAACCCTCTCCACTCCGCAGGGCTTACCTGGTCCACCTGGTGAGAAAGGTGAAACCGGAGACGTTGGTCAAATGGTAAGTATGTGTTAATATACTGAACATAAGGGTTATCATTCAACACATCACATTACCAGACATTTGCATGCAAAGTCCTTTTAATTCATTAGACTGTATCTCCTCTTCTGTGTAGGGTCCACCCGGCCCTCCTGGTCCAAGGGGCCCCTCAGGACCCCCAGGTGCCGATGGCCCTCAGGGACCTCCTGGCGGTATTGGAAACCCTGGTTCTGTTGGAGAAAAGGTAAACTTCTTCTTTATGTCTGCTTTGGGACCGGATTGGTTTAATCAATCCATAACATTTTGATGGTTTTTTTTGGAGGACAGTGTTTTGAAATTACATCTGCCACTTCTTCAGCTGGTGGAAGTGTAAACACAGTGTGTTTTACAGTTTTCTGGGGAAGGATTTCTGCTAAAAGAGGAACATCGTTGTGCTGTGCAGGCTCATATGTGTGCCTGCGTTGTGGGACTAAAGCGTCTCCGGTCTTTTTAAAGTGGATGGAAGTCGTTGTGATCGTCCATTATGGAAGTCCACTCACCCTGCTGAAATGTATTGTTTCTAGTTGACAATGTATTCATCATCGACAGAAGCTTTTTTCTTCCAGATGGTACATCTGGTCCCGTTCCAAAAAAACAACAAGCTGAGTGCCACGTCTCTCCAGATGTGCGTTTTTTAAAATAAAGATGTTTTTCCCCCAAAAGACGCAGATAAAACACAACAAAGGTGTTTTTGGCAGCTGACTGTTTCAGACATTTTTCATCCTAAACTCCCATATCAAGATATATGCGACTCAGTTTTTGTCCGGTAGAATGGATTTATTATCACTGGGCACGCTAGCGGTTTGTTTGAGTGCTCCGTGGTGAAGACTGTGAATGATCCCCCTTTTAAAAGCCTTTTTTGTGCCATTAATATTCTCCATGCCTATTTATATGATGATCCTTTTAAATAAGACAGGACATTTTTTTTTTTTCTTTCTGCCACAGTGACAGCTGCAAAGCAAATCTAATGGACACGCTGCGTCCTCCAACAGAACTGGAGATTATGAATAAATACTCAAAGAACTCGATGAGAAATGCATTATTAAAAAATGAAGGCAGAGCTCGTACAAATTTTGAAAGGCCTGCTTAAGCATGGGCTGTGCACTTTCCCGTAGTGACGGTGTGATTCGTTTTATCTGGTTCAGTCAATAGAATCACCTTATGCTCCTTTTCTAATCTCCCCCAGGAGGAGACAAACAAACACTCCTTTAGGGCTAATCGCTCTTTAGCTGATCTGGCGTTTTATTGGCTGGCGCAGGGAGCCGCCAAAGCCACTGAGCTTCCTTTTTTTGTTGTTGTTTTGTCGTAAACACATCCCTCATATATCATTAATGAACAGCTGTCCTTCATGCTCACGGTTTCCCCGCTGTCAGCGGATTTTTTCCCCGGCAGCCCACGTTGGCGAGCATCTTGTTGTAAAGACGGGAGTCAAGGCCTCCTTAGATGCAACGTTGTAGAAAAAGACCCGCTGCCGATACGGGAGGGATCAGTCATGCTTAGAAACGGGGCGTACCAACCGGTTAGAGTGGGTTTTTTTTCCCTGACGGCACCAACGGAAGGTTTGGAAGACGGCCAAACACTAATTTTGCAGCATCAACACAGAGATGTTGCTCATCGGCACGTCTGCAGAGCTGCATCAGATTCAAAGCGTTTATTATCGTATGCACAGCAAAGAAACGTCTTTCCCTTTCGTTTGCTGTCCACAGAATGCAAATAGTGCAAAAACAACGTCATTTGAAAGGGCAGCATGTGACAAATAAACCCTCCTCCAGCAGGGACGGAGGTAGCCTTAAGTGACAGTGAGTAACGATAGCGCCCCCGGTGTAAAGGTGAGTCAACAGAGCAACTATCCAATAAGGCAGGTTGGTGGTGGTGGGTGGGGACAAGATATATGTGGCGGTTCCAGGGAGAACAGTGAGGTCAGCGCCCTGGTGTGCTCCAGCCACCCAAACTGCCGGCGCTTGATGGATTGAAATCCCTTGTGTCATCGCTTTCTATCGCAATTTGGGTGACAAGGGCGCCGGGACAGTGAGGCCTCCTGTAACTGATGGGACTTTTAGATCCTCATTGGATCAACAAATCACCTCTCGGGAAAAATGGATGTATCTCTCACCCCTTTTATAACCCCCCTCCCCCCTCCTCTCTTTCTTATCAGGGAGACTCCGGTGAAACAGGAGAGCCAGGTCTTCAGGGAGAAGTTGGCCCACCAGTGAGTTGTCTGATTCTCTTCCCTCCATATTTACACGAATAAGAACCGACAAAGAAGTATTTTATCTATAAATATTATTCTTATATATTTTTATGAGCATATCTGACATTTGAGCCATGAATATTTTTTAGGGTTCAAGAGGAGAGCGAGGAGAAAAGGGAGAGTCTGGTCCAGCTGGTACAGGAGGACCTCCAGGCCCTAAGGGTCCCCCTGGAGATGATGGTCCCAAAGGCAGCCCCGTAAGTCTACGTCCACCTCCAACGTCATTTTATTCTATAAATGTAAAAAATGTCATGTCACCATATTATCCAATCAAATTGTGCTGAAAACTCTTATTCTGGCACTAAAACATCAAAGTTGTCCCTCCGTTAAGGATAAATACATTTTATAAATTATTTTTGTATTATTTGTAAATGAAATCTGGCTCTAGCTATTTTTTTAAAGTCACTTGTCGTCCTGATAATAGAAATGTGTTGTATTTGTGATCCATCTCCAGCCAACACTGATTTCATGTCTCACAAAAGCAAGAACATTGTGACCTCAAACTAAATGTAGTAAGTTTAACTCACGCTTTATTGTTTTTCAGGGTCCCAGCGGTTTCCCCGGTGACCCTGGTCCCCCTGGAGAGCCCGGTCCAGCTGTACGTATACATCAGTGAATGAACTTCCTTCTTTATAGTTTGTTTTTGATGCAACGTGACTGAGGCTCTGTTTGTTTCTCATGCAGGGATTAGACGGACCTGCTGGAGATAAGGGAGATGACGGAGAGGCCGGTCAAGCTGTGAGTGTTTATTTATATTTTATGATAAATGCCATTTAAAAAAAATCACAAAAAAATGAATTCTGTTACATTTTCATTTTTTTGTCAAAATCTCAATCCAGGGTTCCCCTGGACCCACTGGAGAATCTGGTCCCTCCGGACCACCAGGAAAGAGAGTAAGTGCCTTCCTTTACTCTCTGGTCCTTCCAAAAAAATGTTATCCATGTCAAAATGTTCACACTTTATATTCCACTAAAATAATCTGTCATCTGTTTATGAATAGGGCCCCCCTGGAGTATCAGGACCTGAGGGAAGACAGGGAGAGAAGGGAGGCAAGGTATTACATCCGGATCTCCTGTTCATCTTCCTGTTTGTAAACCAGTGACGACAGCATCACCGGTGTAATGACGGTTCTGTGTTTGTCTCATAGGGAGAGTCTGGCATGGAAGGTCCCCAAGGAAAGACGGGCCCCGTCGGTCCTCAAGGATCACCTGGCAAGCCCGGTTCTGAAGGCCTCAGGGGCATCCCTGGCCCAGTTGTAAGTACCGTCACACCATTTCATCACAGGATGTTGTTGTTGGTGAATAAGCTGCTGAACATAAAAGAGCAATGTCGATAGAAACGTGTCTGAATGGTGTTTCTGTGCAGGGCGAGCAAGGTCTACCCGGGTCCCCAGGCCCAGATGGACCCCCCGGACCTATGGTAAGTAGAAGCGACTCCTCCGTTAGTTCACATAGTCTGATCTGGATCGTCATTCAAAATGTTTCTCCCTCCTTCAGGGTCCTCCTGGTCTACCCGGTATGAAAGGAGACTCCGGCGTGAAAGGAGAGAAGGTCAGCCACTTGCACGAGTTCATCAGTGATGTAGAGAATTAGCATAACGCCAGGCCTAATGGACCTAGTTACAAGCAGATTGATTAGATGTGTTGTTTGCCTCGGGCCGCCAAATCATTACCGTAATGATTAGAGTAGTGTGGCAGATGGATGTGTGATATGGCTAATGTTTGCTGTGGTGTATTATTGACCGTTGTATTGATAATGTTTGTGTGTGTGTGTGTGTTGTTCTCTCCCCTCAGGGCCACCCGGGTCTTATCGGTCTCATCGGACCCCCTGGTGAACAGGGAGAGAAGGGCGACAGAGGTCTTCCCGGTCCACCAGGATCACATGGTTCCAAGGGAGACAATGTAAGCAAACACAAGTAGTGTTTATAAAAAGGTCCACACCTGCCCACGCACTCTATTCCAGTCGATACGGACGCAGCGGGAATAAACAATGCTTTGTTCGTTATGGATTCACACCTTTTTTTTTTCCCCCTTTCAGGGTATTTCAGGTCCTTCAGGTCCACTCGGTCCCCTCGGTCCTCCTGGATTACCTGTAAGCCTCATCATGCATGTGTTTAACTGAATAGTGGGAACCGTCTGAGCCAATATTGATTATGTGATTTCTTTTTAGGGTCCTGCTGGTCCCAAAGGTGCTAAAGGGTCATCGGTGAGTGTTTTTTCCTGAAACAGGAACTGTAACAAGCATCGAGCATTGTTTGTGATTAACCTTTGCTTTAATTCGACCTTCTCAGGGTCAAACTGGACCAAAGGGAGAGACCGGCACAACTGGACCTCCTGGTCCTCCTGTAAGTTAAAAAAAGACGTTTGACTCCTCTTATCCTCACTGTGAGTCATCGTCTCCAGACATTAACATCATCTCTGGCCGGCATCCGTAACAGGGCCCACCCGGCGACGTCATCCACCCGCTCCCCATGCAGTCCAACATGAAGGGCCGAACCCGCCGCAGCATCGACGCCAGCCAGATGATGGACGACCCCGCTGCCGACGCCAACTACAAGGACTACGACGACGGCATGGAGGAAATCTTCGGCTCGCTCAACTCCCTGAAGCTGGAGATCGAGCAGATGAAGCACCCGCTGGGCACGCAGAGCAACCCCGCTCGCACCTGCAAAGACCTGCAGCTCTGCCACCCCGACTTCCCCGACGGTTCGTGTTCCACTCTGAAACCAGCCTCGGTTGTGTAATAGTCCCTTCACCGCCACGTTTGTTTAATTACGCCGCTTTAATGGCCGTTATCATGCAGCATCGCTCAGTAAACGAAGAAGGAGGAGGGAGCTGTGTTGTTAATCTAGCTTACACACACACACACACACACACATTTATTCAGTTCGACTGCAGCGAGTCAGTGACTTGATAAATCAATAGGCAGAAAAATGATCTGCAAATACATCGACAATAACTTTTCAAGGAAACAAACGATTCATTGAGAAAATAATAGATTTCTCTATAATGATCATTAGTCGCAGCTCCAGAATGAACCATCATTACATGCTGCATCTTCAATATTTGCATATTTCTAATCCGTCACAGCTGTTAACACGAGTATTTCTGTTTAATTTTTCTTTCTTCGGAGGATGATGTTGGGATTCAAACCACGTCATAACATTTAATGCATTCATTACAATGTTTAATTGAATGTTTGCCTTATAAAAGTATTATTATAATATGCATACGATGTAGGCACAGTACAGACAGGATAGTGGAGACACAGGAGATACTTTTAGCACAGGAAATGTGCTGTACAGGAAGGGAAGTAGAGTACAAATCACTCTGTAATTGCTGTCTCCGTCTCCTTCTCCAGGTGAGTACTGGATTGATCCAAACCAGGGCTGCTCTCGGGACTCCTTCAAGGTTTACTGTAACTTCACAGCGGGAGGAGAAAGCTGCATCTTCCCAGATAAAAAGTCTGAAGGGGTGAGTCTGACCGTCTGTACTCACACACACACACACACACACACACACACATGGGGTTATATTACACAAAAAGGTTGGCTATCGAGAAAGACACTTTTTCTTTGCTATTTCCAGTTTGATTGACAGTAAAGTGAATGATTTTTTCCCTCCACACACACATCTGGGACTAACCACCGTGCATGCTTGATAAATAATATCTCCTCGCGAACACACACATAATTATCCTCCATGAGATTACCTGCAGCAGTGGATGATGCAACATATTGCATTTATTTTACAAACACGCTAAATCTCACTTTAGTTCTGACAGCTGTAAGAGGAGACGACTTCCCACACTCTTGTTTTTTTGGGTGCCATTTTTAGATGGAGGCGGCCATTAAGGGCCCCGTTAAGCCGTTTGGCAGGTGACAGACACGTCGCAGCGGATCTCCCGTTCATTATGCATGAGCGTGCGGTCGGAGAGCAGTGAAACACTGTCTTTGACAAGTCAGGGTTGTGTAATAGCACGGCGCTACAGCCATTTTAATGATCCCACTCACCAAGCCTCTAGAGGAGCAGGAGTTTGCTTAAGCTTAGAATAATGAAGCAGACTTTTTTTTTTTTTTTTTACAGCGAAATAAAGCCTGTGCTGTCAGACTGCAAACACACCCGAGCACATTTATTTATACACCGTCCACGCACTCGACACCATCGCAGTCACGAAGACAGAATCATGGTTTCTAGAAAAAGTTTAAAAAAAAAAGTCACAGGAAGAATGTATTACCTGCTCAGTCCATCCCCGCCACCGAAGGTCACCTTGAAGGCAGCACGGGTCTAATGTATGCCATCTTCCTCTCCGGCGATAAGTGATCCGCGGCTCATCATTCATTAACGCATTAAGACATTAATGACAGTTCCGTATCAAAACCCCGCCATCTAATTAGAGATAAATCCATCCTTGTCATGGCGGAGTTCATTAGAGCTGTGCCCCTGTTGGCCAATTCACAGCTTTAAATGGCATAACAAAGTTAGTGCGCCATGGCTGCACAGCACTAACACTGAACAGCAGGGGCGGAGGCCGCTGTACAAGAGCTCCTCGCAGGCCATCATCGCTTAATTAATCACTGTGTACTCATGAATTTTTCAGCAGCAATTAGCTGCCAGCTACGGTTTGTACTGTACAAAACGGCATTCATGGCTTACTAAAAAAAATCTTCTGCCCCGGACACCGGTTGGTCTGGTTGATCTTGCTGGATGCTATTTCAGGTTTCGACTCCCTCAGAGGACGAGCAGAAGGAGGAAGAGGGGAAGGAGAGAAACGAGCTGGGATGAAATTCTGTCAGATGTGTTTTTCTTTTCTTTAACGCTGCTGTTTTTCCCTCCTCTGCCTCTCTGTCGATCCATGCCCCCAGGCTAGGCTCACATCCTGGGTTAAGGAGAATCCCGGCTCCTGGTTCAGTGAATTCAAACGTGGTAAACTGGTAAGAATCTCGACTTCCCCGAGTCCTCTTCCCTTCCCTGAATACCCTGTTATATTTTACAGAGCAAAATGGCAAAATGGCCCAAAGACTCGCCAGGCACATGGTATAGTCACTACAAGAGAGGTTCCCTGGTAAGTGGCCCCGCCTGTGGACCCGGAGTCCTGGTTGACGACCTGGACTCTGCGGTTCCTGAGGCTCTGCATGCGTCTGGTTCGACACGAGTGTGTGTTTGATGCCGTGGCACCCTTTTGCTTGCCGGTTGCGGTGCATGATTCCGACATGGGGCGATGCTCTCGCAAGGCAATGGAGGAGAGGATTGTGGAAGCACCACACCTCTGCATCATTAAGAGAGCATCTCCTAGTGACTGTGTGCCTCGACCCCCATGACTCAAGAAGCTTTACATAGCAGATTTAATAGTCCCCGTCTCTTCCTTGCACATTACATCTTTTATTTAAGTCAAACCTCATCAGGTCATTTATCCTCTGCTGGTGTCTCCTCCCCTTTAAAAGTACATCTTAACCCCCGAGTCAGGTCTGGCACACAGTCACCACCCAGGGGCTTCTGGGTATTCAGTCACTGTTGACTTGCGGCTGTGATGATGAAGAGGTAATGTTTCTCTGGCGATGTCGGGCTGGATCCCCACGCTATGCAGGGGGGAGGGGGGGGGGGCGACACTCATCGACATGCAGAACCAAGCCTTCATTGTTTCTGTTTTGTAATTAATTAACTAATTAATTGGCACTACTTTTTTGGAGAAGCTGCTTCTGTTCATGTCGAATTTGAGTGTCGGTACTCTGGGTGTGTATGTGCATGTGTGTGTGTGTGTGTGTGTGTGTGTGTGTGTGTGTGTGTGTGCAAGCACAACCAGTCCAGAAAGACCGGGTCCAGGCTCACACGGGCGGTGTGCTGCTCTGGCTGCATGGGCGTGAATGCTGCATGCGCTCCACCCTCAAGTCAGTCCTGTGTGTCTGAGAGACGAAGCGACTATGTGGATCTAATGGATTCCTGATGGTTGGTATGAAGATAGTCACGCTCAGACATTCAAACTGAGCCGTGATGTGTTTTTGCCAAGCTGCCCGTCCTCATCAGCAGGATTACAAAGCGCTGTAATCACCTTAATGGAATACATCCGTTTGCTGCAACACGGGCTGGAGGAGAAAAAAAAAAGCTAAATCTGGGTTAATTATAGGTTAATTACCAGGCAATTAACATATTAGCGCAACATATTTCCTGTTAGGATAATTACATTTTCATGCGCTTAACATAATTCGCTCATATTAGGTATGTATTTTTACATAATTGAAAATAATCAACATTTAAATGAGATATTTAGTTATGCTGATTTTCACATCAGTAGAGCTTCCAGACATTAGACCGTGGAAATATGCTGTGCCTTCTTCCCTCATCTATATAGTATCATCACCTGATCTATTGCTTAAGAAATATGGACTGATCTAAATATTTGCACGTCATTTATTAAAACTATGTTATGTCCATTTTTTTCTATCATCAAAAAATCACAGTAAAAAGTCAAAAAGTGATTCTTCTATCAAACAAACATTTTCTATAAAAGGTGAGCCACACGGCTGACATCTGGGCACTTTTTTTTTATCTTAAGTCCTATCAACACTCGTCTGTTGTTAATACTCAAATCATGTACTAAATATGTATTAATCCACAAGATAAAATAGTCCCAAAAAATTCCACCTTTTGCTCTGGTTTCAGTGACACATTTGTTGAAAAATCCATATTGTATTGGGTGGCAAAGTATCAATATTTTTACCCACCCCTACCATCTGTTGAAGGAAATTTAAAAAATGTATCAGGTCAACGCCTCGCTGCAGAGCATGTTAGTTTATTATATATTATTATATATTCCCTCCACATCCTCGGATGACACCTCCTCTTTGTCAATAAGAAGCCCGCACTCGAATCCCAAACACAGCCGTAAAAAAACAGCAACATGAATGACAAAGTCGTAAATTAAATAAAAATTGCTCCCGAGAGACAAAAAAAAACAAAACAAACACTGCACAGTATAGACATGACTCAGCGAGTCTCCCCCCCTTTGGTGTTCCATGTTTTTGCCGTTCCACTTAAAACCGGCGTTCCTCCTCGCAGCTCTCCTACGTGGACGCGGAGGGAAACCCCATCAGCGTGGTGCAGATGACCTTCATGCGGCTGCTGAGCGCCTCCGCCCGACAGAACATGACCTACAACTGCTACCAGTCGGTGGCCTGGCACGACCAGGACCAGGACAGCTACGACAAGGCCGTCCGCTTCCTGGGCTCCAACGACGAGGAGATGTCTTACGATAACAACCCCTACATCCGCGCCGTGGTCGACGGCTGCGCGGTGAGTCGATAAGAACCCCTCCGATCTCTGGGGATTGGTTTTTATTATTTTATTATTTTATTCTCCCTCCACACATGACTAACCTCCCACTGCGTCTCCTTTCTCCCCCACAGTTGAAAAAGGGTTACGAAAAGACGGTACTTGAGATCAACACGCCAAAGGTGGAGCAGGTGCCGTTCGTGGACATGATGTTCAACGATTTCGGCGGCTCCACGCAGAAGTTCGGATTCGAAGTGGGCCCCGTCTGTTTCATCGGCTAAGACTGTTTTTACTGAACAAATGGAGAAAAGGAAAAAAATTTAAAAAAGCATATTTGTTTTCTCAGAAAAAAGAATAGGACAATTCTATTTGTATAAAAAAGTAACTTTTTTTCCATAAAGCAACAAGTACGAGTAAAAAAAAAAAATCAAGTCGAGAATACAGAATTTTATAGGAATAGAGGAAAATAACCTTGAAACCTCAGTGTGCCTTCTTCATCACATGCAAGTTTTGAAACTGGATGTCAGATCCTGCCTCCCACACACACACACACACAGACACACACACACACACACCACACACACACCCTAGGCCCATGTCATCACATGATTTAGATGTTTTTTCCAACGAAGGCGACTGCAGTACTTTGCCACGGACTCCATCTGATTTGGCTCCTTTTCCTTAAAATCTGATCTCATGTTTTTCCTCCCTGGCTTTTTTCTTTCTCCACTTGTCTATTGTTGGTTTTGTTCGCTCATTAGCTACGGGAGCTTTGTTTGTGCATAATTCTCTCCCCATTCCCTTGGGATGGACCTTATATATATAAATATATATAAATAATTTTTATGTTTGTAAGTACATTCTGTATATTTTTTTTTCCTGGTAATGTTTATTGCTTCTGGCTTCAAAACATGCATGTGACCTTATTCATTGCAAAGTAGGAGATGATGGATACGGGGGAAACATTGTAGAAATATATCAAAAAGTGAGGAAATTCGACTTGTAAATTGAAAAAAAAACAAACAAAACCAAAATACAAAATTGGGAAGTCCTGTCTTGTTGCAGTTGTGGAGCACACCTTGTTGTAATTTAAAAACAGAATGGAAATAAAAGACGAAAACAAGCTCTGTGATATTATGTGACAGTTTGATTTGCGAATACATTCCTCCCTCGGTGCCCTCTGAACTGAATCATTAACTTAATAAACAGCGTTTTTTTTTGTTTTCTCCCCCCCTACCCCTCCGAAGCACACATCTATCAGACTATGCAATGGGAGATGACGCCAAAATGTTCTTTTTTTTTATGAATAACACAAAGAAATCAAAACCTAGGTGCTATTTTCTCTCTTCTGTGGTGCTATGTATTTTTCTAGTTTGTGTTGTTTGAATGAAAGGAACCTGACCCCCCCCTCCAACATCCAACAGGTGGATCTCTGCTGCATCCATTTCTTTTTTTTTTATTTGTCTGTTTGTTGTTTGGGTGTTCAGCGGTGGCGTTTGCCGTTTTTCTCGACACATGCGCTCACAGATCAGTGCAGCATGGCGGCGTTTGTTATCTCCCGCTTCGGCGGACCGCACAGATAAGAAACGAGTGTCGGCGGATTAACGAGAGGAAACCCAGGCGGTTCTTTGCATATCGTTGCTCTTTATGGCTGCTGGATCCTCCACGTCACACTGATGGGAGTTGAGAAGTGGACTTGTTGTTGATTGGGACCCAAAAAAAAGGATATGGTCCAAATTTTTTGTTTGGCCAATGAAACCCTTAACTCTCCCGCCAAAAAAAAAAAAAAGGTTTTCAGGTATATATTTAGCTTTAAGGGCCGCGGTGGCTTGAAATCTTTCTCTTTTTCTACCATTTTATTCTTGATTGTAGAAGCAGGTCAATAAATTAGAAAGATGAAAGCGTTGGCTTGTTGGTCTACTATTTTTTTTTTTGCCCTTATTGTAATTATGCTCTTTGTTCAAAACTATGCACTCTCTATGCTTATGACCACTAGTATCTACCACAGAATCTTTATGCCCTTCATACATAGGTTCGTTTTGTTTCCTTTAAAAAAGAAAAGAAAAAAAATCTTCGAATATGTGACTTGAACCATTTCTGTTAACTCGATATGCTTGTAGATCTTTGGCTTTATTTTCATTGTGATGCAGTACACCCAAATTTAAAACTTTCTTCTTCATAAAAAAAGGAGAAAACATTTTTTTGTACATTTCCAGAACCAGCAGTGATGCTGCCATTGTTTTTTTTGTTTTTTTGTTTCATTTTTTTGTAGATTTCCGTTTTGTCTGTCTTGTTTTTTTGTTTGTTTTCACAGTCTTGTCAAACCTGTGTAAGGATAAGAGGATAGAAGTTATATTGGTTTTTATGTCAATAAATTCAAGTTTACTGTGGCCATCCACTCTTGTATGTCTTTTGAAGCATTAAAACCTATCTGTATGCATGAAATTGTAAAGTTTTTTTCTCTTGTTGTTATGACTGTGTAGAGCGACATGATCTCCAGGCCACGTTTTTTATTCATCGGGATGCGTCCGCCTTTTTTTGTTGTTTTTTTAACAGTGATGAACAAATATATATATATATATATATTAAAAAAGGTCATGTCCACAATTGTGAAGTGGAGAGAGAAAATGCTGAACTTGTAACTCTACCAAAGCCAATGTTCGATTGTAGTATATTTATTGTATTATTTAAAATAAAAAAATAAATGTTAAATGACACCATAGTGTAAGTGTAAGAGGCCCCCTCTTTACGTGCACAAAAAAATGTTATTAATTTACCACATATTACACAACATATGGGCTCCTTTTTAAACGGAGCCTTCGTTTTAATCGATCCTCAATGTGTTGATGCTAAATTAATTATTGGTCTGTTTAAAATGCATACCAAGGTAAGGCTGCTATCACTGTACTGCCATGTGTGTTTTAATACTCTCGCTCCACAAGAAAGAAGTTCTCAGGCTGCAGCTCGCGATCCAACGTTTCCATTCGACGCCTCCAACAAAGACCGCTTGAAGAAATCTTCCCGTACTTCTGTCATAATTTCTCTCCACCGCCTGCAGCGCATCACCATAAGACAGACGACATATGTATGATCACTGCTACATTACGGCAACCTTCTTCAAATAAAGTGCTTTCTTAACGCTCAATGCACCACTTATTTGAAATATCTGGAGCTTTGATCAAATCTCTGCTGTCGAAATGACTCGCAGCACTCGAAGTGTCTCGTTAGCAGAAAATCTCACACGGTCAACATTAAGCCGAGAGCAGCAAAAAACATTTTTTTACTTTTTTTTTTTAAGTTGATACACGATCAATATTTAATGCAGTGTTTACAGGATGGATTAAGGCCGATCCAGAATATATGGATTCTACTGAGGCAAGCACCCTGGGCAAGTTATGCAGAAACTAACAGCAAAGTCCTCATCTGAGCAAATGCAAGGGGGGTAAGTGGGGCATCAAAGTGGGTTGGAGAAGAAGAAAAACAACCAGCAGGTAGGGGATTCAGCTCGTGTAATTATGGCAGGTGATGTGTCAAAAGATGGCAGAACAGCATCCGAGTGTGATGAGCTGGTGGAAAGTTTTTAGGATGTGTGAAGAAGTCACTTTGGGAAATGCAAATGTGCTCAGGAGCAAAGCAGGAGGACGATAATAGTGCAGCAACCAAAGCACCGAAACCAGGAAGTAGTCACATCCAGTTCCTCATCATCTTCTCTCGACATTCAGAGCATCAATGTAGCTGCAAAAGAACTATTTACAATGTAAAGATATAGTGAAGCAATGTCACCTTCCCTCTGTGTGTGTTGTTGTTGCTTTCTCCCTGCTTTGTTTACATAGCTGCCCTGGCTGTGCCTGCCTTTAAAGTGCACTTAGCTCGATGCTGCAGTTTTGCTTTACACTCATTCTGGGGTCTGATGATGGCGGTGTTGTTGTGAAGTGTAGCTCCCCTCCCTCCCTCCGGTTACCTGTCAGGTAAACATCCTTTTCCTCTGTCAGCACTATTGCTGTGTTCTGCACTGTTAGCCTGTTAGCACCGTTAGCATGTTAGCACCATGTTGGGAGACATTGAAAGGGCTCTGAATTCTACTTTTAGCACCTTAAAGTAAAAGTACAGAAGTATTATCAGCAAAATGTACTTAAAGTATTGAACGTAAAGGTCTAGTTCTGTAGAAAAATGGCACTGGTGTTACTTACTGATATACTTCATACTTTGTGTGTAATTCTCTCATTAGTGGAAGAAGTAGGCAACCATTACCATGGTCAAAATGTTCTAAAGAAACTCTAGATTTTTAGCAAATTTTGAGCAGATAAAGAAGCAGCTAGTGAGGCTGCAACAGGAGGTTTAAATCTGGATTTACTGATGCGCCTCGGATTCTCGGACCCAGAAGAAAAACACTGTTCCCTGTCGCTACATACGATATCCACGTTTTATATGCTGCATTAATTCACGTCTTTCATGCAGTACAGGGAAGTGGAATTATTAAAAGTTAAGGAGTGCTGTTAATGTGTGGTCCGGGCTGATTAGGGACCAGCTGGAAGGTCAAGCAGCAGAAGGGTTCTAAAGGGAAATTTGGAGACGGAGCTCCGTGTTAATGTGTAATTGCTTTGAGCCTGTGGATCTTTTGGCGAACAGAGCCCATTCATAGCCGAGGCGACACCACTGACCTACTTCCATATGAATCAGATAGCGAGGAAGAGAGCGAGATAGTCTTACAACGCTGGGTCTGTCATTGGGATATTAATAAAAGAGCTTTTTTTCCTGCTCTAATGGACTTTGAGATTGGCTGTAGTTCAAGATGCTGGTTCCTCTAATGTGATTAGTGGCTGGCCACCCAAGCATTACTGCTGGGTTCACACGCTGGTGTGTTAACGCTGAGCGTCGTTGTTTTACATTAGGATTGGAAATTATATTTGACAAAAATGGGCCAAAATGGTATTTGATGGTCAGCTGCTATAAAGATACGTCTCCATGTAACGCTGTCTGAATGTATAGTGAGAAGACTCAAAACATCCCACAATTCATCTTGAATAGAAGTGTACAACCGATTGGTAGCAATAACCGAGCATTATAGACCATGATGCATTGCGCTGAAGAGGAAATGATGGCAAATCCATGAGTCGTGGTGTGAAATGAATACATTTAATAATATATTCAATGCAAGCAGAGCAGCGGATCACAACACAGATGCTCAACAAGTTATTTTATTTGTTCATTCGGAAAAATATTCAAATTGCCCCCTACATCGACTTTCGTTGTTGCCTTTCATAATAAAAGCCCTAGGCAGTACCAACGCTTATCAGAGGAAGTTAATTTACAACAAAATAGCTTACAATATGCATTTATTTAAGAAAAACAAATGTTTGGTCGTGTCTGAAAATGTTTCTGAATTTTCCAGTTGAGCTCAGCTGTTTAATCCTCTATCTCGTCCTCTATAGAAGTCCCTGCGGGGAGGGAGGATTGAAGTGAGTGATTCCAGACTAACGAGCCACCTTGCTAATGTAACACACCTGATGGATGTGAGGAGCTCACAGCCGCCTGCAAGCTTGCATCAGCTAGAATCCCTCACATCAGGGAATGCAAAAGGAAGCCTAAGCTCCAGTTCGTGTCGGCATTATTTGACTATAAAAGAAGGAATGAAAATGGCAAAATAAATGAATTAATTTCTGCCTCAATGACTCCACCCTCCACCGTCCCACAGCTGCAGTCGTTAGCCCGTCCAATTAGATGATGAAGCAAACGTTATAAAGGACAGCAGACATGGAGGGCGACCTCGGAGAGAATGCACAACAAAGGCACTTCATCCTGGGAAGCAAAACCATGAAATTACAAGCACCCTTTTTTTTGTTTTCTTTTATGAAACCGACATTCAATTTAAATATGAAAGCAATCATATACACTATGATTGTTGCTGACTCATCCTATAAAATATACAATATCAAAGTAATGCCACTAAGAGGGGCATACTTGGACTAAGCAATCATTTCAGTGGGAAATAGCTTTTTTGCATCACCAGATTAACGGAGGCTTTGATTGTTATCAGCGTGTCTTAAGTGCAGCCGTGTCAGCGTTTTAATGCTGATAAGAACCCTCTTACATCGGATGAACCCGTGATTGCTGATGACACAAGCCTCCATGCACTTCAAACATACGTTTTCCTGTTGTTAAATAATCTAATAAAATCAAATAAAGAGGATCTGAATGTGCCAGGAGAGGCGACAATCAAGGACAAACGTGCCCATGCAGAGCCAAGAGGTCTAATCAGCTGACAGGCGACACCTGTGTGGGTGTCAGAGCCTCCGTCTTCCCAATCCTCCTCGTTCTTGTGAATGTTTTTGAAAATAAAACTCGAAGATGAATACGTTTATTAGCAGCAGCTGTGTCTGCTTGGTTCTCTAATTCTACACGCTTGTCGGGGCATGTAAAACAAATGTAATGAATTCAAGTCTTTAAGAAGATACTCTTCTTTTTTTAAAAAGATAAAGATCACAAGATAATACTGTGCTTAGAGACCAGAGGAGATAAGAGCAGATGGGGGGGAAAGGATGAGGACAAAAAAAAAGGGAAAGCAGTGAAAGCGAAGGGAGATGTTTGATGTGTAAATACATCAGACGCAGCCGGCGATGTTTTCCCTGCAGGAATGCAGGTAAATAACGCATGAGTTTGGTTCATATTTAGAATAATATTCAAATAAGTGTCGGCAGATATCATTGGGGGATGCGGAGGATGAGTCTCGTGGTCCTCGTGGCTGCTTCTTTGTTCCTCGTGGATATCGTCATGGGGGGGACACAAACATTTGAGATGTTACATCCAGATCCTCAGAAGATCCTTAGAATAAAAAATAAACCTTAGAATATTAACACGTACCACGGGTTCTATACTGTGTTGTCAGTGCGGGGGGATGAGAACCTAATATGCAAGATTTGTTTTGCTTTTTCTTGGCGTTGAAGCGGCGTGATGAATTCTGTTGCCAATAAGGAAGAAGCTAACAATATGACTTTGAACCTTTCTCTCAGCGCCGCGGGAGAAGCTTTGTCCCACTCATGTAAAACTTAGCGCTTGATTTAATTAGATCATCTTGTTTCGCGGCCAGAAGGAAGAGCATATGGTCCTGCACCCCCCCTCCCATCTTCACTCCCATACAGTAGCTCTGTTCTATTTTCAGGATCCCGGAGTTTCAGCTTTGAAGCTGTTGGCCTCCACACATTGGTGGTCCCCTGTAGAGAAACGGGGGTCAAAGAGACCTGTGTGGTGCAGGACCCAAACAGCAGCCAAGGACGGGCTTTATTAATAGCATTAATTACCTCTCCTAAACACAGTGTGAGCCCCCCCCCCCCCCCCCACCCCCCACCGATGTCATTCCAGAGATACGAACAAGGACGGGGTAAATTAATTCCAGCCTGATCTCACGATGCTGTATGAATGAAGCACCAATTTAATGTTGCGTTCTATTGCAATGCCGTTTCTTTTGGTGTGCCATTTTAGTCCGTATGATCAGGCAACATCCTACAGTTTTTGAAAAGTAAAGCCAAGGTGGAGGCGCCTTTAGATGTGCATTCTTTTTAAAGTCCATCAGGGGGCGACTCCTCTAGTTGCAAAGTCTGATTGCATGGAAGTCTATGAGAAAAAACTCGATATAACCTCAGTAAACATTGTAAAAGTAAGAGTGTTTATAATATAGCATGTATCTAATTTAGTAAATAATGGTGCCATTTGGAGTCATATAGAGATACTGTATAAAGCCCAGAGTTGTCCGTTCTGGGAATTTGTTTCTTTACTTTTTACTTACCTCACTTTCTGAAAGTTGAGAAAACATTTTGGTTGCCTAAAAATGTTTAATTCAGCGCTCGGTTGTACTAGCTCCAGTACTACATTGGGAAAACATCGGAAAAAAAACCTTGCCTCCTGACAGCCTGAGACATTGTGAGATTTGTGATCATCCACCAGAAGGTTGATTCCAACATTTATAAATGAACTAGAAATGACTAAATATGCAACAATCAAAGTTTAAGAACGGGAACATTGGTTTTCAGTCCATTAAAAAACACAAGGAAACTAACCACTTACAAGCCACCAGGCAACTGGCTATGAATTCACTTAACCTTTTTTTACACCAGCACATTTCCATTTATCCGAGACGATACGTGCCTGCTGATATAACTCCGTTGGAAAAGAACATGATTCATGTCTGATTTTTTTTCTCCTGCTACTCTCCAGTGAGCAGAGAGGAAGATTGGGTGGTGAACTGGCAGGAGAGAGATTGAGCTGTTTTATAGGATGACATTTGGAGACAAAAAAAATAATAATCATATACTGAGGAGGGCTCACTCGGTCGATGAACACAGAAACCAATATTGTTTGCACTCGGATTCCATCGGGGGGGGATTTTTATTTGTGGCTCCGTTCGCGGTCAACAAACAATTTCTCATATTTATTTGGCCGTTGCGTCTCTCTCCCCGCTCAGCTCTTCCTCTAACAGATGGTGTACGTTCTCGGCTGATGAATACGCCGGTGAAGCGCAGGTGGAAGAGAAATGTGGAGTTGTTCATTAATTTGGAGGAGAGCCGTGAAAAGCGGTGCAGTTGTTTGTCATGCAAAGTGAGGTGCTGTGTTGTGCGGTTGCACTCGGAAGTCAAGGATTTAGCCAAAGGTTGTGGACACTGTGTGAACAAACCTTTTTGACTCTTTATATTTTGTGCATTATTTGAGCTCATACTTGCATATTATAACGTGCGATATATTCTATTTTTAAATCTGGATTTAATGGGGACTATCTTTTATTACATTATTATTTATTATCATGGAATTTGCATGTAAGAAGACATGCTACTTCCTCCTCTGAAAGGTGAAGCCAATGCACAAGTGCCTTTTTAAAAAGTTTCTACTGGCCACTAGGGGGCGGCGACTCTGGTTGCAAAAATGACACCAATTGACCCTTATTTCAAGTCTTCTTCAAAAAAGCATGATAGTTTAGTAAATGATGGTTCCACTTCCAATAAAACAGATGATAAAGCTGCATCGCTACCGTAGCAACCAATGCAATTAGCTATTGATATTACTTTAACACAGCTGTAAAGATTACCTCAAATTATGGAAGTGTAGTTTGTTAATAGCAGTTAACAACTTTTCAGCACTCAAATATGGTCACTTTTGTTCACTGGTTGCAAAAAATTCAAAGATGGCTCCCAAGAAGACTTCAAAACCGTAGTTTACAATCCAATGGGTGATGTCACCATGACAACGTCCACTTCTTATATACAGACTATGGTGAAAACAGGTATATTCAGACAGGAAGTTTGTGAAAATTGTGTTTTTTTCCCCCCAAAATTAAAGCATGTTCTCATGGAAACCCAAAACACAAGTCGACTATAAAAAAAAATTTGAAATGACACGTCCCCTTAAAGATATACTGTGCCTATAGATTAAAGTCAATACATATTGCATTCATTAGCCATTTAACAGCGCGAGGAAAGATTCAGTCACCAGGTCGTCTTGTATTTTCTCGGGTGGGCGACCACATCTCTCGGCTCTCCATCAGCATATGTCAAACAGGATCAGGCGATAAAATAATTTCAGCGCAACTCAACTGAATATTTCATGATGCTGGCAGATGCTATCGACAGCAGCATCTCACTTTCCTCTCCCGTGCTTTTTATTTGCTATTAAATCATTCGCGATGGGAGAAAATAGAATCCGGGCTTGGTCATTTGCCGATGCAAATATACAGCCACTAAAGCGTGCATGAATTAGCATAGAGAGACTTGTATATGCATACCCCTACAAATACTTGCTTTATATATCACGATGTGACATATTTTGTAAATATAAACAGAAAGGGCGAGGCCCTTCTCTGCAGTCTGAGACGCTGCTCAAATAGCCACCAGTTGACTCCTTGGACCGGCCTTGACCACATTTAGTGTCTGCGATACTTCAGTCCAATAGCCATTTAAATGATTTGTAATCCTGCTTCGATACCTGGCAGTTGAATCTGACCCTTCCTGCTCCAATTCTTGTAGTTTGTCCCTGAGCCTCTTTTAATAACTTTTTGTCGTTGCTGTTTTTCGATGTTTAAATTTTCAAACGCGCCACAGGGAACCAACTTGCTCAAACTTGATTTTATATTGATTAGAGTCACCTGGAATCATCCACCTCCCCCTGCATCCTGCCAGAGGAGATATAATTCAAAAAAACGGAATATTAAATTACCGAAGTGTGAATGTACCACCTGAGGTCAAAGCACACGGAGGTAATTCATCACTGTCAGTTCAACATCAACACCTTTCCAGCAGGTCCAAAAAAAAAAAAAAGCTTCCTCTGATTAAACATCAAGTGGAGACAGCGGTGCCACGGAGAATCAAACTGGTGAAGCATCTTTGGCCTGCAGGAGACTCTTTTTGCAGTCTGCTAAGCAAGATGGATCTCCACCAGTCCTACGAGAAACATTTAATTATAATGAGGTTATATCGCTCGGAGCAATTTAACTTCGGATTTTTCTTTTATCTCCAAAAATAGGAGAAAGCAACCTGATTTTGTTTCTTACTTTATTTATCGTAGCCTGTCGTCTATGGCAACCATCCCTGCAACATTATCATTATGATGCAATACAAAAATCAACAATCACCGTTGTGTTGAATGAGCATCTCTATCTCAACAAAAGTTCATGATTATGCTTTGCAAATATGCTCATTACAGCCAGCTATTATATTAGATTATTATGTTTCAACCCCAATTACATCCCTATTCAGATAACATTCAAATTGAGTTCAGTGTATTGCAACATTCATATTAGTCCTCACAAATGCATTTGCCATTAGCATCCATGTATTTGGTTACATAGTTTGAATAATTAAAATAATAATAAACACGGATTAGATCGGTTCCGATCTAATGAAAGTATAGGAAATACCTTCATATGGAATGTATATTGTGTGGTGGACAACTACCGTTAGACCGCCTTTAGTTTCTGCAGTGTGACGTATTTTACAGTGAAAAGGGGATATTTGAAGGATGTGCAGTTACAAGAAGGGTTTTAATCAAATGCAGAGGATTAGTTCAGCTAGATTTGGAGTTGCAGAGGATTGTTTTGCTCCCTCCACTCATAGAACTGGAGTTATAGTAAGTAACTGGCCAAAATGAATGGTTCAAAACAATTAGCAGTGCTGCTGCTTTTGCAACCAGGAAAACCTGGAAACCAGGAAGCCAGGAAAAAGACAATTCCGAGTCCGACGAGACACGAGACCAAGAGTGCAAGACATCAAAAAGGTGGCCTGGAGACCAGACCCGAGTACTTCAGCCCCTGCATGCGCATGCTACAAAGTGAAAGTACTCATTACTGGTGAAATAGATCATCAACATGCATACGTGTTCTGGAATAACATCAATGAGACCGGCTTGTGCTGCACTTTGTCCACAGCCAGACTGACTGATGGGGAGAATAATTCACTTAATGGTATTTTATGGCTCATCGCTGTCATCAGGCGTTCCCCTGATACCAGCCCAAGCCCACAAACTGCTGGCTCTCCCAGTTTTTTTACACGCACTTAAACACACCCTCCAACATCCACGCAAACAAGGATTATATTTGTAATCAGTGTAGATTTTATTTCAGTCCAGGGGAAACTTTTCCTCCATCTTTCAACTGGTGTTCCCTTTTTCTCCCACGTATCTTAACTCCTACTAGGCTGCCTATCTCCTGCAAAAGAGTGAATCTCTGAAACTCTTTATTTCTACACTATTTTTAGTACGGTGGGTTTGTACGAGTGTGCCACGTCAGATTAAGCCCCTTAATTTCGATACGTTGTGTAAATAAATGACCAGCGTCAACATGATGAATGCCACCTGTGCATAAGTGAGTGCGTGCTCATTAGAATTGTAAATTAGCATAATTAATGCCACCATATGAGGCTATACATCCGTCCCATTATGTCTCCTGCCTTCGGAGATCCATTAAGGAAAATATCATTTTTAACAGTGGAATTGAGGGAGCAGCTAAAGCCGAGGAATGAACGAGTACCGTTAATGCCGTGTCTCCTGCGGGTCTTACTGTCGCTGACATAAAGAAGGAATGCTTCCATGTGAAAAACCTTGCTATAATAAGTTAAACAGGTCTGGACCACGCCTGAATTGTGTTCGTATCAAACCCTGAACCAGAAAAAGGTCTCTACCTGTCGTGCTTCGGCAGCGCGGCACTAACCGCCCCTGATTCAGTCAGACTGGATCTGTTTAAGGGCTGACTTCACCTTTCTTTTTGTCTGAGCGACGGTGTCATAGAACCGAAATGACAGCGGGGATCTGGAAAACGCCAAGCGCACGCTGCTCGAAGTGCAACAAAGATGTTTCATCATCAAAACCGAGCCGGATCAAATACAGTTGGGACGATGCATCTTTAATGGTGCCAAGGCAGGCGTCACGAAGCATTAGGTTTTAAAGGAATAATCCAGCCTTAGGTATTCTTACACTGCTCGTTACCATCAGCATGACACCTCTGATGACTGTTTGTGAGGCACCCGTGTCATGTCAACCACCTTTGACTTCTATTGTTTGTGACTTTCTGTTCCCCTAAAGGCTTTCGACAAACCCCAGAGAACCAGAAGCGTTGATTCAAAAGTGGGAATAAGAGCATATAAATATAGCAAGCTTGCCAATTAGTACGTGCACGTTGGTCTATCACCGCTGTCATGTCCTTTATCCTAAATGAAGTTGCATGGGTACCTGGCATTCTAGCTCTTGTGGCTAGGGCGAGAGAGGAAAGAGGATATTTTTCCGACTCCTTCTTGTATGCTTCCAGATCCAAGGGTGGGTCAAGCCCAGAATGGTTCAGCCCAGACTCCTCTCTCATTAGCTGCATCCTCCAGCTCCTCTTGAGGTCCGCCGGGTGTCCTGGAGCCTCATTGCAGTTGGACACGCCTGGAAAGGGGTTCGTCCCGATCAGATTCCCCTCGGATGCCTGACCCCCTTCTTCTTACGGTCATTTCCCAAAGATCATAACCACATGTGAGGGTAGGGAAGTAGACAAACCAGTAAGTAGACTATAGAGTACTAATGGCGCTGCGCCAATCCACCCCTCGAGCTCATGCTGCATCTCTTATAAAAACAAGACCCTGAGATATTAGAAGTAATTAACTCGGGGCAGCAACTGAACTCCCGACCTCGGAGCTGCTGACTCTTGTCCCAAACTGTCCCAGTGTGTCATTGGTCACGGGTTGAGCCAGAAGAAAAACATCATCAAAAAACACAGAGATTAGGCTTGGGTGGTACATATATACAAGGGTATATACAAATCCAGACGGCGTGATTTTCAATACTTTCATAAATACAGGCGCTGCACTGTCTATGTGATGTATTGTAGTGAGCAGCATGTGCCACCAGGGGTCACCTCTATAGAGAAACAGGCAGCTGAGCTCAGAAAGATTGCAACTGAGTGTGGCCATCTTCTGTTGCCTTATAAAGCTTATAGTTTACAGTAGGGATGTCAGTTTTGGTTGATTTTGTTTTTGAAGAAAAAAACACAATTTGACTGCAGTGCTCCGTTGACTCAATATGCGTTGCGGCTTTGAAGTGCTTCATCCAGTTTTAATGTGTTTTGATGCAAGTTTGTGTTAATTGTGTTTTCTGTTGGCTTTGCTGAAGTTTGTGTTGATGTTAGAGTTGCCGATTAGCTGAAATTTATTCTAAATCGTTTGATCGCCTCTCTAAAGGCCGATGAGATGATGCCTCGACTCTAACTGAAATGCTTGTTTGTCTGCTCTTTTAATGAGCATTGAGGCCCTTTCTTGAAAAGGTTATCTAAATGTAAGTTTTAAGTGCATAATTAGATGTTGTGTGTAAATGTTGCATTAATCAAATTTGCTTTTGGTTTGCTAGAAAAGCCTGTACACACTTTGTTAGTGTGACTATGCTGCTCAGGAAGAAGTCTTCATGTTTCATACTATTTTCTCAGCGATCAACGTGAAAAACACACATCTAGAGCCAAACAACCACACGGGCCCAGATATACAAGGAACAGAGTCAACAGCTGTTTTTATAAAAACAGAAGCAGACATGCTGTTCAACACGATGTATTACATTAATCAAGGCAACAGCATGTTGTGACAAGCTGTTTCATTTATTTTTTGAAAACAATGTGAGCAAATAGCTTCAAGCAGGTAAGGCAAACCTGCGAAATTGTGCTGAAGAAATTATGGATCTGGAGCGTTAACTGTTATTTTAGCGAGAAGAAAATAGACTTGTGATATGCTTTGAGGTGATTTAACATAAATTGTTCTTTTAGGTGATGGATGCCAGATGATTTCAATCTGTTTAAAAGGAAATCAGATAAAAGCACCTCGGTAGTTAGACTCAGATTATTCAATGCACTTCTTTCAGTTCAATCTCAGAGTAGATCTGCTTGATCCCATCTGAACGCTTTATTAATTAAGGTATGTCTTTTTTTTTTAAATAATTGCCTCTCCTGGTTTCTTTTTCTCTGACATGTTCCATACTCACCACCAGAAGTGAATACATATATACCATAAATTATATTTCCCACCCCCGACACACTCGAACGACTTTTTGGAGTTTTACTTCTTTATGGGATAAAGAGATAAGTCCAATGAGCATATACTTCCCCCCCTCTTTTTTAATTTAAAGCACTAAACATTAAATTAGGAATCCACTCAACCGCTCATTTATCACAAAGTGGCAGACAATCGCCAGACGCTTCTCCGTGCCTCTCCACGCCTCCTTACCATTTGTTGTTGTCACTAGCTGTTGGATTCAGAGAAGGGTGCTGCCGTGCCTGTCTGACATGGAGACGCTGCCGAGCGCCGGCACAGGTGTGCGGTTGCCAACGAGAGTGTCACGCAGAAACGGCTCTGACAGCTGTGTAATATCTTGCTAACCACTTTGAAACACAGACATCATTATACAGCATTTAAATAGCGCTACAAAATGATGCAGACAACGTGTGTGTGTGTGTGTGTGTGTGTAGCGCCGTTACGTAAGTGAATGAGAAGTTTCTACAAGTGAAGTGGGATGCATGGCCTCTGAGGAGCCAAAATAACAAAGCAAGATTAACGGCTGGGAATACGAATGATGCTGTGGCCCAGATTGGAGGCAAAAACATGGGGGCGGAAAGTGTTCACCCAGACAAAAGAAGGAAAAGAAACGCAACTCGCCTCTTCAGGGCTGCACGGTGGTGTAGTGGTGTTCTGTCGCCTCACAGCGAGAGGTGATGAAGTTTCTACAATAATCCAGCCTTAGGTATTCTTACACTGCTCGTTACCATCAGCATGACACCTCTGATGACTGTTTGTGAGGCACCCGTGTCATGTCAACCACCTTTGACTTCTATTGTTTGTGACTTTCTGTTCCCCTAAAGGCTTTCGACAAACCCCAGAGAACCAGAAGCGTTGATTCAAAAGTGGGAATAAGAGCATATAAATATAGCAAGCTTGCCAATTAGTACGTGCACGTTGGTCTATCACCGCTGTCATGTCCTTTATCCTAAATGAAGTTGCATGGGTACCTGGCATTCTAGCTCTTGTGGCTAGGGCGAGAGAGGAAAGAGGATATTTTTCCGACTCCTTCTTGTATGCTTCCAGATCCAAGGGTGGGTCAAGCCCAGAATGGTTCAGCCCAGACTCCTCTCTCATTAGCTGCATCCTCCAGCTCCTCTTGAGGTCCGCCGGGTGTCCTGGAGCCTCATTGCAGTTGGACACGCCTGGAAAGGGGTTCGTCCCGATCAGATTCCCCTCGGATGCCTGACCCCCTTCTTCTTACGGTCATTTCCCAAAGATCATAACCACATGTGAGGGTAGGGAAGTAGACGAACCAGTAAGTAGACTATAGAGTACTAATGGCGCTGCGCCAATCCACCCCTCGAGCTCATGCTGCATCTCTTATAAAAACAAGACCCTGAGATATTAGAAGTAATTAACTCGGGGCAGCAACTGAACTCCCGACCTCGGAGCTGCTGACTCTTGTCCCAAACTGTCCCAGTGTGTCATTGGTCACGGGTTGAGCCAGAAGAAAAACATCATCAAAAAACACAGAGATTAGGCTTGGGTGGTACATATATACAAGGGTATATACAAATCCAGACGGCGTGATTTTCAATACTTTCATAAATACAGGCGCTGCACTGTCTATGTGATGTATTGTAGTGAGCAGCATGTGCCACCAGGGGTCACCTCTATAGAGAAACAGGCAGCTGAGCTCAGAAAGATTGCAACTGAGTGTGACCATCTTCTGTTGCCTTATAAAGCTTATAGTTTACAGTAGGGATGTCAGTTTTGGTTGATTTAGTTTTTGAAGAAAAAAACACAATTTGACTGCAGTGCTCAATATGCGTTGCGGCTTTGAAGTGCTCCATCCAGTTTGAATGTGTTTTGATGCAAGTTTGTGTTAATTGTGTTTTCTGTTGGCTTTGCTGAAGTTTGTGTTGATGTTAGAGTTGCCGATTAGCTGAAATTTATTCTAAATCGTTTGATCGCCTCTCTAAAGGCCGATGAGATGATGCCTCGACTCTAACTGAAATGCTTGTTTGTCTGCTCTTTTAATGAGCATTGAGGCCCTTTCTTGAAAAGGTTATCTAAATGTAAGTTTTAAGTGCATAATTAGATGTTGTGTGTAAATGTTGCATTAATCAAATTTGCTTTTGGTTTGCTAGAAAAGCCTGTACACACTTTGTTAGTGTGACTATGCTGCTCAGGAAGAAGTCTTCATGTTTCATACTATTTTCTCAGCGATCAACGTGAAAAACACACATCTAGAGCCAAACAACCACACGGGCCCAGATATACAAGGAACAGAGTCAACAGCTGTTTTTATAAAAACAGAAGCAGACATGCTGTTCAACACGATGTATTACATTAATCAAGGCAACAGCATGTTGTGACAAGCTGTTTCATTTATTTTTTGAAAACAATGTGAGCAAATAGCTTCAAGCAGGTAAGGCAAACCTGCGAAATTGTGCTGAAGAAATTATGGATCTGGAGCGTTAACTGTTATTTTAGCGAGAAGAAAATAGACTTGTGATATGCTTTGAGGTGATTTAACATAAATTGTTCTCTTAGGTGGCTGCACGGTGGTGTATTGGGTACATCTGCTACAAAGGGAATCGATTAAAAGATCCGTCGGTACGGTTGCTTCGTTGAGTTCATGCATGTTCTCCTTAAGCGTGTTCAATCTCGAGTAGATCTGCTTGATCCCATCTGAACGCTTTATTAATTAAGGTATGTCTTTTTTTTAATAATTGCCTCTCCTGGTTTCTTTTTCTCTGACATGTTCCATACTCACCACCAGAAGTGAATACATATATACCATAAATATATTTCCCACCCCGACACACTCGAACGACTTTTTGGAGTTTTACTTCTTTATGGGATAAAGAGATAAGTCCAATGAGCATATACTTCCCCCTCTTTTAATTTAAAGCACTAAACATTAAATTAGGAATCCACTCAACCGCTCATTTATCACAAAGTGGCAGACAATCGCCAGACGCTTCTCCGTGCCTCTCCACGCCTCCTTACCATTTGTTGTTGTCACTAGCTGTTGGATTCAGAGAAGGGTGCTGCCGTGCCTGTCTGACATGGAGACGCTGCCGAGCGCCGGCACAGGTGTGCGGTTGCCAACGAGAGTGTCACGCAGAAACGGCTCTGACAGCTGTGTAATATCTTGCTAACCACTTTGAAACACAGACATCATTATACAGCATTTAAATAGCGCTACAAAATGATGCAGACAACGTGTGTGTGTGTGTGTGTGTGTGTGTGGCGCCGTTAGGTAAGTGAATGAGAAGTTTCTACAAGTGAAGTGGGATGCATGGCCTCTGAGGAGCCAAAATAACAAAGCAAGATTAACGGCTGGGAATACGAATGATGCTGTGGCCCAGATTGGAGGCAAAAACATGGGGGCGGAAAGTGTTCACCCAGACAAAAGAAGGAAAAGAAACGCAACTCGCCTCTTCAGGGCTGCACGGTGGTGTAGTGGGTAGTTCTGTCGCCTCACAGCGAGAGGGTCCGGGTTCGATTCCCGGGTCAGGTTCAGGTTCCTTCTGTGTGGAGTTTGTATTTTCTCCCCGTGTTACCGTGGGGTCTCTCAGGGTTCTCCCACAGTCCAAAGACATGCAGGATGGGGACGTCTGTCTCTACATGTCTCCCTGTGATAGACTGGTTACCTGTCTGTCTCTACATGTCTCCCTGTGATAGACTGATTACCTGTCTGTCTCTACATGTCTCCCTGTGATACACTGGTTACCTGTCTGTCTCTACATGTCAGCCCTGTGATGGACTGATTACCTGTCTGTCTCTACATGTCTCCCTGTGATACACTGGTTACCTGTCTGTCTCTACATGTCAGCCCTGTGATAGACTGATTACCTGTCTGTCTCTACATGTCTCCCTGTGATACACTGGTTACCTGTCTGTCTCTACATGTCAGCCCTGTGATAGACTGATTACCTGTCTGTCTCTACATGTCTCCCTGTGATACACTGGTTACCTGCCTGTCTCTACATGTCAGCCCTGTGATAGACTGATTACCTGTCTGTCTCTACATGTCTCCCTGTGATACACTGGTTACCTGTCTGTCTCTACATGTCAGCCCTGTGATAGACTGGTTACCTGTCTGTCTCTACATGTCGGCCCTGTGATAGACTGGTTACCTGTCTGTCTCTACATGTCGGCCCTGTGATAGACTGGTTACCTGTCTGTCTCTACATGTCGGCCCTGTGATAGACTGGTTACCTGTCTGTCTCTACATGTCGGCCCTGTGATAGACTGGTTACCTGTCTGTCTCTACATGTCGGCCCTGTGATAGACTGGTTACCTGTCTGTCTCTACATGTCAGCCCTGTGATAGACTGGTTACCTGTCTGTCTCTACATGTCAGCCCTGTGATAGACTGGTTACCTGTCTGTCTCTACATGTCAGCCCTGTGATAGACTGGTTACCTGTCTGTCTCTACATGTCTCCCTGTGACAGACTGGTTACCTGTCTGTCTCTACATGTCTCCCTGTGATAGACTGGTTACCTGTCTGTCTCTACATGTCAGCCCTGTGATAGACTGGTTACCTGTCTGTCTCTACATGTCAGCCCTGTGATAGACTGGTTACCTGTCTGTCTCTACATGTCTCCCTGTGATATACTGGTTACCTGTCTGTCTCAACATGTCAGCCCTGTGATAGACTGGTTACCTGTCTGTCTCTACATGTCAGCCCTGTGATAGACTGGTTACCTGTCTGTCTCTACATGTCAGCCTTGTGCTACCTGTCTGTCTCTACATGTCAGCCCTGTGATAGACTGGTTACCTGTCTGTCTCTCCATGTAGGCCCTGTGATAGACTGGTTACCTGTCTGTCTCTACATGTCGGCCCTGTGATAGACTGGTTACCTGTCTGTCTCTACATGTCAGCCCTGTGATAGACTGGTTACCTGTCTGTCTCTACATGTCAGCCCTGTGATAGACTGGTTACCTGTCTGTCTCTACATGTCAGCCCTGTGATAGACTGGTTACCTGTCTGTCTCTACATGTGATAGACTGGTTACCTGCCTGTCTCTACATGTCAGCCCTGTGATAGACTGGTTACCTGTCTGTCTCTACATGTCTCCCTGTGATAGACTGGTTACCTGTCTGTCTCTACATGTCAGCCCTGTGATAGACTGGTTACCTGTCTGTCTCTACATGTCAGCCCTGTGATAGACTGGTTACCTGTCTGTCTCTACATGTCAGCCCTGTGATAGACTGGTTACCTGTCTGTCTCTACATGTGATAGACTGGTTACCTGTATGTCTCAACATGTCAGCCCTGTGATAGACTGGTTACCTGTCTGTCTCTACATGTCGGCCCTGTGATAGACTGGTTACCTGTCTGTCTCTACATGTCGGCCCTGTGATAGACTGGTTACCTGTCTGTCTCTACATGTCGGCCCTGTGATAGACTGGTTACCTGTCTGTCTCTACATGTCAGCCCTGTGATAGACTGGTT
This sequence comes from Chelidonichthys spinosus, assembly GCA_029853015.1. Lineage (NCBI taxonomy): Eukaryota > Metazoa > Chordata > Actinopteri > Perciformes > Triglidae > Chelidonichthys > Chelidonichthys spinosus. The sequence continues at coordinate 17,168,475 of CM056840.1, forward strand.
ACCTGTCTGTCTCTACATGTCGGCCCTGTGATAGACTGGTTACCTGTCTGTCTCTACATGTCAGCCCTGTGATAGACTGGTTACCTGTCTGTCTCTACATGTCAGCCCTGTGATAGACTGGTTACCTGTCTGTCTCTACATGTCTCCCTGTGACAGACTGGTTACCTGTCTGTCTCTACATGTCAGCCCTGTGATAGACTGGTTACCTGTCTGTCTCTACATGTCAGCCCTGTGATAGACTGGTTACCTGTCTGTCTCTACATGTCAGCCCTGTGATAGACTGGTTACCTGTCTGTCTCTACATGTCAGCCTTGTGCTACCTGTCTGTCTCTACATGTCAGCCCTGTGATAGACTGGTTACCTGTCTGTCTCTCCATGTAGGCCCTGTGATAGACTGGTTACCTGTCTGTCTCTACATGTCGGCCCTGTGATAGACTGGTTACCTGTCTGTCTCTACATGTCAGCCCTGTGATAGACTGGTTACCTGTCTGTCTCTACATGTCAGCCCTGTGATAGACTGGTTACCTGTCTGTCTCTACATGTCAGCTCTGTGATAGACTGGTTACCTCTCTGTCTCAACATGTCAGCCCTGTTATAGACTGGTTACCTGTCTGTCTCTACATGTCAGCCCTGTGATAGACTGGTTACCTGTCTGTCTCTACATGTCAGCCTTGTGCTACCTGTCTGTCTCTTCATGTCTCCCTGTGATAGACTGGTTACCTCTCTGTCTCAACATGTCAGCCCTGTTATAGACTGGTTACCTGTCTGTCTCTACATGTCAGCCCTGTGATAGACTGGTTACCTGTCTGTCTCTACATGTCAGCCTTGTGCTACCTGTCTGTCTCTACATGTCAGCCCTGTGATAGACTGGTTACCTGTCTGTCTCTACATGTCAGCCCTGTGATAGACTGGTTACCTGTCTGTCTCTACATGTCTCGCTGTGATAGACTGGTTACCTGTCTGTCTCTACATGTCAGCTCTGTGATAGACTGGTTACCTGTCTGTCTCTACATGTCAGCCCTGTGATAGACTGGTTACCTGTCTGTCTCTACATGTCAGCTCTGTGATAGACTGGTTACCTGTCTGTCTCTACATGTCAGCCCTGTGATAGACTGGTTACCTGTCTGTCTCTACATGTCTCCCTGTGATAGACTGGTTACCTGTCTGTCTCTACATGTAAGCCCTGTGATAGACTGGTTACCTGTCTGTCTCTACATGTCTCCCTGTGATAGACTGGTTACCTGTCTGTCTCCACATGTCAGCCCTGTGATAGACCGGTTACCTGTCTGTCTCTACATGTCGGCCCTGTGATAGACTGGTTACCTGTCTGTCTCTACATGTCAGCCCTGTGATAGACTGGTTACCTGTCTGTCTCTACATGTCAGCCCTGTGATAGACTGGTTACCTGTCTGTCTCTACATGTCAGCCCTGTGATAGACCGGTTACCTGTCTGTCTCTACATGTCAGCCCTGTGATAAACTGGTTACCTGTCCAGGTGAACCCTGCCTTCGCCCAATGACAGCTGGGACCGGCTCCAACCCCCCCGTGACCCTGCATACAGGATAAGTGGTAGACGATGGATGGATGGATGGAACTCGCCACGATTTACAAACTCGCAATGGCAGTTTGCAGGATTCCACCTGTCTGAGAGTTGCTTGTTCCGGGGGTTCACTAAGAGTCCCGATTCGTATATTTGGCAAGCAGTCGAGTCTCCTCGGCACCCTGTGTCCAGCTTCAGCAGGGGGTTTAGTATTAGCTTTGAGGAGAGCAAAAAAAAAACCTGCAGCGGTGTGAGTGGATCATTATGGGAGCCACGTCTCATGCTGTAGTCCGACAGCCCTCGCTGTGGTGCAAATGCTGACAGGATGGAATTAAACCCAGTTTGAGCACTGAAGGAAGGCCGTGACCATGAGAGTTTTTTCTTTCTTTTTGTTGTTCAAAGCAGACATCACAGCGGTCCGTTATGAGGTCCGTCTCCAGTAAAGCGTCCATCGTTGCGTCAACTTTCAAAGGGTTGCTAGACTTGGGGGTGAATTCAATTCCTAATGCTCAGGACTTATTTAGAACGTGTTGCTTTTTTTGTGTGTGTGAACAGGTTTAGCGGTACTTGTGAGGACTGTTGTCGCGGCCTAGCTTGTGAAGACATTTGTTGCTAAACATTACATTTATTACATTACATAAGAGTGGTATTGATCTCATCAAAACAGTGTTTACATTGCCCACAAAATATAAATATGTGATCAAATTATGTTTGAATGACATCTATGTCTGTTTTATATTGTTTGTATGTGGATGTTGAAGTATTTGGAGGGACCAGGACTGTCGGTCTAAAGGGATTCTACCACTTTTGTCCACAGGGACCACCAAAATCATAGCTTTAAATAGCTTTGTACAATCTGTCTCGATCAGAAAATAATTGTAAAAACCAGGGAGGGTCATAGGTGATTCATTCCCTACTGCACTCGGAAGTACAAAATGAAATTCATGCATGACTGTGGACACAGGCACGACTTACAGCCTCCTGCCGTTTGTTGACTCATTTGTCCCAAGGACCCACTTCTGTATTTCTTCCTCTTTCTTCTAATTCCCTATTTCTCCTCGATGTCCACAGCGCCTGATGCAATGTGCCGGCATCCACTCATTAAAGCCAAAGTCAATAGGAAGACGAAGGAGGGGGCGAAATGATTTGCACAGGTCCGTGGGAGTGAGTTTCACGAGCAGCCAGGTACCCCGGGGTGAGACGGGAAGGAAATTGGATCTGGAGGGAATGAGAGTGGGTCCACGTGAAGTCGCATATTACGACAGATCAGTGCAGAGAGGTGGGCTATCACTCATTACTGAGCTGCTGTGCAACAGGACAAACTCAGTGGGGGTCTCCAACGAAGGTGGCGGTAACTGGCTGAGCCACGAAGTGCGTGGGCGTGATTCGCCGCCGGAGTCCTGATTCTGCATCGACGCCACGTCTTGTAGGGAAAAAAAAAAAAGGCAACACAGCTTTCATGGTGTCATCAGCATCTGTGCGGACAATAGGTTCTTTATAATCTCAGGTATCTCTGTGAGAGCGTTGGAACACAAGCGCCATGTTTTTTTAACTGTAAATAAAAGGAAAATATTTGCTTTGACACAAATAGCTTTTGTGCCGCGGCCCACATGATCCTCTCAGTCAGTGCATTATTAATGATGATGTGCTGCGATAACACGGCACGTGTCCAGTACTGCAGAGGTCTGCAATGTTTTCAGGCCAAGGACCCCCAAGGCTTGTAGTGACCCCCTATTACATATTATATACACTATATAACTGTTCCTTATTAAACCGGGTCAATGATAATGTGTAGTGCAGCCTATAGTGCCATGTATAACAGTACTTTTTAATGATGGATGTATAGGAATAATTCAGATTCATATTTTAATTCGATTTTGGAAATCACAATTTCTCAACATAATATTAAACAAACAGGAAGATTTAGATTTGCTTAATATCGGTTGTATTCATGTTAAGGTGTATTTTTGGACATAATGTTTTGGAAGGAAAATTTGGGGATCAAATAATTTGGGGCTTTTGCTACCGATATCATTGTGCTCATAATTTAAAATAACCAAACAGCTGTTTTGAGTCCTCGCTGCATTCATTTTCCATGTCTTTCAGTTTCCTGGAGGAAGGGAAAAAAAACAAAAAAATGGAGGTGTACAAAATATTTGTTGTTTTGGTTCAGCGGAGAGAGTAGAAGGTTTGCAGAGAAGGTTATCATCCTGACACACTCCTCGGCTCCAGGATGCAAATTGGACCTGTGCAGCTCGGTGCCAGTATCCTTGTAATTTTCAATTGAGCTCATTTAGGCGTAAACTGGCCTCAGAGAGAGAATGAGGCTGGGGAACACGCAACGAGCTGGATGCCAAGTCACAAAGAATTCAGCACCTGATTCTCTCAGCTAGGACAGATGGCGGAATTGCAGCATGGTGGCATAAACAAGCACAGAGACTGGAGAGAGGAACAACACACACACACACATATCAGTGTTCCCTTAGGCGTGTGGCCAAGAAACGCAATGTTTCATAAGGATTAAAGTCTCCGTATGAAACCTGTGACTGAACATGAGACGTCGGATCACGAAGCGGTGCCAAAACAGCTGTCAGGCGGCGGCGCTGAGTCACGGTTCCTGTCCACGGGCCGTTTGTTCTGTCACCATACGAGGGATGTAAAACCCGCCATGTTCCAAAAATCCTCCCCCGCTTGAACATCACGGGGCCGCCGAGGGGCCGGACTTCCTGTGCCGATGGCATCCACGCGGCTCGTCATTCCCCAGAGCTGGTTACTGTAGTTTTAGGATCATTATGGATTTCATATCCTCTCTCAAATGTGTGTCGGCATTAGATGTACCCTGCTTAAGCCCCTCGGTTTCTCAGGGCCAGTGTTAATCTATCAATACTTAGATTTGTCTCCCCTCTCTCCCATGATCCACGGTGATAAACAGAGCTAATAAAGGCACGGGCAGACAGAAGCTGGCGATAACACATTATCCTCGCCATCTAATCCCCCTTCTAATTAGAGATGTTGATTTTCAACCAAGAAAAAAAACAAGTAAAATTGAAAAGTCAGACAAAAGACATCCATTATTTTAACGTATTAATCAGTCAAATAAAGGCCCATGCTGGTGGATTTGTGTGTTTGAGACCATTAATAACACATACACACACACACACACACACACACACACACACACACACACACACACACACACTGTTTTCCAAAGTTTGAAGCTTGATTTCATTCCTTCCAGGCAAGACATTGGTTTCATTTCAGTACTTCAGAAAACCTCATTAACTTGGAGATAAATTAAAAATGGCTTGTAATAGATAATCCATCACAGTGAAGTTAGATTTTAATATTTTTCGTGTGAGAGGTAAGGCAGTTAGGAATGTCTCCTTATTGGACCATTCACAGACATACAAGACCTCAGGCTAACCTTTTTAAAAAATGCATTTGTCGATATTTCTTTGATTTGCATCATGGTAACCATGGTAACGAGGTAATCATGGCCCAGAGAGAGTAGACATTAACTCCAAACAGCAGATGGACAATGTTGAGACCAAAACGGAGCTAAGAGGGGAAATCAATCCAATTTACCTTTTAAATGAATGCTAGTGTTCCACATCTGCTCCACATCTGCTGGACAATGTGCTTAGCATGGTTATGTATTTTTAAAAACTGATTTTCTTTGGATTTTTATTTTCAATAAAGTGATCTGTTTTTTTTTTTGTGGTACAATATCGAAATATCGCAAACTGTTTCCATCAATTTTGCTGGCGGGAATTTAGGGAAAAGCTGATCAAAAGAATAATCATGAATGAAAAAACAAAGAAAGGAACAAAAAAAGACATTAAAAATGACAGAAAATGTCTGTGTTGATCCGGAGAAGACTGTTTTTTGTTTTTAATCTTCTCACTTGATTGCATCACCGTCTCTGAATCGGCTTCAGCGTGAAGGTAGCATCATTTTTGTATTTGTGTGTGTGTTGTCACTTTTAGAGGTACAGGAGGCAAAAGTATGAAGATGACATCATCTACTCCCATCACTCACCCTTCCTCCTCCCCATAATCCCGGCACGCTCAGTCCGTCCACTTTCTCTGGCTCGCCTATTTTGTCTTTGGGTGAACATGAATTGCTCTGCCTAAATGTAAATCCCTCCCTCTGTCCTCTTACGACGTCTCCTCTTCCCTCTGGCTCTTTGTTTACCTTCCCCATCCCTATTCCCCTATGTCGTTTTATACACTACCCACCAATTTTCTTTCTCTTTTTTTATATTCCATCACTTGCTGCCTCTTCTCATCTTCCTCTGTGTGTGTGCTCGGACATCATCGTCCTCCTCTCCCTTCATAAGCAAGCAAGCTGAGGAAGGTGTTTGTATGTCTCAGAGGATGCTAATGATGTTTTAATAACTCCCGACTAAAATAGAAAGAGGCATTCAGGGTACAAACAAAAAAAAAAGGTAAATGTGGTTTTAGCTTTTAGTGGACACATTTGTCGTACATTTTCAATATAAGAGCTGAGATTCCATGAGTTGCATTTTTTCGTGACCTGGAAAAGCGTGGCAGCTACATTTCAAAAGAAGCTGCTGTGTGAATTTCACAAGTTAACTTGCCCGAGCTGCTGATGTTGTGAAGATACTTTGCTGAGCCCGGAGAACAGACGGGGGATAGTAAATGGCCTAATGAAGGCTTTTGAGGCGTTACTTTAGCAAACTCTCTCTGGCTCCCTCTCTCCTTCGCCATGGTTACAAATTGAAGCACATTTACTCTCAAAGCCTGGCCGACGCCCAGTGTCAAGTTGTAAAAGTTTTATTGAACTATGAAAAGATTGATCTCTAATTGGCTCTGCTTTGCAGTAAAAGCACTCCCGATGACTTTTATGACGGATGGACGGTAACAGGAAACACGGTTCAGAGTTGTCAAAAGGTAAAAGTGTGGGAGGCAAAGACGTTCTCTCAATAAACCAGAATGGGCATTTTTTTTTTCTAGCGTCACGGCTTTGATCTCTTTCCCCTACAATTGAATGACTCGACTCCCCCATTTGTTTCCTATTTCTGTTGTTGATGGAGCTGGCGGGTGCCAGAGAGGCCCAGAGGTGATGTTGTCAACAACACATTCCAACCCAGTCCAATGACAGATCGTGCAAAAAGAAGCTGAAATTGAAATCAATTGATTTGTGTACATGGAGAGGGATTTTTATTCTTCTTCATGTTGCTCAGGAAGAGAATAATGCCACAATATTTTTTTCTTAATGGCTAACAAATTAAACACAGGACCATGCAAAGGTCGGAGCTAGTGATGTGGTATGTAATATTGAGAAAGACTTATTGACTCAAACAAAAACAGGACATTCAACCAGACGGCATGTCTCAAAGCTTTGTTTTTCTTCTTTTCTTCAACCCCAACTATGTAGTTTTATTGCCAAAACCTTCACATTTTTGCTTCCTAATTGAAATACATTGGTTTGAAAGTCGTGCTTGGTAACACAAAAAATTACTTCCCAAGTACAGAAATAATTAGACTCGCCAAATTCTGACCCTTGGTCAGTGGACTTTGGCTTCAAACGTCCTACAGTTCAACAACAATAACGTGGATCACGGTTCTATGAATCTCAGGCAGCATTCTGTGTATGGACCCGGCGTCGGTGTAAAGCGGCGTGCCAGCCGAGAGCAGCATTAGCACACAATGGAGCTTAACGAAGGCAGCGGATCGTCCTCTGGGGAAACGGAGCTTCCCAGACTACTTGGATGAAAGCAGCATCTACAGCTGAGGGAAAAGCTCAAGTTACCCCGAGGCGGAGAGGTCCACTCTCACTCAAATCCTCCTCTCCTCACCAAATGCACCATTATCTGGCTTTAAAAAGGGTTGATGTCTCTCTTCCTGTCAGTGAGTGAGATGGGGTTGTAAACTAGGGGGATGAATGGGATGCATGTTGACTATTTGGCATGACACCCATGGTCAAGTATAAGTATAGTACTTATTTCTGGGGTTTAAGGTGCATACTACCCTTAGGGGAACCATTCACATTGGCTAAAACTGACCATTTGCAACAGTGATTGTCCAATCATAGCTCAGTGTACAACTATAGGCACAGTAGGCCTGTCAAGCTTTGGATTTCCTAACATTATGATTTGTTTTCCTAAAAAAACAAACCAAAAGAAAGGAAGGAACTAAACAGGTAATGGGTGTGGTGTCTCCCCTTCATTGTGAGATAAATGAGGCACAAATGGCACCTTTGGCTCCAATTAGTCATTAATGGTGGTTAAAAGCTGACTATAAGAAGTTTAGCATTTTGGCATTTTGTCGCCATCTTGTAAGGAAGTGACCATATTTGGACTGTGGAGGAGCGACGGGTGGATCAGACAAACACAAACAGCAGAGCAACAACCTTATTGGATCTGGATTCATCTGGCTTCTGGCTTTCAATAATTCAAAGCAAACTGTATAGCTCAGTGTTCAGAAGTCATTTTAGTAGCTGATTGTAGCGACTTGTGAACCACAAGGTAGCCACGCCCTAAAACATACCCTGTCTCATCATCTATTTTACTCTAAATGGGAGAATCATTTACTAAATGAACAGGTGTAGAATTTTCCAGACCTTTTATCTTGATGTACTTGAAGTTTAGATACCATTCGACATCCTAGGGGAGTTAAAGGTTCTGACGTGTATAAATGGTACGGGTGGTACACAGATTTTAAGTGCCCAGATTGAATTTGATGTGAGAAGAAGCAGACAGGATGTTCAGTTAAACGCTTCTCTTTTCCGTTGGAGGGCAGGAGGTTGGAAAGAGTAAAGAGTCAATGGCATGGGCGTGACCTTAACATTATTATTTACTGTCCAAACCATCATGAATTATTCACTGAAATTAGAGCTTGAGCCGTACATGTTGTTGCATCGTTTCCTGCCTGCAGAGTTTGAGGGAAAAAGCATTTTTTATGTTTTCCAGGAAAAAAAAGGAGCAACACTCACTGTAAAGATTCGTAAGGGTTACTAATGATGCCCAATGTGATGCAAATGACTCATTCATGGCCGCTGCCTGGCTTCGCCTTGAATAGACGGAAGGGGGGGGGGGGGGGGACTCAGACCTAATGATGTTTGGATGGAATCTCTGTTCCGCATTAGGGCTGAAATTAATTTGCAAACACAATGCCCCTTTCTTACTGCATCGCAACTAAATCAAACACAGAAATAAATCCAGATGAAGCCTTGCAAATGCTTGTTCAAAGGCCATTAGAAATTCTATTTCAAAATGAGCAGCGCCCGGCTCACTCATCATCACACTGACAATCCTCCCTCCCCTGCCTTTTCTCGACGGAGCCGAGGAAGCCGTGCAAATGGTGTCAGAGTCGTTGAGAGAAGTGTTGGAGCGGTTTAATATTACATGATTTTGGGCATCAAGTTCTGCTCTCGTTCTCCTTCACAGCAGATAAACAGGCAAAGGCAAAAGAGAATAGCAAGTGTTTTTGGCAAGATGGAGCATAATTCATTTACTCAGTGTCCGTCAGAGTAATAGATATTAAAAGCATCTGTTCCCAGCCAGCCGCGCATTAGGGCGCTCTTACATGATGTGGGTCTGTCAACACAAATCTGAGTCGGGCAGGCACTCTGTTCGCAGGCAGCGCTGATATATGAAGATGTCAGTGAGAGACATACAACTTCCTCCTGTGAAATGATGGAAACAAACAAAGTCTTGTCAAAAAGCGGCTCTGCAGGGTTGCGTTGATTTACTCGGTTTACTGTGCAGCCGACTGAACCAAGAGCGGCAGTGAGTTTAGAGAGTAATTGTAACAGTTTGATGCCTCCAGCGAGATGAGTGTATTTAATCTTGCTGGCATGCCACATTAATGCTGAATTAATATTATTATTATTATTTTTTTACAAACAACCCCTACTGAAGTCAGCGTCTGACTGAGAAAGCATCGTGCAATTAAGTAATTTCAGTTAATCATAGAGTGCCTGATGATGAATAACCCTGTATGATGATATCATAAAAATACAATTCATTTAAACAGTTACACAGTGCTTCACAATTAACTTGTTATACTGTCAAATGAGAAGTTATCTCAATACATTTAAAAGTCCCAACGTTACATTGTGTAGGATGTGAAAAGGAGCTGCACAACAATCAAATCAATCAATACTCAACAAAAAAGCTCCCTTTATTTGGTCAAACAAACTCTTTATGTGACCAATCACTGCTGGAAATCTCTGTCGCCTTATTAAATGTATTCAACTCCAATAATATTCCATCAATAGCAAAAAGATCGCCTGCACAATGCAGAAAAATAAACATTAACAGGCGCACTGATGCTCATACATTTTTTATTTATTAGTTTATTTGTCAGGGACAATGCAGCGCACATTATTACATAGCAATCAATGCCATAACAATGTCTGTAGATGTGTTACATAAAAGGTTTCTTGCCAGTTGGCTAATTTGCAACCCCAGTCCCTGGTCAGACCTTTCTAAAAACACGTTGTAATCTAAAAGTATTCTAAAAAGTGTAGTATATGTGTGCAAACACCTCTCTATACACATGGAGACCAACAAAACATCAAGGGTAATTTTAGTGTTCATACCCTAACCATACACAACAGAACATGTTCTTGGATACTATAAATAAGACGATAGCATTAACATTGTTGAACAGCGGCCGCTCGTTTGCTTGCTAGCATGGTTGTAAATCTGCAGTGTGTTAGCCTACAGGAGCGGGGGAGGGGGGATGAGACTGATTGTATCTCGAGCACCGGGGGTCTCTCTGCATTACGAGCTTTTTATTATGAAAGGGTTAATGCTGCTGTGCACGTGCCAACGAGCGAGATGGATGCTTGCTGCTATGCTAGGTGTAATTGGATCACGCACCTGCCTCTGTGGTGTGGTCATTGATCTCTTCCCCCTGCAGGGCCCAATATTAAGGGAGGCGGAGCCGCGTGACTGAGATCCTATTGATTTTCACCTCAAACCGATCATGAGTCTTTGAACATGACTCTGCGGCGCTGCGCGGCGGACCGCCGAACAAGGGCCCGGCCGTCCCTCTTCAGCAGGAGCAGTCCTCACAGCGGGGCGAAGCTGCTCCACCGCTGATGAAATTGCATGTTGACATTTTTGCTTGATTTGTGTAGCAACGTATTGATAAGCCAGGGGCTGATAATCGATGATGCAACACAAAGAGAGGCAATGACAAACTAGCTTGGGACCAGCAGGGTTTTTACTTCAGAAATGTAATTTAATCGAGGATCATAATGAAAAAAATTCTTTATTTTTTTTGTCTGCAGGTGATTTATCATTTGCAGGGACTCATTTTGAGAACCGCTAAACCACTGTTGTTGTTTCTTTTTTTTTAAATGCTAAATTCAGAATGAATTACAGTGCTAGGTATTCAAAATGTCACTTTCCATCATTTAACTGCTGACTGGTGATATACCTTCTCACATTTTGTGCTAGAAGGCACTCAGCGAAGGATTACACTTAATTACACATAAAACACTTTTCTGGAGCAAAGCCAACTATATATCCACATTTTCTCTGATACAAAAAAAAACAAAACAAACTAAAGACAATAAATAGGAAAAAAAGTGCATTTTAATGCATTTTAATACATTTACACAAGCATCACAGAATAACAGTGATGAAGCTATTTGCAAGCAAGGAAGTGTTATCCCCCTGGATGACATTTACTTTGCTTTAATGGCACTCACACAAACCCAGGGGACTGCATTGCCTGTGGGGGGGGCATCGACAAAGCAAACAGTTAAGCAGCGTCATTACAATGCATAGAGCCAGGCAAACTCATTTCATTTTTAATGCATATAGGTGTGTGTGTGTGTGTGTGTGTGGTACAAAGGTGATAAACAAGTCAAAGGACATTATATGATATTCAACGGGCTGCTGGCTTTCTGTGCATGTGTGTGTGTGTGTGTGTGTGTGTGTAGTCCTACAGTTGTGTACTTAATATGCTTTGGAATTTGTGTTATGATTGATATCTGGTAAGTGCATCCTCGGTCCACATGGTCATAATAGATGAAGGTTTTGAGAGATTGTGTGTTTTCTGAGAATATTGAATCAGTTGTAATATGCATGGATTCATTCTTCTTAAATGCTTGCAAAATCTTGGTGTGTGTGTGTGTGTGTGAGAGAGAGAGAGAGAGAGACACATCTCCTCAAGCAAATGAAAAAGTATTCTGCAATAGCCACCTCTTTCATATCTGGGAGTCCCACCATATAACTGCTTGATTTCACTCTTTTTCAATGATGCTCTTTGACCGGCTGCTGAAGTTGCCGTAGGCAACCAAAGCAGAAATATTACAACCGTGATGAATATCGAAAAAATGCAGTGTGGGGTTTTTAACAAGAGCTTATACACGCCGCATTAGGATGATGAATCCCCCTCTGCCTGGGCACCCTCTAGATACAGCACAAAAAACCCCAGATGAAATCTATGTCAGAGAGAGAGAATACCTGGGTGTCTGTTCTTGATTAAAGAGTGGTAGACAAAATATTAGGTGCTGTTTACCTGCAGAATTCCATTCTAACACCACAATTGGCCTCAGAGATGACAATAGAGGCCTACCAACGTCTCTCTGACGCCGCCTTTCAAACCAAAACACACATTTTAAGATCACACAGGTGTTGCAACCAAACCTCCCGCAGCTACGGATGACATCAGCTGTCAAAACCAGCCTGTAAATACAAAGGCGTTAGCAGATGAAAGCCAGCGCTTCTTTAGGATGTTAGAGAGATTATCCTCTTGCAACACGTCGAAGGTGTTCCTCTCCGTCTGATGGTCTTTCTTTCCACACAGAGGGTGGGTTTTTCCCCCCTCTGTTTGGTTTCTATGGCTCCCCGGCGTTTGAGCCGACAGAACTTGCCGTCGCCACGTTTTGAAGTCGTAACGCTCACAGTGTGTTGCCTCCGAGTAGCAAATGCATCACTATAATCTGAACTCCTCTGTTTGATGGGCTTTGAAATAGTGTTTAACTGAAGTCCCCCGGTGCCGGCGTGTAACGCTCGTGCAGAGATCCCGAGGCACATTCAAATCACTATTAAACCGAGAGGGCAGTTCTCGCTCTCGAGAACAAATCAAACGTATTCCGCCTCATATATCACTGCAAGCAGCTTTTGGCAAACTTTCTCCTTGCACCAACTTTGAATACTAAGTGACTTTTCTTGTCTACTCATCTCGCCGTTCATTTTCCTCGTGGCCCAATTTCTCCATGGATGTATAATTGAACAATTTATGTATGAAACGGTTACACAGTGTCACACGCAAATCCAATTTCCAGACAATAATAACTATTGAGATACTGTATTGTTGAGACGAATCAACCACATCCTGTGAACTGATTGAGGTTCCAGTGAAGAGAACAAAGCAGACCTCGTGTATTCTATACTCCTGTGGAAATACTTCACTTACTGTCAAGAATGACTTCATAGTTACATACGGACCTTCTTGTGATGGGATAGACAAACAGACAGATCTAGACCAACAGACAGGTCTAGACGAACAGACAGGTCTAGACAGATCTAGACCAACAGACAGATCTAGACCAACAGACAGGTCTAGACGAACAGACAGGTCTAGACAAACAGACAGGTCTAGACAGATCTAAACAAACAGACAGATCTAGACAGATCTAGACAGACGGCCAGATCTAGACAGATGGCCAGATCTAGACATATCTAAATAAATGGACAGATCTGAACAAACAGACAGTCCTAGAAAAATCTAGACAAACAGACAGATCTAGACAAACGGACAGATCTAGACGGATGCAGACAGATCTAGACAAACGGACAGATCTAGACGGATGCAGACAGATCTAGACAAACGGACAGATCTAGACGGATCTAAACAAACAGACAGATCTAGACGGATGCAGACAGATCTAGACAATCGGACAGATCTAGACAAACAAACAGATCTAGACAGATCCAGACAAACGAACAGATCTAGACAGATCTAAACAAACAGACAGACCTAGACAATCGGACAGATCTAGACAGATCTAAACAAACAGACAGATCCAGACAAATGTATAGATCTAGACAGAAAGACAGATCTAGACAGAAAGGAACAACACTGTCTGTGATGGATCCTGATAGTCGCTGTCTCCTGAACCACATCGTGCCACGATGACTCAGACACAGACACTCTCACAAGGTGAAAACAATACCAACGCCGCTGTCGTGGCTGGTACATTATTATTGACTCTCAACAATCCATTAAGTTGATTTGTCAACATCAATAAACTATATACAGTGGAGGGAGCGTAGGAGTCCTGGCTGCCTTTTTTGTTTGGCAGAGAACACAAAAGGCCCTTCAGGACGTCGGACCAACACACATCGCTTTTGTCTGGGGAGGACAGGCTCACCCAGGAGCTAGGGGATCTTTCCTCTCGCCGGCTTCTGGCACTTCTCGAAGCTCTCCCGCAAAATTACCCAGGACATCTTCTGTGGAATCTCACGCTTGGATTTAGAAAGCCGCTCACATCAGACTTGTGGCATAGCCGCTTAGTGACAATTAATTAAGATAGCCAGACTTACTGTGTGATGCCCTCCGTGTCGTCCAGGCTCTGCAGGCAGTGGGAGTCTTTCTCTCTGTGAGAACGATAAAAGTCCCTACATGTGTTACAATCACACAGTACATCCTAATTACTAACCAACGGAGGGGAAGAGTTGATTTGCGCATTCTCAACTTCTTCGACTTTTCACCGTTCATGTCAGTTTTGATGTCGACCAACGCTTCTTCTTCCTCTGCTGCCTCAGGCTCAGGTGTTTGCACCTCAGGTGGCTGCCTGTGAGTCGTCGAGCTCGGCCATGGCTCTTTGCGCTCCAGCCCTTCATCATCCTCTTCATCCCCCCTGGCTTTGGTTGTCAAAAACCACAATGACAGAAGGAATGATTATTTTGACGCTCACTCCTGTGCTGTTTGTGTATTTCTAACCTTCCAGCCGGCTTCACTACCCATTCCAGCTGCCTTTTTGACAGACTTCCTCTCGATGCTCTTACTTTTCCCGGCCTCCTGCAGGTGGTTCTGCACCTCAGGCCGGATCAGCTCGCCATCCATCAGGCACTTGTCCATGTTGAATGCTCAAGAACGGACAGGACACAGACTGGATGTCGACCCGCCCTGTGGCAAGATTCAGCAGGATCTGTCTTTCTTGAATGTTGGGCAACCCAAGAGACCTCCGGAGGTGGTTAAGCAAGGCCGAACACACCTTCAGGCAGATGGTGCAAACAGTTGCTGACTTAGGTGATAAAAAATATTCTTAGTTTATTCTAAAACGCAGGTGATAAGCTTCAGCAAATATCCCAGTAGCTGAAATATTTATATAAAATATATTGTATGTATCAGTTGTATATATTGTAATATATAATATATGTTCAAATTATCTTTACAAATGCTGGAAGTGAAGAGCAGCTAATAACTTATAAATAAATATAAATAATACACATTTTTTACATTAGTCATACAGCATTAAATATGGCTTCATTGGACCACAGACTGAGACTAGGAGGCCGAAAGACATTTGGTCAGACTTTCATGTCAAACTTCAAACGTGCAAATTAAATAAAACATTAATGAACTAAAAGCGTCACATTTATGGAACCTTTTCATCCATTGTTTTCTGAAAGTATTGGCGAAAATAATCACCACAGCAATGACATTTTCAGTGAATGCACAGTATCAAAAATCAATGCTAGAAAATATTGCCTGCACAGTTTAACAGCTGCATTCAGCACAACTACAATAACGAGACATACTGCGTTGACCTTCAAGGCAAGAAAGCTGTAGCCTAGCGACACTATTATATGAGGACACGCAGGAGGTGAGGCATCGCTGCAAGCTTATGCGCCGTAATTAAGACATTCACAAATCTGGCGACCCAGTAGTCTGAAAAGCACATTGCTGAACTGCAGCTCCGTCCTCCAAACTACTGATCTGGCAACTGGCGGCGGCGTCCTTTAATTATCTCTGACATGAATACAGGAACCACGCAGAGATGCCGCGTGTGATGAGCAAACAAAGGATGGTACCGTATGACAGAAATACTAACATCAAGCAACGACTGTGAGCTCCCCCCCCCCCTCGTCCTCCCTCCGCTCTATTCTCTCCACTCTTTTTGTTTTTGCACGTCCATCAATCCGTCTCCTGCTGCATTTCCTCTCTCTTATGTTCATCCATGATGGCCTCCACACTGCTCTGCTTCTCCTCGTCTCCCATTGTCTGTCAATGTCCCTCAGTGCATGTCTGCTGCGTCATTCTGGCATGACCTACATAACCCCTGGTCATCAATTTTGTATATCTGATGCATTATGATGCATGGATTTCTACAGCAGAGTTCCCTCCAGGCAGCTGTGAGCAACGGCACGTCACTAAAATAACACACACACACACACACACACACCCACACACAAGCATAAATCAGAGCCATAGCAGTCGTTCACTGACTTGAGCCCCCCCCCCCCCCGGCAACAACACAAACGGACAGCACTGCAGCCTATTCAGGGGCAGACAAACACAAAGAAGACGGCACAGTCTGAGTGGGGATGATACTATCTTGGCACCGAGCACTGGATGAAGCGAATACAGAGATAAATGGAACGGATAATTAAGAGATGATGGGAGAAATACACAAACCCGTCGTTTTTAATAGAAGGTTGAAGCAGCTGAATGGACACGCCGGAAGAGAAATAGGCTAACGCGTTGCAACCCTCTGAACCAATTCGGTCACTCATCGGTAAAGATGTTTGACAATGTGCTTCCAGTGTATCGGACTGGAAGCAAGAATGGGAAAAAAAGAGCATCTACAGCAAGCATGTCGTCACAGTTGAAGGTGTTTTTTTCAAAGGGTGCGTTTACAGATGGAAGCGTGACATTTTGAATATTTCTTTGCGATTTAGGATCTTGCGCTTTTAATGTAAATGTCTGCATTAGCCAAATCACAGTGCTCAGTCAGTGAATAAAAAGGCCTAAGGGTCGGCCTGTAGGCTTCTCCACCCGGCGGCCTTGAGTTGTCTCTGTTTACCCAAACTGTGTGGGTTCAGCATCAATCACAACAGCCTACACCAATCTACAGAGCACTCCGCTCTTATACATGTCTTCATCATCTGCCTAAATACCTGCAGCTATACAAAACATGGAAGCAAACCTGACAGTTACTCAGGGAGGGATGAGCTGCGTAGCCCAACTGCAGTGTATGAGTTATCCTTTCCACCATTGCTGAAAACTGTGTCCTATTAGCTCATTATCTAATGAGAACCCTATGAAATAGTCCTATAAATACATCTTTGATGGTTACATGATATCGTACTTGCGCGATGACTGAGGCTAAAGCTAAGCTAAGTGAGCACCCTTACCAGCTGATGAGCCACGTAGAAGGCTTGTTAGTAAAGGGGCAGCCTTATGTGTTCAGCAGGGTAAAGTTAACTGATTTAGCTAACGTAATGCTATCTCGGCTAACAGTTAGGCTGAGATGCTAACACGAGGGCGTTAGCATCTCTCGCTCCCTCTGCCCAAGAGGGTTTTTTTCATATTCAACCTCAAAGAATAATGCAGTTAGTTGATAATACGACATTAATTTGGAAGTAGCTTCACTACTGTAGGTAGTTAGCTAGTTAGCATGCTAATATGCTCTAAGTGAGCAGAGAAACTCACTGTTTTATCACAATCGTGCTCTTGTATTTTGGGTTTTGGCGTTTCGACATGTGGGGTAATCCCAGTTATTCATCTGCCATAATTTACTTACGGTGGCTAAGCTACCATTGGATGAACGCTGTTCGCGGTTTGCAAATTGTCAATTGTGGGAAATGTCCTAAACTGTTCATGTCAACGATATTCAGTGAGATATGAGTCCATCCTTACGGAAGAGAAGCCGGCTAATCTTTGATGGACGAGGTTAGGTCGTGAACGTTAGATGTTAATGATCTAATTCATCTCTGTGATTCCGAACGGACCATAAAACTTTAATGATTTTTGGATGTGGTGATTGGAGAGGCCGTTACAATGTGTTTGACTTCACGCCGGCATCGATTGAAATCGCTCCAGAATTTGCTTTGCGGCTTCTCTGGCGACATTACTGCCCCGCAGTACGAGGGCAGCATTCGCCTCAACGTGGACACCTGATGCTCGAAACTCGTTGTTTTTTGCCTGTCATATGAAACGGCTGTCTGTTTCACTTCAGACCTTAAAACTATGTTGAACATGTGGCGACTGCATTTCACAGAGATTTGTCCGGATGAAGATAAACGAGAGAAAAATGATTCATCGGACCACGCTTTCTCCAATTGCAGCAATCAAGAATTTGTACTCTTTATGCCAGAACATTTATCTTTGTCTAATGGCCTCAGATATCGCCAGTTTTTGAAAGGCAGCAGCGCAATACATGCCAGCTATACATGAATCTCAATAAGTGCAGAGGCGGTAGTTCTGCTCAGAGGTAAATTGATAATTGTCATTTGCCTCGATAGATGGGAGATAAATCTCTTCATCCACATTCCTCTTATTTCTAGCCCTCTCTTTTTATTTCCTCTTGTCCTTCCTCCTCTCCTCCCTCACCTGATCACTCTGTAAAGCACCAGAGCGTTTTTATCCTCCCAAGGTCTTAAGACTGAATGCCGATAGAGTGATTATCCAATGCATTAGTACCGACTCCAGATAAGCACAGAGTGGGCTGTTAATTCATGCTTTTAATGGTGCTCTCTCCTTTTACGTGCAGAACTGATTCCTGGACCCATATATATATATACAGACCAGGTTTGCAACGCGCCGAATGAATGCAGCTCTGCTGAGACACAATGGACGGGTGCAGCATATCTTTGATAGCCATCTGTAGCATCAACCCTGCAGAGAGCGGAGGGAGAGAAAGTGATGAAAGGGGGAAGTAATGGCAGCACGCCTGAGAGGGACGACACACATTCTATTGGGACCTAAATTTAAACTGGAGCTCTTTTACTCACTTTCCCCCCAATCTCTCTTTCACACACTGTACACTCGCAAAAAAAAAAAAAAAACCCATCTGGGAAGAAGGAGGGGAAATAACTCAACTGGTGAAAGAACAGGGCCTCTCTCAAATGGAGCATTTTGGAAGGTTAATCAATTTTTTTCCTGTGAAATGTTGGATAACTACACGCCAAATCATAGCGTTTTACAGTTCATCCCGCGAGCAGATAAATAAGCAAAGAGAGTGCGAGAAAGCGTGTGCTCACAGTCATTCTGTCGCCTCACAAAATGCAATGCAACTTCACAGAGCGAGCACATGCGTTTTTTGCTCAGTGGCTTCCCATGCGATGCACCTGCAATGACGACAATTTAAATACATCTGCATGCAAACAAGACAATCCAGCGATTTGCATTTTGAACTCAAATACATCTCGAGGAGGAAATATCCATACGGGAGGCCACATGAAATCAGCGCCCCCCCCATCCAGCTCTGTTTGAACACTGAATTCTTCCCCAATCACAGCGGCGATCCATCATCTCCTATTGCTTATGTTGATTGCTTGTTCACCACAGTCCTCATCTACTTGCATCAGTGGACGAGGAAGCGAGAAGACACATTAACTTCGCACAAAATAACTAAACCAGACGCCATCATTCATTTTTGTGAAAGTTGCAAAAGAAAAAAGGTGCCTCGTTGTATGAATTAACCGAACAGCCGCCGAACGTCTTCTCTCACATCCGAAGGCGGTGAAGGCGAACAAACATTCCCGTTCTGCCATGCAACTTTTAATAGAGGAACAGCTCGTCAGGCGGTATCAAAGGGACTACTGTGCTTTTAGTGGAGGTGTCCGCTGTCGCTTCATGCAACGGAGACAGCCAACTTTAATATTGGCCAAAGTGCCAGTGAGAGGTGTCTCCTGCTGTCCGGTGTGTGGGCTGTGTACCGCCACGCAGGGGACGGCTCCGGCCAAACAAATGTTCTTTTGTCGGCATCATTCCACTTCCATTACTCAGAGATAACCCCGCCACCCCCTTTGCCCCATAATCAAATCTTCACTGAGTGAGCTGAAGACACGTCTGATGGAAAGAAAAATCACTCGGACTTGCAAAAGCAATCGGACGCACGAGAAGAACGCGCCATCCTGAAAATCCTCTCGGTCTAGTTCAGGCGCACGGAGCAGCCAAAAAAAGAATCTGCTAACAGACAAATGAGAGTTCACATTAGAGAACACAGATAGGAACTTGCCCTGGTTCCATTACGAGGTGATTTATGCGTCTTCGTTTCAGCTGGGAGTCCATCAGGCCACTGGGCTATCGGGAGTATAATGTGGTTCAGAAAGTCGTGGGCAGGCAGGAGCAGGGCCGCTTGACCGTCCAATTAGGGGTCTATTGGGTACCTTAGTATCATTCTAGACGGTTCTATCGTGCAGATAACACACACACACACACTAAATTAAACACAAAACTAAATTATTAAGACAAAGGATTGATTTATTATGATGAAGATGAGATTGGATTCATTCCGCCCACACAGTCCCGAAGAGGTAAATTAAAATAATCCTCCAAATATCTCCATTCACATTCAAGTACACAAGTGTACAGCTTTGATTGTGTACTTTTTGAGTAGATTTATTCGTCTATTTATATACTGAACTCGACAACAATAATGGCAATGATGCTCAAACGAATCAGTAATGAAGCTGGTATTCGAGAAAACACCGATGTGGTTATTTGTGATTGGCGTCAAAAGTACAGCCGACCACTTGTGTTTGAAAAGGCTCAGGTAAAAGTAGAAGTGCTGATTCAGCTAATTTACTCAAGTAAAAGTGGAAAAAGTACATTCTCTGAAATGTACTCAAAGTATTCCCATTATTCTTGCTGTGTTTTGTGCGTCACAGTAGTAAGAAAAAATAATAATCGACTTCCCCTCAAATGCATTCAAACTAAAGTAAGGAGCCTGTTTTGAAAATGTAAGCGTTAGAAAGTACAGATATTTGTTTTTAAAAGTAAAATATGTGGTTATTTCCCACCTCTGTTATCTGGCAGCATTTTAACATCTAATAATAACACATGAGCTCATGGGTATGGAAGCCAGTATGTTGTTTTAGATTGGAGCGAATCATCATCTGGGAGAGGCATGGTCCCTCCCTTCTGCTTTGCCAAATTTGAATCTCCCTCTCTCCGCGATGCTACTTCCGCTTTCAGCACCATGTACAGCGCCGTCACTCTCATCTCTTCCCCCCATCGAGAGCAGCTTCGCACGGCGGCGGCTCCAGGCGGGGAGGGAAACTTTTGGCGATCCCGGAGCGCGGCTTCAACAGCGGGCGTGTGCGCATCGACAGTGTCCTGCTTCGTTCTCCCGCCCGGATGCTCATCACAGCCCGACGCAGCCAGAAATAAACTGCGGCCACGGAGGAACCGACGGACAGGAGAGAGAGAGGAGAGAGAGAGAGGCAGCGAAGACATCCGAGGCTCCCGATATGAAATGAATATGCACGGAGCCGCCAAACAGATCCGCCGCGTCCTGGGCTGCTGCTGAGGGGAGAACAGCAATAAGAATAAGAATTTAACAAACAGAATAAAAAGAAGAAACCAGCCCGGAGGAGAGGACCGCTGTGCGGGGAGAGGGGAAGAGGTGGTGGTGTGGTGGTGGTGGTGGTAGTGGTGGGGGGGACGCGAAGGGACTCGATCTGCATGTGAGACCGCTGGTCCACACACACCGGAGGCAAGAGATGCAGCCTGCGAGCAAGCTCCTGACTCTGATTCTCCTCATCTTCATGGGCACAGAACTCACCCAAGTAGGTTTTTATTATTATTTTTGTTTCACGCCATTTTCCCTCCACATCCTTTTAATTAAAAGCTAAAATAATCAAATAAAAGCGGTTGATTGGCTTCAGATCCGAGAGATTATACCTGGCATACCTCGCATAAAGAGCCCCCGTGAATTAGCCCCCTCCCTCCCCCCCCTGCTTAAACAGATTAACGGTGGGATTACATGATGTGAATACATTGTGCTTGACGGGCGCGGATGGATCAAGCATCCCCACCGCCGGGGATGACAAACCGGCCAGATATATAGGGGGAAGGAGGTGGGTGGAATGATTGCATGAACTGTCAATTTTCTCATTAGCAAATTGCTCAGATTGATCAACTGCAGGGCTGATACAATATGTTGCCTGTATCTCTCTCTCTCTCTCTCTCTCTTTAAAAAAAAAAAAAAGAGGCCGTTGTTGAATCATGGGGGCTGCTGCTCTTAAATCAAGGCTTCACAATCAAATGCAGTGTCTCATAAAGAAGGTGTTTGGAGCTCAATGACCACACTGTGACTTACTGTGTTTTTGCCTGAGAGACAGAGAGGGAACATTCATTCCAACAATGTGAAGCCAACCCAGTAGTAAACAAATGGACTGGTCCATAAATCCCATCTTTGGGATTCTTTTACTGGAACCAGTGATGACTTCCTGCCGTTCCCAGCGATGCATGTAATAGTTATGTTGCGTTAAACTGTTGCCTTTATACATTGTGTGCAGACGGTATGGTGGCGGTGGCGGTGGTGGTGGGGGGTGGAGATGTGGAAGGGGGGGGGGGGGTTATTTATCACCAGGCCCTGCCACCACCGGATTGAAGAGTTTGATGATTTAATAGCCCCCCCCCATGCTTGAACAGACAGTCATATTTCATTGGCTTCACTCTAGTGTGAATCCAATTGTGGTTGGTAATTGGAGACTGAAAAAAAAAAAGGTACCACAGAGGTATCAATAAATTAATCTCTGTTCCCGGAGGATTTGTAATATACTCCAAGTGACACACTCAATAAAATGTGTTGGAAGTAGGCAGCTGACCCCCCCCCCCCCACACACACACACACACACACACACCACCACCACCATAACCAGTGTATTAGAACAATATTGATGATATATCGCCTTGACACAAATCCGCCGACATTATTGATTTAAACAGCAAACGCCTGACAGATTTGACATGTGGACGTACACACACAACTACTGGTGCCGTTGTACCCCCCCCCCCCCCCCCCCCCCTAACGAAAAGCATCGAACGTGTGAACTTGTAATCTGAACTGGACACGAGTGTGCGGTGGTGCAGGGTGCTGAGAAACGCTGACACGGCGGGAACGATGGGGCGATTTGATGGAAGTCAGAGGAGAGTTGGGACTTTGGGTTCGGTGACAGCAGGTGTCGGGGTCAAGGGTTTACAGTGCCGGCGTTTCTCTGGTGGCCTGAGAGTGCATGCCATCTGTTTTTTTTTTCTTTTTAAGAAGGCAAGTCGAGAGAAGTCTGTTCTAGGAGGACAGAAACTCGACAGACTCTATATTTATACAGCGTACTGCTATAGAAACCCACAGATCCACCGTAGGAAGGCCTTCTCTGCATCACATCTCTGTTTGAAGACGGATATAGTGAGAGGCGTATCCAGAGATGGAGAGCCTCGAACAATGCTGCTCCCTTAATGACCACGTGAGCCACCTTTGCTTCAAAAAGTCAGCGAGGTTGGGGGGGGGGGGGGCAGGATCTTTTCTCAACACCTGCCTGATTAGTGGCGTTTCCACTTCCTCTCTTATTCCGCCCGCGTTCATCCTCCATCTTCCTCTCGCTGGAGGATTTCACTCGACTGCTCGGCGTTTCGCTACAGAGAAGAATAGTAAGCAGCCAGAGCGGCATCTGTTCCTCACCTAGTGGCTCCCCCCGTGGGCCTCGGAGGACCTCCCCCCCCCCCCCCCCCCCCCACATCCTCAAACATCTCACGGACACCTTTTAACGACACAGATGGCGACCTGCTTCCCCTCCCTCTCAGACACCATGCAAACCCACGCACCATATCGCTCAAACAAGGTTGAACCTGCACGTGTTAAGGTTTTTGATTTCTGCAGGATTCTTTTTTTTTTTTTACACGTTAAAAGAAAGAAAAAAGAAGCTTCTAATTCACATGAAACAACTCAATCAACTTCGCCAACTTTTCTCCGGCAAGGGAAGGTTTTTTTTTTTTCTTCTTTTTTTTTTTTTAAACAGTAAGTTGGATTTTTAATACATGAAGGTGGAAGAATCAATCGGGTGTTTTTTTCATGTGAGAAAAGAAACTGAGATGGAGTTGAGCTGAATTGCAATACGTGTGGCAGCTGGGGTTGGAGCTATTTATTATTCAGTATGGTTGCTGAAGCAAGTAGGGGGAGAGAGAGGGAGAGAGAGACAGAGAGAGAGAGAGAGAGAGAGAGGGAGAGAGAGCAGAAGAGGTGGGGATACGGTGCGTTTTGTAGTTCACTTGCAGGCTGGAAATGTGTTTTTTTAAGATGATGCTGAGTGTTAATGTTATCCTACATTATTTATTTATATACACACAACCTAAACACCTGTTCACTATAATGCACTAGAGCTCAATAGGCAAGAATATCATTATATATTAATCTTATTTTATTGCCTTATATGATTAAAATGTGGTCCTTTTTTCTTAATTCTTAATCTTAATTCAAATCTGTGTCTTTTCACTTTTAAAGAGTTATTATTTAATGTTGCCATATAAACCTCTTTTACGCAATCTTATTTATGGAGGGTTCAAACATCAAAATCCATAACTCGTCATTGTGCAAATGTTGCCTTTGTATTTTGGTTTGGACATTTTGAGATCTGGCGTACAGAATTATAAATCAATCCCCAGTGTTTCTAATGAGTGGTCTTAAATGACAGGTCTCTCTATAAACTGATGAATGATTGATTTTTTTTATTTTATTTTATTGAGTCATCACTGCAGCGGTGGTGCTCCTCCTCACGCTGCCTTGTTAAATACTTTATATGAGAGGAGGAACCTTTTTATCATCACCTCCATTAAAACAGGATTAGAGCCGACAACATGTGAAGCATCAGAGTCATTAAGACGCTGAACTGCACCACGTAAACACCGGACTAGACCCCCCCCCCCCCCACCACTGATGCCTCATAATAATCTGTGGAGGCTTCACGACTCTGAGCTCTCACCTCAAAGGTCACAAAGAAGTTGCGGAGACTTGTGAGGGAGGGAGGGGGTGAGGAGAGAGACGGGGGAGACGTGGAGGTGCAGAGAGTGCAAACCTTCCGTTTACCAGAGAAATGCATTATGGAGCCGACAGAAATAGTCGTGGACACGGAGCCACTCGTGGTATTCCGGGGCCTCATGCATCATGCAGGCCGCCGTCCATCGGCCTGTTGATTAACCTCCCTTCATAACGCACACATCCTGTATTCAGTGCACAAACGTGGCGTTTATGTAATGCATCATATTAATACTATTAATACTCTACATATATTTTGCATATTTAGTGATTTAGTGCTGCTTCCTTGCATTTCAAAAAAGCACCCCCCCTCCCTCCCCCTCCCTTTTTTTTATTTTTTATTTATTTTTTTATTCCGGCAATGCCACAATCAGCTACACGATGGCGCCAGAGTCACGCGCATTAAAAGCTCACCTTCAGTTTGAGCGCGAGGCATCCGGTAACCCATCATCAATAAAACATACTCCGACTTCTCATTCCCCCCCCCCCCCCCCTCCCTCCGTCCTCTGTCACTGAAATGCGACAGTTTGGCGTGTGTGTGCGCGCGTGCGTGTGTGTTTTGACATGTGGATCTTTGCAGTCCTACTATGAACGATCCGGATCAGGTTCCCCCTTTTATAGACAAGAAAGCAATGTCACTGTCCCATGTGATTAATAATCCTCCAGCGTCAGTGTCGGCCGACCTCAGCCGCACTGCTCATTGCCCCCCCCCCCCCCCCCCCCCCCCCCCTCTCTCTCACACACCACACACACACACACACACACACACACACACCCGGGACAGTCGGTATCGGGCAATTTTGGGCGAATCAGGCTCACTCCCAGATATCAGCGTGAGCGGACCCCCAACCTGGCTGACATCATTGCGTCTGGCGATGTAGATGGATCCGTAGTACCTCCTCCTCCTCCTCCCTCCTCTCAGTGTGTGTGTGTGTGTGTGTGTGTGTGTGTGTGTGTGTGGAGTCAGTGGCACTTCATCACTGAGCTCAGCAAGGCAGGAGGCGGACCGTCGGGCGTGAACCAAATAGTAACGGTGAACCGGAGAGGCGGCAGTGTGCGGGACTACGAGCCAACAAGGAGACGCTTCCAGCAAGGGTTCCCCCCTCCCCTCCTCTATTTTTTTTATTCTCTTCCACTGGAGCTTGTCTTACAGTTTTTTATTATTTTTTTAAATCTCCATCCCGGACTCCCCCCCCTCCGTTTTCACCGGTCCAGGTCGCCTCTCGGTCTCGCGCGTCCGACTCGTTCGCTTCGTTTGGAGATGTCCAAAAAAAGAGCCGCCGATCCGGAGTCCCGGGTGAAGAAACAGCAACAGCAAGCCGAACTGGGCACCATGACTCGCCTCCCCGATCCTCCGCGGGCTCCGTAGAATGAAGACGACCTGACAAGATAAAAAAAAAAGGAGAAAAGGTGGAGAATAAAAAAGGTCCGAGCAGCGCGCAAAGATGTCGGTGCCTTTGCTGAAGATCGGAGTCGTGCTCAGCACCATGGCGATGATCACCAACTGGATGTCGCAGACCCTCCCCTCCTTGGTGGGGCTGAATACCACCAAGCTCACGGCGGCGCAGGGAGGGTACCCGGACCGGAGCACGGGAGTAAGTGCGCAAGTTACGCATGTTTCCTGCGGCTGATTTCCCCCTTTTTTCTTCTTGAATGAATGCTGCGATTAAATGACAAGATAGGCAATTTGTGCGCTTTGGTTTCCTAATTAAAAGGAGGAATTCTGTCAACGTGATGCGCTTGCGAAAGTAGACTTGGAGAGTCCTGGTCTGATGTGGGTCCAGCTGAGGTCCATATGAGTAGCCTGCACTAAGTGGAAAGTTGTCATTTTCCCCCTGATATTTAAAGAAATAAGAGATCCATGGAGGATAATTAAGCGATTGAAGAGAAATTTCAAGGCAGCCCCCCTCCTCCTCCTCCTCCTAGTCTGAAACAGCAGGGGGTCCTCATGCATCCTCTCCCCCCAGCCTTTGTGAATGAGAGAGGCGTTCAAAGCCAAGGTACAGTTATAGAGTGGAGCTCTTTGTGTCTCTGACAGATCCCCGGTCTGCCTCTGTGCAGGGATAACGATGCTAGTGGAGCCTGAAACATACAACAACGGACGCCTAAAGGCAAAGAAAATACATCCATGGTGATACTTGATATCTGAATGTGCCATTTCTGCATGTTTTTTTGGTGAAAGCGGAGACTGACTGAGCAGAAAAAGGGCCTGCAGATGCACACTGAGATATCAAGGCGGCGGGATTTTCTTTGTGATGTCAGCACATCCTCTGGGGAGACAGTTTGTGGGGGGGGGGGGGGGGGGGATTTGTGAAGTCACTCCTTCTCACTAATTGATTCAATCAGCAGATCTGTCAAAATCCACTCACTCAATCTGATCAGCATCTCTCTCTCTCTCTCTCTCTGGGGAAAAAAACCCCTTCATCGTGACGTCGTACTCGTCACGCTTTACACCCTCACACACCCACCCCGCTGAATAACGGGGAGCAGCCTGATTGGCTGCATATTCCCCCCTTTTGTGTGGCTTTTTTATATCCCGTGTGATCCGGTGCGAAAGGGGCGGAGCCTGATGTTTTTCATAATGGTGATGAATGCAATCAGGGCTTCGGCATCACACAGCTCTTAATGGGCAGCGAAGTGACCTTTTTGTCATTTCCCAGCCTCTCTCTCTCTCTCTCTCCTCCTATTAATCCCAACTCTAATTCTCGCCCTCAGGTGTTGCCAGCCAACCCGGAGGAATCATGGCAGGTGTACAGTTCAGCCCAGGATAGCGAGGGGAGGTGCGTCTGCACCGTGGTGGCGCCCCAGCAGTCCATGTGTTCACGGGACGCTCGCACCAAACAACTGAGGCAGCTGTTAGAGAAGGTAATCACCTCGGAGTGACCGCCTTTTATCCTTACACTACTTCCCACACACACACACACACAGAGGATTATCCATGTTTGTGGTCCGCCCCGTCGGACAAGAATAGGAATCACGCTCTAATGAGCTCCCTGGAAACCCGGCGTGCATCATCGGAGGCAGCTACAAACACTGAGTTTCTATTGTGCAGCCGGAGCAACACATATGATGACGCAACAGGGCTCAATACACACGGACTGGAAGCTACCGCATTTAGACAAAAAAGGCACATTTAAGCACATTCATGGACTGGTAATCCCTAAATAATGTGGAGCAGCGAGCTTTTGGGAGAAACCAAATGTCTTAACAGTATGCATCCACTTCCACCATGTGTCCGAGGGCCCCTGACTAGTTTGTGAGTCACTGCAGGACCAAAGCCAAACCCCCCCCCCCCAAAAAAAACAACACATTGGCAGTCTGTTGCGTGTTTCCTCTGCATCTCTCTCACAGCCAATGTCCACAATGTGTCCCTCACAGGTCCAGAACATGACCCAGTCCATCCAGGTCCTGGACCAGCGGACCCAGAGGGACCTGCAGTACGTGGAGAAGATGGAGGTTCAGCTCCGCGGTCTGGAGACCAAGTTCAGGCAGGTGGAGGAGAACCACAAGCAGAACATCGCCAAGCAATACAAGGTACGGAGAGACCGCCGGCACATTGATCCAAACCCCCCCCCCCCCCCCCCCCCTCCATTTATACTGCAGCTTTAACCCATTTTATGTTTTTAAAAAATGTCCCCACTGTGATGTTTCCATAATGCATGCATAATCAAAGAGGTAACTGGACCCACCAACTCACTTCATGAACCTACGAGATGGAAATCAACCTGGGAATAAGGAGATTAATGTTTATCACACTGAGCAGATAATGTAATGGTAGAATGTACCACCAGGATATCTGATCATGTGACACTTATCCTCAATATAATCTGATTGAAGAGTAGACACAAAGCCCCCTTTTTTCTCTTAAAGGGCCAGCGTAGCATTTACTATGATATTAGCAGAAATTAATATTAATATTTGTGTTTTCATGAACGTTTACTTCCATATTAGGAGTTTGTAGATAGTTTGGATTTGTGTTCTTGCATGGGGCCGTTCTCCTACACGCTTGGCAAGTTTGGTTGCAAGCTCAAATCCCACACACTGGCCCTTTAAAAGGGTTTGCTGTACAATCAAAATAGAAAAGCCACAGAAGGTTGAAAATAACTTTTATTATGGATATGCAGATTATTGTCTCAGTCCAATGACTGTTTAAGAGTGAAAAATCAGTATTTTGTACTTCTTAAAGCCCATCAGTCATCAAATCAAGAATGCTGAGCTGGAATTTAGGGCATTATTATTTGAAGAATAACAAACAATCAACCAACTTTTCCAAATAATCGCCACTTATTTTTCCACCGATTAACTAATTGAATAATGGACATGAAATTGCTTTTTCAGCTCTCCACTTCGCAAAAAAACGTTCTCAAGTGCTTAATGTCGTCGAAACACAAGAAGCCAGACAAGAACTTTCAAAATAAAAGAATAAGTTAACGAGATACAGATCACAAATTGGACATTCGATCCCCTCCAGCTTGTTTCATTCTGATCCACATCATAAAAGCAGATTCCTGATCATCTCATCCATGTGTGTCTATCCATGCATGCTCACATTCAGCCATTCAATGCATGCATCCAACTTTACTGTAATATATAAGTGTGTGTGTGTGTGTGTGTGTGTTGTTAGCTAGGTTAGCAAGCTCTAGCCCCTGTCAACAGTTTGTCATTTTCTTGCTTGCAGGGCTAACTTTAAGACATGTAAAGAGAGCCACAGGGAAGAAGAGGCAGGTCTATTCCAGATTCCCCTGAACTGGGCCACAGTACTGAGAGCATTTGGGCGTCAAACAGTTAATTTACCTTTTTTTTTAGCACCATTAAGTCTAAGAAACCCCCAGCCTTCTCCCAAACCACTGATCTCTTCCTGCATGTTACTGCTGTCAAAGTTTTCCATTTAAAAGCTTTTTTTCTCCAAACGTAAATACATTATTACTATTATTATTATTATTATTATTATTATTATTATTATTATTATTATTATTATTATAAATTGCTGTTATATTTTTTTTTCTTTTTGGCTTTTGTCTATGCATATTTGGTTACTCAACAAATCTATACGTTAAAAAAAAAAAATCAATAGAAGTAAAATTCGAGACACTTTGTTGTGTGTGACATGTAAAAGCATGTAACCCTTAATACAATGTTGCATTTTAAACGATGATGACCAATAAAGAGCTTTCCCAATTGTTGTCGGTGTACCGAGGGCTTGCTTTTTAAAACGGCTGGTCACTGCCGGGGGGAGGGAGGGGGAGGGGGCGGAGCCACCTCTGCTCGTCCAGGTTGGAGAATGTTTGACACACACCTGCACAGACAAAAAAAAACACACACACAAACTCTGAACACGGACACAGACGGGGGTCAGTGAAGAGGCAGGATAGAGTTAGAGCAGTCAGGCTCAGACAGGTGTTTTTTTTTTTTTTTTTCTTTTCCTTTTTCTTTTTCTTTTATGGACAGTCTCCTTTTTTTGTCGCGCATGACACTCAACCGAGCTTATTCTAATCCTTTCAGGCCATAAAAGCGAAAATGGAGGAGCTTAGACCGTTGATACCAGTGTTGGAGGAGTACAAAGCCGATGCCAAATTGGTATTGCAGTTTAAGGAGGAGGTCCAGAATCTGACGTCAGTTCTAAGCGAACTTCAGGAGGAGATGGGGGCCTATGACTACGAGGAGCTCCACAACAGAGTGTCAAATCTTGAGGAGAGACTCCGAGCATGCATGCAAAAATTAGGTAGGCACAGAAAGTTGTTGGCACACACTTTTGCTTCAAAAAACAAAATAACATGTGCATGCAGAACAAAAAAACACTGACATGTAGTGTGTTGTGAGCGGCCAGAAAGAGATCTTCAGGCATATCCAGAGATACTCAAATACATATTACACAATCTTACACTTTATGGTCAGTCAACCAATCACAGGGCTAATTACATCCAGGTAACTTCTATATCTTTTCCTGCAAAAGAATTGATTGCTCGATTGTCAGAACACCAATTTTAAGTCAATAATCAACATTTCTGTGATGTTTTTCTGTTTCATGCGAATGTTAATTGAATATTTGGGGATTTTACACTGTTTATGGAGCAGCACACACAATTTGAATACTCTTTATGACATTTTTATAGACGCCGTCATTAATTGAAAGACTTGATAATGAAAATATCCCATTTAGTGGTTCTACTTTGTGAACTTGCATAATAGCATCCTGTAAAAAAACGGCTTCCTGTGATGGAAAAAGGAGTTTAAATACACACACCAGGGAGACGGCGAGTTCCTATCACACTAATCTTCTGGTTTTAGCCCCGTCTCAGTCTCTTCACACCTCTGTCACAGCCCACAGTGCTAATAGATGCACACCCACACCACAGTGACTAAGATATATTACAAGAGCAGAGACACTTAGCGGGAATATCATGTCCCTGTTTCATATTATTCACAGTGCGAGAGGACAGAAAGGAAGTTTTGTTGCAAAGTCTACTAGTCATTTTATGTACATTGTAGAGTGAACTCGGTTATTTCTTCTGTCATTATGTATCTTTTATCTATGCACACAAGGTTAGTTTTTTTTTCCTATCGGCTGCTGTCGCTACCCATCGGACTGGACCAGGAGTCTGCTCTCTCAGTTCAATGCACATGTCGTTGCTCACATCTGCAGTCAGGCGAGTGGGGAACTGTGGGAAATCCACCAGAGTGTGTTTAGATATGTGTGCGTGTGTGTGAGATCAGACTAGATAAAGGCGAGGTCACCCAGCGAGGGACTGGCTCAGGCACAACAGAGGGTGGCTCCTCCCTTTCATCTTCACACGACGGCAGAGGAACTCATGCATAGTGCACACAAACACACTCTCGTTATTGAGATTAAACTTGCGAAGGTCACTAGACAAAAATTTGCATCGGCAGATCAACAACCGGGGTGTGGAGGAGAGGGGGAGACAGGAAAAATAAAGAGGGCAGGAGGAATAGAGTATTGAATAATAGATACAGCGTCAGGAGGAATTGATAGGAGGGGGTGAAGGGAGGGGGAGGGGGGGAGTGATAAAGTGAAGGCGAGCGGGGAAGGTGAAGGAGAGTAACTAGGGTCCCTGCAGAGCTGTCCTTCAAGCTGTTTTGTGCTGGAGAGACTAACAGACCGGCGGCTGCTGGGACACAATGGCCATCGATCAAGCGGGACATGCCAGCTCGCTGGGCAATAATCAAATAAATAAATCACCCCACGTCATGCCCTCTTCCCCCCCAGGCAGAGGGCTTCAGGCAAATCCGATCCCCTTCACACCCAAAACGTTGATGAATGGAGCAAAGAAAGTCACACCGGCGCATTAAACGTCGCCGCTCCTCTCGATTTCCATTTCCATCTGTAGAGAATAGTGAGGGCTCACGCCGTCCACGGGCCACAGAATCAATATTCATCTCCTCCTAAACAACCTCATCGAAGCTGACGTAAATGGATTTCCATCTTTATTATAGAATCATTTATTTATTGGATGTTTTTTTTTTTGTATGTTGTTCCTTTTTTTTTAAATTGATGATACATGGAGGTCGTCAGACGATGAGGAAAAACTAGAAAA
Organism: Chelidonichthys spinosus; assembly: GCA_029853015.1. Taxonomy (NCBI): domain Eukaryota; kingdom Metazoa; phylum Chordata; class Actinopteri; order Perciformes; family Triglidae; genus Chelidonichthys; species Chelidonichthys spinosus. The sequence goes on from CM056840.1 coordinate 17,200,542, forward strand.
CTGTTTCTATACGACCTCAAATATAACCAACTAATTGGAATAATAATTAGTAATAATTATTAGACCTGTTTAACTTAAACTAGTAGTGACTAGAGCTGCAATCAACTAGTCCATTTGTGAATCCTCTGAAAAGTTACGGAGAAACAAAGAAACAATTTAAGAATTGCTGTTTCCAGCTTCTCAAGTACGAGATCTCGATGCATTACTTTATCATACAGTAGAATAAACAGAATATATGTTTGGCGTTTTGTACAATTGAATGGACAAAATGAGACATTTGAAGACGTTTGTCACTATTTTCTGACATTGTGTAGCCAAAAAAATGATACATTTAAATGTTACTTGTTATTTCCGACAGTTTAAATGTACGAATTTTTGCGTTTACCTCAAAAACAAGTGTTTATATAATCAGGTGTACAAACTGTCTTAGCCTTGTCATGACAACATTGTAGCCAAAACTACAAAACTAAGAGAAATAGAGTGAAATCATCTTTTTACAAATCATTGAAGAGTGTTCATTTTTATATCTAAATCCTCACATTTGGGGTTCAACGCTGATGGTGTTTTCCTTCCTGATATCGGCTCCAGTTTCCCATCAGGATTTTTTCCCATTTGCTTTGACCTTTGCCTTCAACGCAGGCAAATTCAGGCCAAAAGGGGATTAGACCCTTGTGTGCATCTCCAGACTGCAGATCCGTCAGCGGGCCTCCCCAGCAGCCTGCGACGGCAGCGTCCATCTAAAGATAGAGGGCACGATTAGAGGAAAAATAAATAAACCAATGGGCGATGTATTACCGCGGTCTGTAATCTCACTGAGGGTTATGTAACGAGTACTTATGTAACAAATAGTAGATGCTGCTCATGTGACCATGTGTTCGTCCCCCAGAGTGCCGCTGAGGTGTGATGCCCACACACAATCATGGGCACGACATATGTCGCACACAGACACACGCAGGCTGGTTATAGACCATTTTCATCATCCGACACAGATAATGTGGATTGTGTGAAATGATACTGAGAGATGAAAGAGAGCCACCGTCACGGTCCCGCCCTTTTAACTCACGACTCATTACGTTCTTGGGACGGAATTAAAATCATCTAATTGACTGTTTTGTCTCTATAAACGAAAAAAATAAAATAAAAAATGGGTGCGGTGCCGTGGTGTTTAAGGGGCTGATATTTGGTCAAATTAGGGATACAGAGCCCGGCGTTCTGAACACCTCAATCAACACTAATTAACACTAAAGCAGCTTACTAGAGCAGAATACACAGAGGTGCTCCCTCTCGCATCCACACACACACACACACACACACTGACACACACACACACACACACACACAGAGAGAGAGAGTAAAAAACGGCATGTGTGAACGGAATAATAAGGGACCCCTCCGTGTGCAGAACAAGCTGGACGACAACCCGGACCCCTTTTTTTAAGTAGAGTACCCGAGTCCTGGGTGTTGCTCTGGATTTTCCCATCATGCCTCTCTCCTTTGCAGCGTGCGGCAAGCTGACGGGCATCAGTGATCCCATCACCATCAAGACGTCCGGGTCCAGGTTCGGCTCCTGGATGACCGACCCTCTGGCCCCCGAAGGAGATACGCGGGTATGTAGAGTCACGGGGAGTCGTCTCCTTATATGGTGTTGTCTCATCTGACATCATCATGAACTGACATGGTGTATATATAGGATATAATCTGGTGTGTCATGATTCAGGGGTTAGAATTCAGTATATTGGAGATACTGTAAGTGAGGTGATTATATTCAGATTTTAAAATCTCATTTTTTAGGGAACCATAGTATGAACACATCACTATGAGTAAAAAATACTTCCTATCTACATTTTTTGCTAAAACTACCGTCTACAATTTGATTGATTATGTGTTGAAGGTTGTTTTTTACCTTCTCCAGTGTGATTCCTTCCATTTTCTTGATCTTCCACACTATGATGCTCGGCTACACTATTATTGGGCTTCACTCTATTGGCTGGTTAACATGCAACGCTGCAGAGACAAGTCCCTGAAGATCCACAAGACGAGTGTGTAGCGATACTAAGTGAGAGTCGACCTCCATCGTAGGTGAAGGTCAACGCTCTGCTGTGTTAATTGGACACTGTCCTTTTTATGAGCTTATTGCATCTGATTCCCTCTCTTATCGCTGGTTCAATAAATGCTTTCATCACTAAAACACATGAAAATGAAATGCCAGGGATGAATCGTTAGGGTTTTAACAAGACTGACAAGGAAGGGGGAAAAGTTTGTCAGCTCAATGCATGAAGAAGAAGCAGCATACAGAAGAGGAGCTGTGTAGATTCTGCTTCCTGGAGGCTAATTGTCATGACAACAATTGCTGAATAATGTGTATATTTTAGAGATTCTGAGCAGCAAGGGTGAAACTTTCTGCTGACTGAGATTATATTCACTGTAAAGGCAACTTTTTTTTTTGTAGAAACTAACACATTTTGAGCCGAACACATGAAAGACGTGCCGCGTTATCAAAGGGCCAGGAAAAAGAGGAATGAATGTAATCGACAGGAGCAGACACTTCTGCTCCATGTCTTTCTTATGTCTTTATTTCCATACCTTGGGTTTTTTTTACTTCCTGGGCCCTCAGAGACCTGCTCCCGTGATATGAATCCTTTTTTTTTAAGTCAATCATAGCAGCCCATTGGAAGCAGGTGGGGGAAGAAGGTGCCTCAGGTGTGTCACTCCCTCAGGGACGAAGGAAGCGTTTGAGTTTTGAGTTCCGGAGAAAGAGCTCCTTTATCTGCCGCCGCCGCTGCCACCGGGCCGAGCAGGAAGCTGGGTCGAAGCGGCTGAAATGGGCCTTTTTATGTGGGATAATGGGTGTTATCCCAGCACCCCTTGGCTGTCACGCTGGCTCTGTTTTTATTCAGGTCCTCGCTTTGGTCGGCCCCTTGAGGAAGTCTGACTTAATTGGGATGCTTGATCTGCGTAGAAGATTCCGGTGTTGTCTTATCTGTATTTCTGGCCCCGAGGGGCTAACTCTTCTTCCTCTTCTTGTCGTTCAGGTCTGGTACATGGACGGTTACCACAACAACCGCTTCGTGCGGGAATACAAGTCGATGCAGGACTTCATGACGTCGGACAACTTCACGTCCCACCGGCTGCCCCACCCGTGGTCAGGCACCGGCCAGGTGGTCTACAACGGCTCCATCTACTTCAACAAGTTCCAGAGCCACGTCATCATCAAGTTCGACTTCCGCACCTCGTCCATCAGCAAGTCCCGGCAGCTGGACTACGCCGGCTTCAACAACGCGTACCACTACGCCTGGGGCGGCCACTCCGACATCGACCTGATGGTGGACGAGGGAGGCCTGTGGGCCGTCTACGCCACCAACCAGAACGCCGGCAACATCGTCCTCAGCAAGCTGAACCCCAACACGCTGCAGATCGTCAAGAGCTGGACCACCAACCACCCCAAGAGGAGCGCCGGCGAGTCCTTCATGATCTGCGGCACGCTCTACGTCACCAACGGCTACTCAGGAGGCACCAAGGTGTACTACGCCTACTCCACCAACTCCTCCACCTACGAGTACATCGATATTGCCTTCCAGAATAAGTACTCGCACATCTCCATGCTGGACTACAACCCGCGGGACCGAGCCCTCTATGCCTGGAACAATGGCCACCAGGTCCTCTACAACGTCACGCTGTTCCACGTCATCCGCTCGGAAGAACTGTAACCGTGGAAACAAAACGGATAACGTCCATAAATACATATTGTCTGTGTCAAGATCTCCCTATATACAAAAAAATATCTGCGAAAGAAAAAAGACTATGGCAATACAATTCTATTTATAATATAAAGTAACTTTTACTGAGAGACTCTATCAACGCTGAATGCAAAGTGGATTGAATGTGCATATACATGACACTGAAAAAAATATCTAAAATTGAAGGGTTTCATTCCAAATATTTGTTACAGAAATAAAAAAAAGCTTTATTGGTTAATATCACAATATCGCAGATGATTGTTAATAAATGTTTTTTCTTTTGTAAATAAAAAGTCTTAATATAACTTGAATATGTACCCATAGTAGACTTTATTTTAATAGCTGCCATCATTTTTTGTCTGCGGAATTTTATTTTGGAATGAAACTCTTTAATTATTTGCCGCGTAGAAAATGATTGTAAAAGTAGTCAAATATATCAGATTTAAAAAAAAGAATAAGAACAGATGCCAAAAAAAGGAAAAAAAGATGATAACGCCTTTTTTTTATATATATATGTTATGGAATATCAAACCTAAGCTCATTCCCGTGGCTCTGGTTCTTCTGTGGAAATCCTCCCAGCTGAACTTTTCTTTTGGTCAATGGGGGTCCTGACAGAAAGACTGTTGGTAATACACTGTTTGGATCCCCGGGTCCCATGGACAGAGAGGTGGGAGGCCAGTCTAGTCAGAAGACTTGCTAGCTAACGGGGTGCGGTCTGTCGTATCGTTTTTAATCAAAGTACAGTAGCAAATCAAAAGTCTGTAGAGAAACAGCAAAACAACAATAACACCATCGACTAAAAGACCTGAAGGCACTGACTGTTGACTGCGCTGTTGTTTGAGACGACTTTTCCCGTGTTTGTGACTATGTGTGAAAAAGGCTTTCTTTGCATGAGTGTTTTCGATCACTCCGGTCTGCTCTTCTGAATGTCTTTTGCTGTATGATATAAAATAAAAGGAGTGAGGGTCGGGAGGGAGGGGAGGGAGGGTTGGTAGAATACCCTCTGGGATTTGAGGATTCGCAAAGATATTTACTTTTTTCCCCATTGCTTCTTCTTTCTATTTAGTTCTTTTGTTTATTTTTGCTTTTTTTCCTTAGCTATCGTTTAATTTAACAAATGTTCTCGTATCACTGTAACTGTTGGCACCGCTTCTGCCTCTCTGTATTTGTTTATTTGGACCGCGTGGGACGGCTTTATCTCGCTCACATCTCTCTGAAGAACAAAAAAATAATAATAGAATGTATCAAGTATTGTATCCTGGGAACCCTGGTCCTCCTATCTTCAATTCACATCATGTAGAAGGGAGAGGTTTATTTGATCTATTTTTTATCGAGGATAATCCTGTCTCATGTCATGCCCCCCCCCCCCCCCCCCCCCCCCCTGCTAGTGAAGGATAATGCTGTTTTAAATGTATACCCCTGCAGAGGACAAAAGCTTTTCACTCTTTTTGCGCTTTGCCGGACATGTGTTGTATCTGAGATGAGATAGTTAATTATTCGTGTCAATAAAACAGAGAAATCTGAAGCTTTGGTTGTTGAGTTTTGGGTTTTCTCTGAGGCCATTCTGGTCTTTTGTTGGATTCTGGGGAAATGTTAAGCATCTACTGGCTGTGACATATTTTAAGAAGTCTTAAAGTGACGTTTAATATGCTTTTGAATGAAGAAATTATACATTCTTCCTTTTAACCAATGAGAATAGATTTACAGACCATAAGAATGTTGAAGTTCCATTTGGGGGTTTTGCAGCTACAGCCTTGCTTGGTCTGGTAAGACCACTAGCTTAAAGTGGCTAACGTTAGCATCCTTTAGCTTGATTGCCACGTTCAGTTGGCTTTTAAGGTTTTGCAAATACATAATTTATCTGACCTCACACAGATCTGGGCTATTACAGTTTTGTATTATTATTTCCTCCTGCTACTTTGACAAACACTCGATTTCAAGGTTTTATTGGGCGCTAAACGTTACTTTTAAGTCTCAAAGATTTGTATCCATCACAGTATGAAAGAAGCCTTTTTTGTGCTTCCATCGATTGATATTTTCCTCTGCGTTCTGTGATGTCTTCTTAAGGCCAAACTGTCCACTTTTTCGTTCACTCAACAATTTTCCCTCCGTTTGTTCCCCACTCAATTTCACTTACCCCACACCGCCATTGCATTTTTCTTTCCCTCCTTTATCGTCAAGCCACTCTGTCTTTCCCGCTCTTTGTTTCCCCCCCGCTCCCTCACTGCCTCTTAGTCCTCTGATGTTTCAATCGATGAATAAATGATTGCTTCTATTTTTCACTCCAAGTGCTCGGGCCAATGCAAGCTGCTTTTGCTCCCCCAGAAAGAATCAGAGATGGGATTTTTTTTTTTAGACAACTTGTGGCTGAGGGCCTCGCAGTGTACGACACTGATGAGCTGTCAATCAGGAGCCGAATGCATCTTTCAGCGTTAAGCTGGCGCATCAAGAGTCGCAGCAGCACTCCCTTTAGTCCCAGAGCCCCTCCAGCCCCTCCAACCCCCCCAACGCACACTCACGCCTGTGAACCTGACAGTTGCCTTTCATTTCATCATTTTGAATGCCGCCTCTTCCCTTTTTCATTCCTGCTCCAATGTCTTTTTTTAATAGTGCACTAAGCTAATTATCCTGTGCATACTTGCCCTCTGACTGCTGCAGCACTTCTGGGAGTGAAGGACGGACACAGTGAGAGCTTTGACCTTCCTTCGGCCAGCTGTAAGGTGCATCACTCCCCCCTAAGGACAGAACCACTTATCAGTGATAGAAAGCTTAGTGTGAATGTGCCAACGAGAGGCTTGCAAAAAATTGCTGCACAGCGCTGCAGTTTACACTTTATAGTGCTGCAAAAAAAAATTGTTGTCACGGTTGCATACTTCCCCAGGTGGCCATATTTCATAATTTACCTTTTTTGAAAGTGACTCTCATGCAGCGTCTCTGTGGCCTCTTTGTACATTTTGAAGGTTGAGTCATGTATCCTTGAGAACGCTTACTGTCAGGTTGCTATTAAAGCCGACTGCTGCGGTAGTTGACATTCAATTGAACGTGACGTATTATGATGTGCTGTGGTGATAAGCACAGCGGTTGCCTGTTCGCCCCATGTCAGCGTGGGTTCCCTCCAGGTGCTCCGGCGTCCTCCCGCACTCCAAAGACATGCATGTCAGGCTAATTGATGACACTAAATTGCCTGGAGGTGTGAATGTGAGCATGAATAGAAAATGAACAGGGTGACTTATTTGTGCGGCTGCCTTTGCACGAAAATGTTCAAGTCTCAAAAATCATGGCTCAAGGGGCACATGAACTCACTTGAAGGGATATTCAACAACATGTGAAGCAGAGAATATTAGCTGAAGTAGAGGACTAGAAATTGTGCTTGGATTTGTTAAGTGATTGGCATCAGCTGCTTCACCCATGTTGCACAATCAGGGCCTCATTTATCAGCTGCTCGGCCATCAGTCACATGCAGTTACGTTCAGTATTTCTGACTTCTGCAAATCCTTCCACTACCTATCATCTTTTGATACTACTCACTAAAATTTCTTTGCACATAGGCACATGGACATGTTGGTGTACCACAAGGCTATATACTGGGTCCTCTTCTATATAGTTCCGTTCAGCTCTATGGAGTCGTGTTGCATCTTCTAGCTCGATATTTCAGGTTCACCCTCATTGCTCTCAGCCATTTTTTTCAGTCATCCCTCCACCACCTGTCAACTTTTGATATTACTGACTAAATATCTTTGCACATAGGCACACATGTTTGACCTTGTTGCCATGTCAGATTAAGTAACATATTTAGTTCAACCAGCTGTCTGTGACCTGAATGGTTTATTCAGAGATGCAAGTCGATGCCAAATACAATTTCAATGATAGTATTGCGATAGTAAATCTCTCCCTGGCTTTTACTATTCCAATCACAATTGTTATTGAGTATTCCAATAAATCTGCTGTTTTATTTAACTTCCATTTTTTCCACTAGAAATCGCAGAAACAGTTTGATATGGTTGCCGCCTCAAGTTCCACCAAAAAAAGTTAAAGTTCCATCTTAGATATAGAAACGTGATTAATCCTTAACTATCAAGAGATCCAAGGCAGTAATAACATTTCCAGGGCCTAGGACCTGCCCTGCACTCAAGCAATTACCGTGAGCCCTTTCAAATTTAATGCTACGTGACACTCGCTGACAGTCTCTCCACTCCTTGCTCACTGCTCCATTTGGAATTTTTCCATTCCGATTCATCACACTGGCAGGGGAACGAAACAGAAATAAAGCCTAGGTCTCACGTTTTTATTGGAGCCGGGAGCAATCTCTGAGCTAAAACTATTACAAGCCCGGTGTGGGTTGAATAACAGCCAATAATAAATCAATAGAACCATAAAGAATAGGACTGAGGGAGAAAAACAACAGCAGTAAAGACAATTCATTTTAATTATGGTGCAATAAAAAGGCAAAGCAAGACGTCCTGTTTGCGATTCTCCAAGCACTGGTTGCGTTTACAATTGTGTCCTTGTCAGCAATTCAACACCTGCTCTGTGACAAAATGTCTCCTTAATTAGCATTTTCTTTAATGCGCTGTTATCACAATTGTGTGTGTGTGTGTGTGTGTGTGTGTGTGTGTGTGTGTGCATGCATACATATAGACACCAGAGCAAATCCTAACCCAATCTCCGTGCTGCAATCAATGTTTTTACAAGTTTGCTTTGCCAAAAGATTTTGTAGGTAATATTATGATCCCTGCATTATGTTCAACATGTTTGTCCAATAAAGAAAGTGTGAGTCATAGACAAGCAGTCAAAGTGGGTGGTTGGGCATGCAAATCACAGTTGCGTCCACATATTTGCATTGGTTAAGAAGTCAGATGTACTTGGTTGCAGAAAGATCGCAGTTTTAGTTTAATATTGCATATCAAGAAATGCTTTCAACGTTTTGTTTTTTTAGAAGCAATCATACAACAGTAAAAGCACCAACCCTGACAGTTTAACACCTATTCAGGACCAAAGTCCTGTTTTTGTTTGACCCTTCCTTGCTCTTTATATATCAGCTGCTCTGACCGTCTAATAATGACACAGGTGGGATTTCGTTGAAAACCCAGCAGCACTGACGAAATGTCAGTATTTGACAAGTTGGAAGTGCGATCGGGTCGACTGAAAACAGCTGCCCGCTGCAGCTGAAAATGACTGAGAGCAGTGAGAGTGAACCTGAAATATCGAGCTGGAAGATGCAACACGAGCTGAAGGGAACTTATTTTAAGCAGATAGATGACAGTGTTGTCAGCATACATCTAACAGGTCTCATTATGTGGACAAACTTCAGGTAAGTCATTAATATGCAGACTATATAGAAGAGGACCCAGTATAGAGCCCTGTGGCACGCCAACATGGCCATGTGCCTATGTGCAAATAGATTTTAGTCAGTTATATCAAAGATGATAGGTGGTGGAGGGATTTGCAGAAGTAAGAAATACTGACCGTTATATTCACACAGGTTGAACACCTGTGTGAATATAACTGCATGTTGCTGATGGCCGAGCAGCTGCTGAATGAGGCCCTGATTGTGAAGCGTGGGTGAAGCAGCTGATGCCATCACTTAACAAATCCAAGCACAACTTCTAGTGCTCTACTTCAACTAATATATGTTGTCGAATATCCCGTCAGGTGTGTTTATGAGCCCCGTGCCGTGATTTTTGAGAATTGAAGTTCTTTGTGCAAAGGTAGCCGCACAAATAAGTCATCTGTCCATTATCGGTCACCCCTCATGGGTTTATTACTACAAGTAGTTTTTTGAGCCACTACAAAAATATTTATGACAGCAGCTTCAATCTCTCTCCTGCTGCTTTAAATGACTAAACCCATGAAAAGCTGTTGAATATTGTGCAGATACATTCTTTATGTTGATAAAATCACGTCATCTGTGCAGCATTATACGTCTCACATTTGGCGATGCAAGATAGTTGTACGTGAGCGTAATTTTTCAGGAAGCAAGGTTGAGAATCTTCACTTAGATGTGAAGTGTTTTATAGTATAACTGATGATAAGGGAGATGTAGCAAAATTATGCTTTTTATGGTGCAGTTTAATGCGGAAATCTCTTTATATCCATTTCCCCAAATCTACATTCAGAATACTCACATGTGTTAAAAAGAAAAAGATGAAATATGACATCAACCTTTATTCACACCTTTTGCTAGGGCACTTGAGATTTACCTCCCATTTCTCTTGATCATCTTTGAAACGTTTCCACAACCTTGATTGATGTCCACCTGTAGTGAATCCCATTGATTGGAGCTGATTGGGGAAATGCACAGCCACCTGAGTATATAAGGTGTCACAGTAGAGCAAAAACCCAGCCATGAGGTTGAATGAACTGTTGGTAGAGCCCAGAAATGGGGTTGTGTAGGACCAGGCTTAGATCTGAGGGGAAATGAAAGACTCATCAAAGTTTGCTTGCACACAAAGAGATTCAAGATTCTCTGCCTTCGATCCTAAGCATCATGTCTCGATGAAACCAGATAACTGACATATCCTTAATGAAAACCTGGTCCATGTCAGCCAGACATAAGCTTGACCTTCCAATGGGACACACAACCCTAAGACAATGCAGCAGTAGCTTGGGAACAGCTCTGTGAATGTCTTTGAGTGGCCCAGCCAGATCTCACATTTGAACATAATCACACCTGTCTGGAGAGACCTCAAAGTGGCAGAAAGTGATTGAAAGGTGTGAAAAAGACCACGAGGACTCACGGCTGTAACCGCCACCCAAGGCAGTCAAATCAAGTATTGAGTTAAGGCTCTGAGTTCTGGTCAAAGTGATATTACAGGGTTTGTTTTCTTTTTAATACATCTTTTTTTTTTTGCTTTGTCATTGTGTGTGTAGATCGATGAAGAAAACAGATTTTACGACATAACAAAATGTGTATTTATTAGACATCAGTCTTCTTGGATCTAATTCTCCAGACCCAGAACGGTGTTTTAAACCTTTAAATCCTCTGCCTGAGATTTTATGGAGGACTTATTAGCAAAGCACTGTTCATATTTCTCTACCTCCAGTCAAAAGGAGCTTTGAGCATTTGTGTATTTATGGGTGCATAATTTGTGTGTGTGTGTTTGTGTATGCAAATGTTGTTTAATGCGGCGCTACTCTGGTGTGTCTATGTCCCACCAACACTTTCACACCTCAGTGGCCACATGTAGCGATGACCACCCATATTGCCAAAATGGGTGGTCTTTGGCCAAAGGTCGAGCCCCGTTTGTGCGTGTCCACGTGTACTCGCGCATGCACGTGCTCGTGCGTGTGCGTGGGTATGTTTTACTAACACGCTGCGGTGACAAAATGTGTACCATCTGTGCACACGGGAGATTTCACACTCTTGTTCACGTTTGAGTCGTGCCAGTATTCTCATCAGGGACACCGGCCAATCAGCACGGGGCAGCGGAGCGCAACGAGCTCCAGCCGGTCAGCCGGTCGCCGCACCGATTTTCAATAATATATCCCCAAATCTCCCCCCAGATATGGTCTCTAGTCTGCACGGGAGGATATGACAACGATTATCCCTGCCAAAATGATTGCAATTCACGATATTATCCTGATAATCAGCGAAATATGTTTAAATGGACATATTGGCATCATTTTTTAATTGGTGAAGATATAGATTTTCTTTCTTTCTTTTTGCTTCAGATAAGACACTTTTCTTTTCAGATAATCATCAATCATAAATCATAAGGTCTCCTTGCATAAATAAAGGATAAATATGTGAATATTTGTTAAAATGACCCTATTTCTCACTTCACAAAATGTTTTCTCACCATGAGCAACTTTGTGTTTCTTTTTCTTGCAATCTGTGATTTAAAATCCTATATCGTCTCTTCGTGGGACATTTATTATTATATTTCTTAAAGCTAGAAAATGTTCAGTTAAACAAATGTTTTTTTTTAATCTTAGGAAATGTAATTTTTTCGGCATTAAAGTCTTATCTGGCGTAAGCAGAGTAGATAAGGTTTGTCACCAAGACGGGTCGTTTGTAACAGAATGTGTGAGATTAGGATCTTCAATGACTTTAAATGAGTCTCTGGCGAGCGGTGACTCATGGCTTCAGATTCACTACAGGCATTTCTAATCCTCGCTTCCAGATGATTTGAGGACAGGCTGTGATGGAACAATGAATTATTCAGGATCGGCTGTTCACCTGGAATGAAACCAAGTGGACGGAATCAAAACGATGTGGGTGATTGAAATTAAACAGTGGCACTGACAAAGAACAATCCCTTCCTAACTTTTTTTCATCACAGAGGCTCACGTTTTCCAAAAAACAACTGAAAAAGGACTTAAAATGAAGCTGCACAGATTCCTCACCTGTGGAGAGACTCATCAGAGTGGTGCAAGTTTTAGTCTTTTCCACCGTTAGATGTCAATATCACGATTGCTTTGTTGCCGCGAGGTGCCAGCTCACGTAGAAAGGCCTTGTAATTGTCAAACATCTTCAATTTGGAAACAGATTTGGTGCTGTGTTCATCTATTTCACTCAGCGGCTGTTCTGCAGGAGAACCTGTCAGTGCAGCCTGATTACTCGGTCTCACCTGACAGCACAACTCTCCACAGAAGCCACGAGAACAGCGTTTGACGTTGCCGGATCGATACCTCCAGGCAATTTGCCCTCCTTCTTTGCACCATGAACGCATAATTATGTGCCTAACCTCTCCACCTCAATCACATGTACAGTCTCCGACCCAGACTCCAAAGGTTACACGCCGTTCTTTCTCTTAACACCTCGCGTGGAATCCTAATGTCGTTGGTGCCGACTTCCCGCCACATTTTTTTTTTTTTTTATCCCTCGCTGTCTCCGCCTCGGTCATCAAGAATGCAAATTGGGAGTGACAGAGCAATCGTGAGTTCCATCATGCACGGAGAGCGAAGCGGCTCGGCGGGAGGAAAGTCGGCCGAGCGTCTGTGATTGAACTCTCCGGTGTTTCTGATGATGGATGTCATCTATGAAGTCAGAGTATAAATCTCAGATTGCCCTCAAAAACATGACAGGGAAAAAAGAACAAAAAAAAAAACATCAATTCGGATTCTAACGTCATGATGCCCTGCGAGGCAACCCTGAAATTAAACATACAAACCGACGCAGGTGAACGTCTGATCTGCCGATGCCTGAACACCAATCAGAGATTCGCTAATCCTAAACCAATTCCACATCCCGGTCTAAATCCCGCTGATCCCTGTACGTTCCAATGCACATGCATGAATTGAGGGATTCACATGTACATACGTCAGTTGTGGTTTTAGAGGTGATGCAATCAAAATGCCGCAACATCAACGTACCCCCCCCCCCCACCACCACCACCACCACCACCTCTCTGCCCCCCAGGTGCACCGAGGCAGAGAGCAGAATGGAGCGGAGCCTTGTGCAGTGACAGTGACATCCATCGCATGCAATGAATAATCAATGAACACCATCTGGCGCATACAACAGGGGAGCTCCAATCGCTTACTCCAGGATGCCTCTCTCTCTCTCTCTCTCTCTTCTGTGTGTGTGTGTGTGTGTGTGTGTGTGTGTGTGTGTTCAACACACTTGTCTCTCACCCTCCCTTTCCCCATTTTTTCCCACACATATTACCTCTACAGCCACCATCGATGCCCCTGTTCTGCCCCACCGCCACCTCTTCACATGCTCCATAGTGGCCTCCATGACAGGCCAGTCACGGTGTCCCTCATTCTAATTCAGCCGTACAAGTCCCAGGCAGCTAATAAGGTGACCTCTCGCCCTTTTTTAAAGGACATTCGCCTTTTTTATGATTTATAGTAACCGAATCGCTTATTAGGAGTGGTGTAAAAGTACCATAAAAGCACTCCAATTATATAATCCAAAGGACAACGGGTTTAGGAAAACTATTTCTTACACAGAATTTGCAAAGGTCTGGCAAAAAAGAGTTTATCTTATTATCCTCCATGCCCATTTTCTTAAGCAGTAATAGTCCACATTTTAACATTAGCATCAGATTCTCACCTGACCTCAGACGTGTGTGTTGAATCCAGCTGTCTGAGCAGGTCTGTAACTCCTTTTCCTGGCTTGGCACTCTGTTTAGCCTCCCCTTGTATTTCATCCAGAACTGCTGTCTTGACTCGTCGTCAGCTTTTTTTTCCCTAAATGCTCCAATGTCACCCCATCACTTTCATTTCCTCCCGTGTGGAAGCTCTTTATTATACTCAAAGAAAATTCCTGGCAGGACCTCCAGAATCTGGCACAAACGGAACAACATCGTCAAGGTTACCGAATTTTAAGTGCAAATGATTGTTTTGAGGGAAAAAAAAACGATGTGCTTGTCGTTCATCATAACTAACTGAGAACAAACAAAGTTAACAAGACTTCATAGAGGTGAGCTGATTTTAGCTGCTTCAGGATGTCCAAAGCCTTTTTTTTTTTTAAGAAAAATTAACTAACAAAGGTCGGATGTGATGACTTGATTATGTGACGCCCAAAACATCATGGCTCATCCTTGCAGTCTTGCAATAAAGAGAGCTTCTGGTTTCCTGTGTGACTAGACTGTCAATGCCAAGAAAATGTTGCATCAAATGTCATTTCTGTCAATTTCATTGGGTTCAATGTTAGGCAAGAAGTTTCCTACTGATCTAAAAATGTTTTTAAAATCATCACACAGATGATGCATTTAACCCATCGTTAGCATTAACAGCAGTGGGCTCCTCTGAAAAGATCAGGGAGTAATCTGGTGTTCGGTCTCCAGTGGGGACATTAATTGTGCTCAATAATCATTCACATTGTTTAGAACAAATCTGTTACTATAAAGTGTGTTTTTAATATAAAATTGATGCCTGAAAACTCTTTTTTTTGTTATTGGTATTGATTTTCTCCAGTGTTTCTGCTATTGCTTTTGTTCTGTAAACATCCCGACGCTGTTTTCATTCAACTGTTGTGTTCTCTTCACAATAAATGCTGGTGCGTGTTTTTCTTGTTACAATAAATGCTCTTTTTTTTTCTCTCCTGGTAAATCCTTCCCTCCAGATGGGCACCTGAAGATCTCATTCTGCTGCACAAGGTGTTCTTTAAATTTATTAGGGCTCTGTTCAGTCAAGGAAAAGCTACAAAGCAGGAGACAGAAGCCTGCTTGGTAAAATGCATACAAATAAGAAGAGAGTGAGAAAAAAAGGGAATTAGGGTTTGGCCAGAGATATCAGCCCAGTTGGAATCATCACTCTCCCAAATTGAAAGAGGTGCAATATGTGGGAAGGCAAGCAGCGGCCTCGTTAGCCGCAGGGCTGAAGGGGAGAAGTGCAGCTGTGGGGAAGTGCACTGAGGATTGTGTGGAAGCTCGTCACGTCAGCATGCATAGAGGTGGCTTTCAATTCATCCTGCCACGGAATATTCATTTGCACTCTGGAAAATCTATGTTTTGGGCTTGTTGATGAAGAGAGGGGAGAGTCGGGGTGAAAAACGGCACAACAAATCAGATCTGTCATGTCGACCGTTTGAATGTAAATACATTGAAACTGCAGCACTTTGATTTTGTTGTTGTAATAAAAGAATCCACTTGTGAAAATCCCACGGTAAACCACTTTTGCACTGACAGAACGGTGGATCCGCTCGCAGTGTAGTTTCGGGTGAGAAAGTCGGCAAGCTGCAGTAATATCCTCGAAAAATCTGAATAAAAAATAATGACATTCTCCATTTATGCACCCATTTAGTAAGCGAACGCACGCAATCACATTTCCTTTGTGCAAAACATTTTTCATCGATATATCTCGGCTCCAAAACACATTTATAATGGAAGCATAGATTTTTTTCTTTTGACAACCCCAACAAAACTCCCTCAGAATGAAATTGCCTTTCATTATGTATCCCATTCATTTACACTTAATAATCAGCAGTTTTTTGTTGTTGTTGCTCTGTATGTATCTGTTTTTAAAAGACGTTTTTCCTCCTTTTTCTTGGCTCCTTCTCTCATGAACGGAGGAAAAAGCTATTTCCTCCCGGATTACGGTCACAACTTTAAACCGTTAACACGTGGTTGTTAAATAGAAACAAAACAAAAATGCTACAAAGTAACTGACTTTATGTTTTAGAGAGAAAACGTACAAAAAGCTAAGTGAAAGCTCTCTGCTTCCCCCCGACCTCCCTACGTGGATTTCTGCAGACCAAAAAGTATTTACGATGCGTTAAAAGCAAACTGAATGCATGATGATAACTTTTTTTTTTATACCTCCAATATAAAATTCACAATGCAGTTTGGCTGTATGGGGATTTGGAGAGGCTTGTCGCAGGATTAGAGCAGACGTCTCCCAAAATCAATGTCGAGGTCAAACATTAGCAACAAAGAAAGATTTTTTTTTTTTACGGTTATTGAGCAGGGTTGGCGTAGGACCTGGGATTAAAGGCGCTAGAATGTGTGACTCCGTGACTGAGATGTTGAAGACAGAAGGAAGGAACTTCTCTATGTTTGTAGGCAGCAAGTGTCACGAGTCATGAGCTTGAAAACTGGACGATGCAATGAACGTAAATTCTGTGTTGAAAAGTCACATTTTGTGTCTAGACATTCCTTTTAAGATTCAACTCCATTCCAAGGACCATGTTGGAAATAAGTGTCACCACTTTAACATGTTATCCTTTGGGTTATGTTTCCGTCTCTTAAATCCAAAATAAAATCAATAATTCCCATAATATTTAAACTAATCATTTCTGACGTTGAAAGCAGAGATTGGCGGCTTCCATAATTCACCGTATTACAAGGAAGGGGGCGGGCTCACAGCGGCGTCCGAGTGTATGATCCACATGACAGAGCTGTACCCCTTTTTGTTTCCTGAACAGCAGCGACTGTGTGCCGCTCTTCTGTCGAGAGCCTTTTTAATTAATTTGCAGAATGATTGAGCTCAGTTTAATAGTCATAGTCTGCCCGGTGATGATAACGATGGAAGCAGCCAAATGGAAAAAGGCTATTTCTATAAAAAAATAAATAAATAAATAAAAAAAAAACTGTCCTATAAATTAACCTTGACTCTATTGGTTGTTTTGTTGTTGTAAACATGATACATTCACAAGCTCAGGATGAAGAAGTCACATAAGATAAGTTGTTAAAATATTGAATAGAATAATAAAAGATTTACAGCCAGTGTCAGTACATCTAAAGCGTGACTTCACTGCAAACGTAGCCAACCGTAAAAGACAGTGTGTCTTTTTTTTTTTTATTGCTGCTGAGGAACCGTGAACGTCGCCCCATGTGACCTGCTGCAGAACTCCCAGAAAACACCAGACTTGTCTCGCCCTCTCCCAAATTCACTGTTGCGAACTCGCCGCCGCCAAGTTGTGGCTCCGTTGGCCCGTGCAGACTGATCTGGCGTGCAGCCCCCCCCCCCCCCCCCCCTGGTGGGCGACTGGCGTGCATCGACCCACTGTGGCAGCAAGACGGAGAAGAAAAACAGTCCTTTGTGTTTAGCGAATCCCCAAACGTCCCATTGGTCTGAAACGATTCCGCCTCGCGGTTCTTGGCGTGAGATTATGAGGGAAGGGTTTCCAACTCCCTCGCCATCTGATTGCTTCTGCTCTCCGTGGGACCGAAGAGATGAAGACGCCACCGGCTTTGCAAACACTACAGGTCATCAATTACACACACGACGATTTGAGATTTTAACTTTCAGTTGCAGGCAACATTTTAAAAAACAGTTTCTTTCCATTCACCATGAAGCAAAGGTAGAGGCTGTCTTTCAACTTCCTGCTGCACGCTGCGTCTCGGTTGATGGGCTTTTATCCTTGTTTAATTAAGGCGAGGTAAGGCACCCCCTCATTGCTCCCTGGGCTGAAAGCTGCCACCGCTGCTGACCTCTCTGTACAAGGAAGAAACGGATGGTGACAGGGTGGTAGGTTGCTTTTAATTAGCTGGGTGGCACAAGGAGCTCCCCCCCCCTTCAAGATCAAGGTTGAATCCTCTCTCTGTCCTGGTGGAACTAGGTGTGCTGCTGTACTACAAACAAGCAGGGAAAACGGATTTGATCTTTTGCAATTAAAAACGGACCGAGACGTTTGAACAGCACCAACTTGCTCACAATTAGCCGAATGCTAATTTCTCACATAGACTGTAAGTGGACGTGATGTCACCCATTGGTTTGTGGACTACGGTTTTTAAGCCAACTTTTGGAAAAGAAGCGACCATATTTGGACTGTGGAGGAGCGACGGGTGGATCTGACTAACACAAGCAACAGAGCAGCAACCTGACTGGATCTGGATCCATCTGGTGTGAAGCTGTTAGCAAAGTTCGCTTCCATGATTCAAACTTTACAGTGTTAAAGTCAATGGCTGTAGCCACCTGTCAATCACGAGGTAGCCACGCCCTAAATCATACCGGGATTTATTGTCTATTTGATTCTAAACGTGACCATAATGTACTAAATGAACATCATGCTGGATTGAAGAAGACTTGAAACTAGAGATTGAGACCGTAAACTCATGTTTACAATGTTTACTGAGATAATACATCAAGAGAGAAGTGGGACCGTTTTCTCATAGACTTCTATACAACCAGAGAGGAGTCGCCCCCTAGTGGCCAGCAGAGAGAAGTAGGACCATTTTCTCATAGACTTCTATACAACCAGAGTGGAGTCGCCCCCTGGTGGCCAGCAGAGAGAAGTAGGACCATTTTCTCATAGACTTCTATACAACCAGAGGAGTCACCCTGTGGTGGCCAGCAGAGAGAAGTAGGACCATTTTCTCATAGACTTCTATACAACCAGAGAGGAGTCTCCCCCTGGTGGCCAGTAGAGAGACGCAAGATCATTTTCTCATAGACTTCTACACAACCAGAGAAGAGTCGCCCCCTGGTGGCCAGCAGAGATAATGACAGTTTGAGGGACTTAACTGGAGGCTTCTGCTTGGTTTGTCATGATGTTGTTCCCCTTCATGTATGCACTCTGTCATACTACAAGACTCCTTTCAGGGCTGGATGTGATCGCCATTGGCTGGTAGTTCTGTCTTTGGCCAGCTCGCTCATCTTAGTGCACACAGCTGTAGTAAAAGAGCTCCCAGCAATGATTTTTTTAGATTAGATTTTGGAATATGAGCCTGTTTACAAAGAGGCACAGTTTGAAAGAAGCATGAGTGAGTTTGGAGAGCTGGGAACTGATGTGTGAAACTGAGACAACCCTCCGAGGACCGGCACAGGAAATGAGCTGACAGGATGCACTATACTGTAACTAACGTTGGGCTGCTTTTTGATTAGTACACACTTGATTTTATTTTTATTTTTTAGAACGAATAGTGCAAAAGTAATTTTGGAAAAGTGATGGGTTTCGGTTTTCATGCCCACCAGACCCTGGGTGTTATTTGGTATGTGGGGGTTTTTTTTTTCAGCTCCAACCAATGTAATCAGCGATTTACAGCGATTTCCCCTTATCTTGTGTGCTCTGTGAGGAATTGGGGGCCAGGAACTGCTCTTATCTCAAAGGAGGAGGTGAATTAATGTGCAACGTAGCTTGGAGCCAAGGTTTCCACTAAAAACCTCCAATGACCCCAGACAGGAAATTGGCAGCACCGTTTTATGGCCTCATCTAGAGCAGGCTTTAAACCAATGGAAATATCATTCTCAACAACAACAAAAAAAAGTGCAAAGTGGCCGCCGCATTTAATGGAAACGGGTTTCTTCCACAAGTCAAAATGACTTTTAGATCACATCCGATATACGTGTAACAGAACAAAATGGAAAAACAACAACACAGGTGGAAGCTTAGTGACTTTGTTGACTCCGCGGATAAACATTATGCATTATTCTCGTAGCATTTGCATTTTGAGTAAAGGCTAACAAAACAGAATGAGCATGAAAGGCTCTATTCATTTGATTTGCCACAATCAGTCGTATGCAAAGTAGAATAATGATCGTTGCCTTTTTTTTTTCTTTTCTTTTTGGCTCATGTCTCCCTTTCATTTCGCCCTCTTTTATCAGCAACATGGAAATCCTGGAATCTACATTTCATCTTCCTATTAATAGACGCCAGCGTTGCCCCAGTATGTAAATTCCCTGCAAAGAGCTGTGGATAATCTAAATTGACCGTTTGTTATGAGATTTTTCACATGGCCGGTTTGTTCAAATGGCGAAACGGAGCAGCTGATGCTGTTGAACTATCCGTGCCCTGGGTATTAAACTTTTTTTTTGTTGGTTGAGCTTCTACAACATGTAATGACAAATCTTTAGAATCACCAAAGTCAAGCCTCACTAGTCTTTTTACTCTCCGCGGAGTCATATCGCTGTCAGCTGCAGCATCAGGTTATGGATTTCTGAGGCAGGGACCTGGAACGGCATAATGATATATTTTTATTAAATATATATATTCTGGGGGCTGCACAGTGGTGTAGTGGGTAGCACTCTCGCCTCACAGCCCTGTGTTCAATTCCCGGGTTGGCCCGGGTTCCTTCTGTGTGGAGTTTGCATGTTCTCCCCGTGTAAGCGTGGGTTCTCTCAGGGTTCTCCGGCTTCCTCCCACAGTCCAAAGACATGCAGGATTAATTGATAACTCTAAATTCCCGTAGGTGTGAATGTGAGTGTGAATGGTTGTCTGTCTCTACATGTCAGACCTGCGATAGACTGGCGTCCTGTCCAGGGTTTACCCTGCCTTCGCCCAATGACAGCTGGGATCGGCTCCAGCCCCCCCGCGACCCTGAATACAGGATGAGCGGTAGATAATGGATGGATGGATATATATGTCGTGTTTTCTATCTGGAATTGAGACATCTTTGTCTCAGAGAGAAGGCGACATGGTCAGTTATACTGGTTGTATGGTTTGCAGCAGATGAAGAGTGAAGCTGATCAAACTGGGCGCTTGGTTTTGGTACTGGGTGCTGGCTGCTGGTACTGGGTGCTGGTACTGGGTGCTCACTCAAATGCCACAAAAAGCCAAATGTTAAAGAGGATCTATGATGCTCCTTTTTCTGGTGTGTATACTTGTATTTCAAGTTCCTACTAGAACACGTTTGCATGTTTTTTTGCTCAAACACGTTTAGTTTTGTCCCGTCCCAAAACACTCCGTTTGACCTCCTGCCCCTCCCTCCCAAAAAGCCCCATCTGCTCTGCTCTGATTTGTCGGAAGAAAAGGCAAGATTTCAATTGATTAAGTTCAGGCGTTTGCAACTCTGGAGATCTTTGACACACACACACGTAAAATACAATACTAAAAAATACTACATAACACACTAAATAAAAAGGGAAACGGTGGAAAAGCATAACGGGTCATCTTAAATCCATAAAACCACAATAACGTATTGTGGTCCATCGATTTCCAACCGATCGATTTCATTAATTCCCTGTTGTCTTACTTTAATGTGAAGCCCCTGAACACTTGGCTTCAAATCTTTATTAAATATTAATATCTCAATAAGCAATCAAAGTACTAAAAATAAAATCTTTAGGTTATAAAGGCCCTGAAAATTCATTTTAACCATTTTAATGCTTTTATCATTAACATTAAAAATGCATGATTAAATATGCAAAAATAACTGTTAATGTTTTTAAAATATTCATCTGTTGGTATTATGAATTATGAGTAATATTAATAAAACTCAAAGATTAAGCATAAAGACTATTTGGATATAGTTTGATCAGATTTGTTTGAAAAGCTGAACATGAGCAACCTAGCCTATGATTGCTTAATTCTGATTGGTGCAGGGAAGACTGTGACATCACCACCCCAAAAGAGCCCAGATCAGGAAAACAGAAATGTGGAACAGACTAAACTTGACAAACTTTGACAGGAAATAGTGTTAACGAATTAACACTTCCTATCTTATCTCATATGTAGATAGTTTACGTTTTATTTGCTCAGATTTTTAGATATTGTCTTGGATTTCTGCACCCCAATGGAAGCGTATTAGATTGAATTTGTGGAGATCACAGCAATTTAACAGATCTCAGTTGAACGAAGAGAGAGAGAGAGAGACCTTCAAGTCTGTGACCTCAGTGGTTGAGTTGCACTGTGGGTAATCAAGGTGTCAGGTTTTTGACAAATAAGAAGGATGTGTGGACATAACAAGGTGTCCGACCATGTTATGAGAGTGCAATGATAAATCAGCTGTGTTCTCTCGTTTTAACAGAAACATCTCTGACAAATGACTTGTTTGTTTTTTTTTGCTCCAAAAAAAAAAAAAGCTGCATAGTCAGACAACAACAAAGTGGATCTAATTATCCGAGTGAGTGACTTCATTGATGCTCAATATTAGTGATGTTAACAAATGTGCAAATTCTACATGTAGAAGGAAGTGAAAAGTACCAAATACAAATTGGCTCTCACCTTCTGCACACATCCAAGGAGGCTCATCCATCTTCGTTGTTATCACACGCTAGCTGCCTCCCACTACTTCCCCGTCTCCATCCTCCCCTCTGAGCTCACACCATATCCACTAATTAATCAGGTCATACATTTTATCCCAGAATCATGAATTATGAATTTCTTTCTTTTCTTTTCCTTGCAACAAAAAAAACATGCCCCCATCACCCCTTCATACCAAACACGACTGCTTTAAATCTACGCCGAGCTCCATTCAAAGTCAAATTTCATGGGGGATTACAAAGCGAGGTCAACACACCCAATCTCATCTTGTTTGCTCTGTTTCGGTTTTCAGGGAGGCACATTTCCTCCCCACATCAGCTGGGAAATGGGAGAGGGGCGGCGGGTGAGAAAAAAGGAGGAGGTGGGGGAGGTTGGAGGGAGGGGGTCTGATCAAAAGCATGGCGTCTTATACAGCACACGAAGCTGTTTCATCATCTCTTGATCCTCTTCTGACACCTCGTATGATGGAGTGGTTGGTTCTGGGGGAAGGTGTGTGTGTGTGTGTGTGTGTGTGTGTGTGTGTGTGTGATATGTTGAGCCTATACAAATGTCATTCCCATCGTGATATTTAGTACCATGATTTCTTGGCATTTCTTTCATTCACATAAAATGATGTATGTGTGTGTGTGTGTGTGTATACAGTGTATATATATATATATATATATATATATATATATATATATATATATATATAAATCAGATCATGGTTCCTGATGGGGAAAAGGCAGATTATCGCTTCTATAATTCCATAGTCACATTATAATTTATTTGGCTGCTCTGTAAACATACACACCTGTAGCATTAACTTGCAGTTACCTCTAGTAACCACAGGTGTCGCCAAATAAACCAAATGCAGTCATTGAACCTGGTCCACAGCCCCAACGTATCGATTGACTAAAAGAAAATGTTCTTTTCTGATGCCGGTTTTGTGCTTCAGAAGGCAATAATAGGATTACAGGTCCAGACTAGTGTGATGGATGAATAAAGATATGAAGAAAAATAGCCCGGGGCATACGACTACAAGTTGAATCTCAATTATCCGAATTGGGCAGCCGCAAAGGAGGTTTTGAAATTGCAACTTTGTTATGTTAATTGCGGCCCAATGGGACAGGAGGCCTCTAAAAAGGGACAATTATCTGAGTCCAAATTGCAGGTGTTTTGAAGATTCACGTTTCACCACCAGACAACTGCTTCCCTGTAATTTACAGTGAATATTATTTATTCTCATTTCGTTTTTATCCTGTTTTTATCTGACAAAAACAGTGTATTATTGGTGCAAGTTCATAGAGTATAACAATGTATGTTATATACGGTTCACACGATTCCCTTTCACCAAACGTCTCCATAATCAAATGTAACCCACTTTCCTGACTTTTCCCTCCATTAAACACCAAAAACTATTAACTTTACACGACGTAAACCGGAGCGCACACACAAAAAAAACATTCACGTCTTCGAAAATGAAGCTCTTCACAGCTTTTGCAGCAGCTCGGCTTTTATCTACGACTAAATGAAAGGATCAGATATCCCTACTTTCACAGCCTCGGCTTCCCGTCGAGTTGAGAGGCTTTTATTGATTACTTTTAGAGTAATAAATAGCTTAAACCCAGCTTTTATTCCTGCAAGCTTGTTACTCGTCATGTAGAGAGACACAGATTACATCTCACAAAGTCATCATAATGCACGTTTGGAAAATAAGGAATTGTGTTTTTAGATTTGAAGGTGCTGATTAGTGTCACAGATGTCAGCAGCAGTTAAATTAGCATGCATGTGCTAAAACCCAAATGAATACAGTAACACCGCAGCAACTTAGTATTGCACTTCTAAAAATATTTATGGTCCAAATCGATGAGTCTACTTTGAAAACTATTAAACTATATTAACATAGTCATACATATATTACATACTGCAGTAAATGTACCACAGCAGGCACTGAAATACATCTTCTCAGCTCCACATGACTCTATTGATCACGATGTAACTGGTCTATTGAATGGAACGTGTTACTTATGAGTACAAATAGTGTTTCAAGGCACGTTACAATAGCAATTAGTGCTTAATCTATTTTCTACCACTCGTTATCTGTGGTTTTGCTTGATGCCAGGGGCTGCACGGTGGTGTAGTGGGTAGCACTGTCCCCTCTCAGAGAGAGGATCCCGGGTTCGATTCTTCTGTGTGGAGTTTGCATGTTCTCCCTGTGTAAGCGTGGGTTCTCTCCGGGTTCTCCGGCTTCCTCCCACAGTCCAAAGACATGCAGGATGGGGATAGGTTCATTGGTGACTCTAAATTGCCCGTAGGTGTGAATGTGAGCCTGAATGGTTGTTTGTCTCTACATGTCGGCCCTGTGATAGACTGGCGTCCTGTCCAGGGTGTACCCTGCCTTCGCCCAATGACAGCTGGGATCGGCTCCAGCCCCCCCGCGACCCTGAATACAGGATAAGCGGTAGAAAATGGATGGATGGATGGATGCTTGATGCCATACTTTTTCCCTGGCGATTGGGCTGCATTTCCCATGATGCAACAGCAACTTTCATTCAACTTGGAGGGAGGTCATGAATGTCTGTACGAATCCATCCAATAGTTGTCAGTTCACTGAAAAAATCCCAAATGTGAATG
Organism: Chelidonichthys spinosus; assembly: GCA_029853015.1. Classification (NCBI taxonomy): domain Eukaryota; kingdom Metazoa; phylum Chordata; class Actinopteri; order Perciformes; family Triglidae; genus Chelidonichthys; species Chelidonichthys spinosus. The sequence continues at coordinate 17,225,208 of CM056840.1, forward strand.
TTGTTGGGATGCAAGTCTGGCTGTGGGGGGAGTATCTGCACTCTATTCAATAACTGATTAGATTTGAGTCTGGAATGACATTGCTATCAAAAAAAAAATAATGCCATCCACATCGGTGCAGCAGTGGAGGTTGCAGAAGAAAGCATTTGCATAAAACACAAATAATAGAGTGTTTTCTGAGTCACCCAGACGAACGATATAATCATCAGTTATTTTCCCAGACTTCCGAAAACACCTGATGTCACGAGGATTACTATCTGAAATGTTTTTGGAGCCGCAGAAGACACCCGATTGCTTTTTCTGCAGGCAGCATGAAAATGCAAAGTAATGGGATCATAATTGTCCCGATATATCAAATCAAACTGCCGTTCAACCTTCAGGACGGAGCGATGAGCATCTCGATTCCTAATAGCTGCGAATGTTTCGCTCCCAACATTAAAGGCTATTTTTGGAATAACAAACGGGGATGGGAGGGGGAGACGAATCAGAGATTATTGTCTCGGTTATTGAATAATTTACAGATCATGCCAGTGTACTCATTAAGGCTCTACAGTAGGCAGACAACTGGGGGAGGGGGGGCTGTCAAATGGAGAGGAGGAGGACGATTGGCTATCTGATAGGAGATGGAAAGAGAGAGTAAAGGGATGTTAAATACATGAGAAGAAGAGGAGAAAATACTGGCATATCAAGAGCGATAGAAGGAGGAAAATAGTTCCCGTCAGTGTCATGATTAAAAGATTTAGGGGAGTGGAGGAGGAGGAGGAGGAAGAGGAGGAGGAGGGGGGGTTGCTCTTCCCACAGCCACACTTCCTTTGTCTTCTTTGAACTCGGGATGTGTCGACAGGCTAAGGGAGTTTGGTTAAACCCGAGTGATCGCGGATACGAGGTGCTGCTTGCTCTTTGAATTAAGCGAGTCCCAGAACACACTCGGAGGCGAAGGGGAGAGAGAGGAGTGTGGGGGGGGTTGCTATCCCATGATCCTCTCTTCTCTTCTCTTGCAGCACTGTTGTTCACCATGTAACAGCTGGGACGAGGCAGAGAGATTGGCGGGCTCTAACACAACAGAAATATGTTTTTTTTATGTTTTCACTGGCTTTAATGTAGAGCGTCGTTGTTGCCGAGGCGACGTAAAGAGACAGTTTAAATGACCTCCGAGGATTTACTGCCGGCGTGCCTGTTGGCGTTTGCCGTGAACTCTGCTCAGCTCCACGTATACACTGTAAAACATGGAGCACCGACATCATGACGGACCACCACCATGCCCCCCCCTTCCCCCGCCTGAATCCCTGAATATTTCATAAATGGCACACAGCTGATGTTGTTCTACAATGCATCAATATTTGATGCGCTTTCTTGCTCCCTCTTCTGATATATTTTGTATTTCGGTGATACAGGCGTCGGGCTAACAGCCGTTCCGAAGTGTCGGGTTCTGCACGCCGGTTAACGGAGAGAGCAAGTCACAACGCGGCCATGATGCCTGTCTCCAGGTGTCTTCTTCGCAAGGCTCTTGTTTTATGTTTGCTCCTTCATCCTTCATTCCACCGCGTCTCAACTACAAGCTAACGCCGCTGATTAATTTCATCAGAAATGTGGAGGTTTGGTGAGGGAAGCTCATTTGCATAATACACACAAAGTGTAGAGCAATTCTTTTGAGTCACACGCATGAATGGGTTCGAGTTGGCAGAGCAACCGGCTCTGAATGAACACGAGGTAAAAAAACCAAACGAATCTCTCCAAATGTCAAACAAATTCAGATTTTCTGATGCATAAAAAAAAAACGTGGTTTGTCAGCGCTATCGCATAATGCCTTGGCATGTTCTTATGCCACACAGCTTGTTTTGGATTAATACAGATTAGGAAAGGGGGGGAGGGGGGGTCCCAATATAATCTGGATTACCAGCAGCCTCATCCCCCCCCCCCCCCCCCTCTTGCCAAGGCAATTCCCTGGAGAGTCCAAAAGCCCCGTGTGCAATGGCATTTTTTCTTTTGACCCATTTTGCAGCAGTGGTGGTATTGCAGGGATGAAATATGGAATATGAATGAGAGCCTCCTCCCCAAAGAGCTTCCATTAGTGATCACTTAAGGGGCCCCGGTCCATTATTGAGAGATTGCAGGGGGGTGTGAAGCTGCTCCCTTTGAAGTCATGAGTGGTAGTGAAGCACATCCATTAGCTGGAGTGTGTCTGTATCATTATGATCAATATGTACCTAAAAATGGCTTACAATGACTATCATTTACTAATAGATTGTTGTCAGTGCACCGTGATTGTGATGCATAGACAGGCAGAGAGACAGGCAGGCAGACAGGCAGAGAGACAGATGGACAGTGCGATGTATAAATCTAACACCGGAGAAGATTTCAATGTTCTCTATGTGCAACTCTGCTCTGAACACTTTCTGTGGCCTATCCCCTCTCCACACATACACACACACCTCATGGGAGAAGCTGTTACATAGCATCTAAGAGGTTATTAAGGCTTCCGTGTCTGGGGGAGGATGAGCTGAAACTGTAAAGACGACCTGAAGGCAGCAGCAAAATGGCCTCTCTTTTGACAGGCTGTTGTTCCTTTTTTAAGAGTACAGCAAATCTCGCTTCAGGTGCATTGTGGTCCATTATAGTTGTAACCAATAAGCCAGTCCAGTGTGTGTGACTGTGTGTATGTGTGTGTGATTTGGCACGGCTGGGGAAAAAAAAGGGATTTCTGCTGTTTCTTTTCATTTCCATGCCTGTGATCATTACATTTTTCTTGTTGGTGGGGATCCGCTTAATCCCTCCTCCTGGTGCACATTTCATTCAGTCACAGTGAATAAAAAAATACATAAATTTTGTTTATGGCTCAAGCTATGTCTAAGAAGAACGCACTGCCGACTTGGCAGAGATGGAGACGAACGCCGTAAACGAGGAGGGGAAAACCAATAGATTAAAAAGGGCGATTTTTGCATGGGGCTACAGAGTGGTCCAGTGTTGTGGACTTAACAGCACGGTTGTGGGTTTGAATGTCAATGCCGGAATAAATGTCAGACGGTGAAAAAATAACAGGCAGGCAGTTGACGAAGGGAGATTACTTTGTATACAAAGAGCACTCATTACACTCTGATCCGTCCTCATATATTCAATGTCGTGTTCAGTATAACAAATCCCACATCAACTCCAAAAAAGTACAATAGATATGAAACAAAGTTTTGACCTCAACCTTTCATCATCCTCCCCTGCAGCTGCAGAAATCCTTGATCTGGACCGAAACGTCTTCTTCAGCGGGAGAGTGGCCCCCTCCGTCATCATCGCCCTCAGCAAACTCCTTCAAAAACACCCTGAACCCTTTTTCATATAATTGCTTTGTATGTCTCTAGTGCCGATGCGTCTGTACATTGAAAAACAATTTCACGGACCTGTCTTCAAGTCTGTTCTTTCTTTTGAACTTTTTCATTGCCCGACATTAAATAGGTGTAGCTGTAGTGGATTTAAAGGAATGGTTCAACATTTTATGAAAAGTGTTAGTTAGTTATTGTGGGGAAAAAAGCAATATTCACATGTCTTTATATACAAAGTGGACATTCGGCATTTTGACATTCAGCAGCTTTAAATCTTGCAACCAGTGAAGGAAGTGACCATATTTGGGCTGTGGAGGAGCGACGGGTGGATCTGACGAACACAAGCAATCTTAGGCTCGATATGGCTTCTGGTGTGAAGCTTTTAGAAAAGTTAGCTTCCATAATTTGAGGTAAACTTTACAGTTAAGCCTTAATCTTAGTGACTAATTGCCTTGATAACATGGTAGCATGGTAGCTTGGTAGCATGGTAGCGATGCCATGGTAGCAACCTATCAATCACAAGGTAGCCACGGCCTGAAGCATACCTGGCTTTAGGGAGGCTGATGTTCTCATCTGGTTAACTGGGAACCAGGTCGTGGACCAGAACCAGTCCTGGTCCATGTTATTCACTTATGAAACAGTCCAGCACTTGCAGTTCAAGTTGTGTGTTTGGGTTTAACTAACTGTTATTTCGTAAGTTTCAGAGATGTGGATTTTTTTTTTTAACCTTTATACAGAGCGAGGCTAGTATCAAGTCTTACCCATGCTTCTCGTTTTTATGCTAAGCTAAGCTAAGCTAACCACCTGCTGGCTTTAGCTTCATACTCAGCATACAGTCAGCAAAATGTCAAATTATTCCTTTTAAACTATCATTTGGTCGACCTTAGCTTATTTACTGGGAACTTTTTTTTTTTCAAATGACCAAGTTCAAAAGAATTGACTAGTCATTCTGCATCGTGATGATGACATCATTCTTGCATGCTAATGCTCAGTTAGTCAGAGCCATTTCCAAGCATCCATCAGTCTAACCACAACAAAATGTTAAACTGTTTTATAAGGAAAACAATATATTATTCTTTTCCTTTCGTGGCCTCCTTTCTCTCCAACATGCCAGCTCGGTTTCTACAGGACCATCCACCGGGGATACACACATCAGAGCCTGTGTACTGATGTCGGAATTATGAAGACAGATGTTACTTCATTATGGTTGGATGAAGGATGTTGTCCATTTCCATTTCATGTTTATACCCCAGTAATTTTTGAAATTGACAAATAATGAACAGGGCATTTGACAGAAGAACATTTAAAAAAAACGTAATTCCAACTGGAACAGCCCGGGGATAATTACGTTCAGCAATATTTATGGTAATGAACTTGTGTTTATGCATAATTCAGTGTCATTTAGTTTTTTTTTCTCAAACAGGTCCTGGGTTGTCCTGTGAGTGACTGTGCTGATATAAAGTAATTGCTTTATTAAAAGAGAAAACACACACACATACACACAATCTAATGATCGTAGCTAAATTGAGGGATGTATTATTCATCACAAGGCTGCTATAAGAATGTATTTTGCATAATGATCCAAAACATGGATACACGGAAATCACACACACTGCAAATCCAACATGTCCTATCAGCTCTGGCTCCTCCCATTTTGTAATATTTGAGATTGATAGACTTTCTGCTTTGGTGTGCAGCGGCACAGCTTCTGCTTTAGGCTACGGGAAGATGTTGACCATTAGTCCTCCATGTCGAAACAACCTGGTGAACCTGAAAACAGTGAGTGAGATTATTCTGCTCAGGCAATATGAGCTGACTTTTGAATAGTTGAAAAGTTCAAGATTCTCACTATCTTCTCACTAAACTTTTAGGAGCTGCAGAACAAAGTTTGTTTTTGCAGTTGCAGTTTTACAAATATTACTTATTTTATTTTAAAGTTTATTCAAATCATGGAAGCAAACTCTGTTAGCAGCTTTGCACCAGAATCCAGATGGAACCAGATCCAGTAAGATTGTGGTTTTGGGTGCTGCTCTGTCACTTGTATTCCCCAGATCCACCCGTTGCTCATTTGCAGTCCAAATATGGTCACTTCTGTTTGATAGCAACAGCCAAAATAATGTCTTGTCTTATACAACAGGTCTAAGTAAGTCAGCTGAGGTTGATGGGAATGTCATTAGTTTTGCAGTTTGGTCATAAAACTAATTTGGAGAAAAGAAATATAAAAAAAATGTCATTTGTGGTGCCAGAATTATTCAAATTCAAATTAATATATAATTCATAACATCCTGAATGTAATAAATTATATAAATCCATCCAATAGTTTCATTGAAACCAATAAAAGTCAACCTCATGATGGTGCTAGAAGAAAAGTCTGGTGTTCATAAAAATGCCATGTCTGTGCCAAATTCATCTTGCAGATGTTGAGATAGGAAAAGCTAAGATTTTGACCTGTAGTCACTCACAATTCACCCTCTTGGGACCATGAATGCACTTACAAAATATAATGGCAATCAATGTAATAGCAATTCAGACATTTCACTAAAAATCCCCAAATGTAAACCTCATAGTGAGACTAAAGGAAAAGTCATAAGTCGCCGAAGACCTTAGAATGAAACCTCTGGGGACCATGAATGGGTGTACAAAATGTCATATCAGCCAAATTATAAAAAGGGATATGAAAAATGATGAAAGGGATTCTTGAGGAATACACATATTTGAGAAAATACACAAGATAATTTATATTTTTAAAAAAAAGAATAAATAGAACACAACAGAGGAGCCCCTCATGTTTGGTCTTTAATTGCTACACCGGCAACATATTGAAGAAAGCAACTTTTACTGAAGAAGCCGACCGCAGGAAAGCATTTTAATTAACGAGACCATTCACAGTTTCAGTTTGTCTCTTATCGCGTGCACCAAGGGTATGTAGCACAAATGAACCGACATAGCCTGTGGACAAATCTGTGTGACACCGTCAGGAAGCTTGGCATTAATTGGAACAAAAAAAACAATGCTGAATTGATTGGTGTCTTGCTTTCGTAACCCTTTCATCCGTCTGTGACAATATTTTGCATCGATCCTCTGAGAGAAACCTTTTTGCGTAATTGATTGTGCTCCGTGATAGCATCTGTAGATGCAGTTAATTTGATGTTTCTCTGAAAATCTTAAAAGAAAAGCATTCAAAAGTTTGCATCAAACTAAAGTGACGAATTATAGCCATGGAAACGTGATTAACACAAATAGATTTTAGTAATTGGGACACTTTGAATACCAAGGCTCATCACAACGCCTAAACATTTCTTTACAATGTTCCAGTAACAAATCCAAGTAATTAAATATTATGTAAATTTCCAGCCCTTCAAAAAAGATTAGCAAACCGTCCCAAGGCGCCGGCTGCATTGTAATGCCCCGGCACATTGGCCCTGAATATCAATAGGTGAGCTATACATAATGGATGTCAGTGCACACTTTAGGTTTCACGATAAGCATTTAAATGGTTGTGGCTGTTCTCCTGATCGGCCCTGCGGCGGCTGTTGTTGTCTGCCTGCACTGTTCAAGAATGTTTTGGCCCTGAAGCCTCCATGACCCCGCAGATGCTTCAGTATCGTGTCCAGAGGAGTGCAACAGTTCACTCTGCTGCTTGTGCATTCAACAGCGCATCCTGTATTTAATGAGCGCTGTAGCATTATGTTAAACTGCAGTAAACTTCAGTCTAAGGCTGCTGTCTGTCTGTCTGTCTGTCTGTCTGCTCCATCATGTTTGTTATCCTTGTCATTACTCCGATGCACTTTTTTTTTATCCCTTCCTCTCTCAGCAAGGCAACGATTTGTGGTGATTTTCAAAATAAAAGTGCTCATATTAACGATGAGTGCTCAAGGAAGTGTGTTTGTAAATGGCTGAGCATCGATTTTCGCATTAAATGTCAGAGCCTCCAATGTCAATGAAGGGGATTTAAGATATTTTATTAATGAGGAGTGTGTCAATGATGCAGCATTTTGTTTTGAAGTGCTCTGAATAAAAAGCAGAAGCATTGGTTTTTGGATCAATGGTTTGGTTTGATTTCATGTTTTTTGGACGTACTGGAAGATCGGTGTGAGGTAGAGGGTAAAAGCTTAGGTGTTACTTTGTTTGGTATAATCCCCTCAGTGACTCGTCTGTCCCCTTTTAACAGATTACAACAGATTAAAGGTACCATGAGTTTTCATGGTAAACAAAGAAATTTGTGATTACATTTTTTCTCTCTCACCAAAACACATTTAGTTTTTCCCTGAAGGCAAAATAAAAACATTCCCAAAGCCTTTTGCTGAATATTTTAAAGGTTATATTGTTTACTCTGCTGTTTTATTGGTGCGCTGTAACATTTTACAGCACATTACCAACAACCGCTTCCTACAAAGAAAAGAGGTTTAAGTCGCCCTGACGCTTGTAAGGTGCATGCATGCACGAGTACAAACAATAAAAGCACCAGCTCATCAAAACATCGCTCTATAGCGCAACCCAAAAACTCCACAGGGTGCCTTTACCTGACAGAAAATTGAAAAGGGTTGTCAAAGCTAATATGAGCCAATACATCAGAAGGACAGCCCAAGAGTATCTTCCTTGACTCTTAGATGTGGTTAGGAAATGCTTCCGCTCCGGTCCAATAAAACTGATTGGATTTGTTTAGGGGTTGACGTAATGGGGGGGTGTCCTCTCCACTCAGACGTATACGGCTACAGACTGTATGAATGGAAATTGAATTTGCCATGTGGATGAAACGAAAGGCTCCTGCATCTGTTTGTGCCGAGCCCGACGCCGCCGCTTCACGGGGGATGCTCAGTTGAGCAGGAAAGGCGCAGTCGGCAGGGTTCTCGTTTGGCGCTGCTCTCCGCAACCAGACTGACACCTAAAGTGGCACTAATTGGCATGGGCTCTGACAGCTATCCAGTGTGCCTTACGAAACTTTTAATGGCACGCCTTGCACCCAGCAGCATCCAGACTATCTTCCCTGTTAAGGGAGAAAACCTGCAAAAAAAAGAAAAAATATATATAAATATATACTCAAGCTGTGCATGCTCAGTGGCAGTATGTTCCCTCCTGCTGTCCCCTTTCTTTTTTGCTCTCTCTGACTCCTTCTTGCACAAATACAGACACACTAGCCTCCACTGACACACACTCAGTGTGTAATGTTACGCATCGGAGCACAGATGGGTGATGTCTGGCAGAGATGACGCACGGATCTAATCATTTATTTCTCCAACTTCTGGACGGCATATAAATGATGCATGTTCAAAAAAAAAAGGGGGGAGGGGGGGATTAAAATATAGCACATGCTCATGAAATGCAATTAAAGTCTTATTTTCTAGTGCATGCAATATAATCTGTATTACCTCCTTGTTCTTTTTCCATATGAACCATAAAGTCTAATCTGTCTTTATTTCCTTTATTCCGAAGCCTAAATCCATATTTTTACTGTTGCTTTCGTGCCTACAAAATGAAGACAATACCTCATTCATCTTCTGGAACATTATATTTAAAAGACTTTGCCCTGTAAATGCAGATCATCATTAATCATCTTGCTGAGGCATGCATGCACACAAATAAATGCTGTGTAATACTTGAGCGGATACAAGTGAAAACACAGAGGATCAAATATTAAAAAAAGAAGCGGACTTGGCCTAATTATTTCTTGCTCTTTCTTCCTCTGTCAGTTTCCCTTCTCCAATACTCCCGTTGCCTTCAATCTCGCTTTCATACTCCCACATTCTCAATATCACCCTCAAAGTGTTAGCACTCTGCAGCACGCTCCCCGTGTCAGTCACTTAAGCTTCTCACAGCTGCTCGCACTTTCCTTCCCTTCGTCTGACACACAGCCAGTGAAGCAGAAAGCAAAGTTTTTTTTGGAGGGGAGATTAAATCCAGCCAGCAAAAAAAAAAAAAAAAAAAAAAAGGCTAAAGATGTCATCTGAAACATTTCTTATTCCCTTCCTCCCCGTGGACAACAGCGGAAGATTTGCAGGCGTACGCCGTGACATTTTCTGTACAAACTCCACACTGAGTTTTCTATTTACTCCCGCTCCGCTGTATATGAGGGAACATATCATTTCAGCTCATGAGCTGGTGGGTTGTTGCAGGCGACAGGAATAACCACTGCAGGGGAAATGGAGAGAGAGAGGGAGGCGGAGAGAGCGCTAACACAAGAGGGAGAAAAGGGGGGGATGATGGAAGTGGAACGAAAGGTCTTCAATCCACCACAGGTGCTTAAACTACCTCCTTCCTCTCACAGCTGGCCTTTCTTCAATCCGCCACAAATAACAGCTGCTGTGAGCTAACACCATCTCTCTCTCTCTCTCTCTCTCTCTCTCTCTCTCTCTCTCTCTCTCTCTCCTGGCTTTGTTCAAGTCCCTGAAGACGGGAACGGGAGGTAAGGAGCTGTCTCAGCGGGGTCACCTTGGGGCCGCTTTGAATCAGCTGGAGGTAATCAGCTGTATGTGAAGCGTCCAGCTACAGTCGCACAAATATACAATATATATACAATATAGATTGAGGGAGAAGACAGAAGTAACGCTGATGTGATGAAATGAATAGTTTGTTGCGTTGGTAGCTGCCGTTGTTGGAGCAGAGAGTTAATTTTCTTGGTCGAAGATGGTTTGCTAATCAATTAATAGAGCTGACGTTGGTAAATGTTACTCCTACTTTAAATACGTCACAGAAAATTGAAACGCTGGGCCTATTCAGGTGTTATTTTCACCTGTTGACTGACCTGGTTAGCCAACGTTTGCTCTGCTTGTAATAGTCAATTAAAATGCTACTCATTTCCATCCCTTTCTTTGGTTAATTACAGTTTAAACAACTCCAAACCTTAGCTTTCCCACTTCTTTCATAGGCTATGTATATTTAAAAAATATGTATAAACTGCAAATATGTTCACATTTAATCATTTTAACGATTTCTTTCACATCTTATTTTGTGCAATGCCTTTATTTATATTGTATTTATAGTGTATTTTATGTCGTTTTTAATACATTTTTTATGTTAATATGAATTAAAATCTCAAAGACATGGCACTGCGATGCAAAGGGGGACCGCCAGCTAAAGTCTCGCCCCGGGCACCAGATTGGTCGCTGTCTGCCATACTTTATAAATAGCCACACTGGCTTTTTCCACTTGAGTGCAAATCCTACTGTTGGCTTTCTGACACCTCGTTACTAATAGCTTCTGCCTTTTAATAATATATAGGTATAACAGCAGCTGTTGTCTGTGTGGTTAGTTTGCATCTTCGTGAATCAAAGGGTCCGTGATACGGAGAGCGTCATGGCAGACAGTGAAGCCCACAACCTTGGATTCAGATCAAACGCCTTCTTCATGCCGACTGTGGGAACGAGGCTGCAGCTCTCCGGCTCATGAAAAACCCACCAAAACAACATGCACACATGTCTGTAAACACAGAGACGTGACGCGGCGGGGATCACACACACACACACACACACACACACACACACACACACCTCCCAAAACTGCAACTGCAACAATCTGTCTGATGAAAGTGAATTTTAGATCTCCACAGATCAGTCAGGGTTATTCAGCTCGTTGTCAAACGCTCACAAACATACACACAAGCACGTATAGCGTGTTTGCTTGCGAATGACTTCACGCTGGCGAGCTGCCGCCATGATTCCACCGTCTGCAAACCAGTAAGCGTTTGATCTGTCTCCAGGCCTCCAACAAGCCCGGAGGATGGAGGGCTCCCTCTTCTTGGCCAACCTTTAAAGCCACATGTTCGGTAATTAACATGAAGCACATCATGTCGCCTAAAATGTGAGGGGGGTGAGAAAGTAGGACACACGTCGACATTATGATTTTTTTAGTGTTATGCAGCTTTATGGACAAACTGTGAGGTTTTTTACTGCACCTGTGGTGGTTTTTGGTTTGTCCCCGTCTGTCATGACGCCGGGATCAGGATCGCATTTTGTGCTCGAGATGGAACATAATGTGTTTATCTGGGATCGATCGTGAGCTGAGATTTAATATGCGGTCCCAGAGTAGGTGTGTGTGTGTGTGTGTGTGTTTTCCTTGTTTTTTGGAAAAAAAAACAGAATGTTGAGAGGAGGAGGAGGAGTGAGCAAAAAGCTGAAAGCTAAAGAGGGCGAAAGGATGGACATGGTGGTATTCGTTTTGAAGGAATGCTGTGGGATTAGGAGCTAACGGTGGATATTAAAGTGGAGAGCCTCTCACTACTTTATATTCCCCAACATATTTCTTCATCTTGAGGTTGCCTTGTGGCTCAATTTGCATGGTTGCCTTAAAAATAAAAACAAACTGGGCCTGATATCAGCCTTAAGTGTGATTGTTTTTCGTAAATTAAACAGGCAATGACGTTAAAGCTCCACTAATCAATATTTTTTAAATTAGCAATGTGAAACAAATGACAGAAATTCATCGCTCCGCTCTGCAGCACTACAGAGTGTTTTATTATCCTTCAACTCTCTGTTTGGTCTCACAGCTCGAGGCTTTACTGCATGATTCACCCCCACTTCATTTCCAGTCACATTAAGAACCAAACAACAGACAAAATAATTTAAAAAAAACAGCTATTGCTCTAGCTGTTGAACATTGTGCAGCATTTAAGGTAGATCATTTCCTTACGATGTGGTGGAGACCAAAAGCGGAGCTAAAAGAAGACTGAATGTTAGATTTACTTTCATCAGAAAGACAGAAATAATCATGTTATGTCTGTTGGATGTTAAAGAGGAAACTGTTTGCTAACGAGGTTGCTATATCGACTGTATAAAGTGATATTAGGTTTTGTTGCCAAGAGATAACAACAATAATTGATGGTTTAATTTCATTGAGAGGCACTCTCATGTCTGTCTGATAAGTTTGAAACCAAAAACCACGAGACAATCAGCTTGGGGAAAAATCAAATGCATGAATAGAGAGGCACTACTCGAGAAAGAGACGTGAGATGAGCTTGGGAGAGCATATCAAGCTCAAGGACTATTAGATGTCACTTCCATCTGGAGGTGCCAGCCTGTCAGTGTTCATTAGGTCTCAGAAGACCCCCGCAAGACCGGCGGACCACCTGCTGGCCAACAATGCAACTTGTGTTCAGAGAAGAAAGCGGAATGTGTTCTGCAGCCGCCAACAGAGAATCTATTCACATTTTGTGGAATAGAATTGGGGAACTGCCTTCATATACAACTCATACATACAGACATGTTAAAAGATATCTTACTTAGTCGTGCTAATCTAGAGAGGAACATTAAAGGTATGGTCTATGGTTTGGAATTAAAACAAATGATAAATAAAAATGACGTTTCGTCATCCCACCTCGTCCAATCGTGGAACACTGAGGGGAGGGGTTTGGTTGGGGGGGGGGGATACCTTTTTCAAATCTATCTGCTATCGGCTGCTTGAACATGCATTCATCAACGAGCACAAACAATATGAGGCTGATTGGTCCAGCGGTACCTGAGATCAGGCATGGACAGACAGACAGACAGAATAATGAGCACGCACGCACACACACATGGCCGAGTTTGTGTGTGTGCCTTCATTAGGTGCAGTGCGTTTGTGTGTAATTGATTCCAGTTTTCAAATAACTCGCCCGACACTCATCAACACTGCAGCGGCTCGGTATATTGACTCCACTTCACCTTGAGTCTGTCATCGCTGCATCACTGTCATTCAAATACCATGGACTTTTTTCAAGCCACCTCAGGATTTATGAACACACACAGACAGACGCGCACACACAGCTGTAATTGTTTATCATCGTCTCCCCAACGAGGACGCCCGCCGATGAAAAAGAGTGCGTGCATGCACACGCTGCGTGAGCGTACAGGCAAAGCGTTCACAATCACATCATTTTCTCAGCAGCGTCTAATCACATTTCATATTTAATCCCACAGCAAAGTGCTTTGAATAGAAAGATTGGCTGTTTTGACACCGCGTGAGCAAGCGGGGAGAGGTAGGAATCAGAATCCGTGGAGGTAAAAACAGATTTATTCGCCGTAATGCAATGTTCAGCCTTGTTTCTCTCTCTTTTTCTTATGTGTGAGCCAATAACAACCCTCACGATGTTTACGCTGCATTCTCCACACTGTGATATTTATAATCTGCCCACAGAAGCTTCCCTTCCAAAAATCAAACATGCATCTTTAGTTATTTCCCTTCAAGAGGAAGTCTGCATCTTCAAATGTGGATGCTTGGCCTCTGGAAAAGCACTGGAAGACTAGACGATGCTTCCCCTCCCCCCTCCCTTCTCTGTTTGTGTGTATTAGCTTCCATTAGTAAATGAGTAGTTGACCAATAGTTTCCTCTTAATGGAAAATAATGGGTCTTCCTGGAATCTACCCAGCAATTTGATCAATTTCTACCAGTTTCACGCTCTATTTTGCCTATATGCTTTCTTTTTAGTTTTCTTTGCTATTCGCTCATGCAATCTATAGCACAATTAGAGAAGAGATTTAATTAGTGTTCTTCTAATGCTCGATACCTCACACGAGAATTGAGGCTCAACATAACCTATTTTTATATCTGTGACAATCTGTGCTATATCAGGCCACAAACTACTTTATTACTTCTGCCTTCGGCTTTTGTAATATTCTGATGCGGCGCTTTGATGCATTCGTGTTTGGTTCAAATCCTCTTTGTTCCTCTCGCATCGTTTTTGTGTTTTACATCTCTCCCATCAACCTTTTTTTTGTGTGTTTTTCTCTCGCTTTGACTCCATCTGTAAACATGCCGGCGAGCCGAGCCGAGCCGCATGCCGGAGCGGCGAGCTCTGATTGAAAGTGTACAACTAGGCGAGCAACAGTTCATGCATATCAAAGCAACGAAGACGGATGTGAAACATGGCCTTTCATAATGAACTTATAAATCAGCCGCTGCTGCACTCGCAGCTATATTTGTATTGCCCTTGTCATATTGGTGTCGTTTTAACAATTTCCCACCACGTCTTCTGTTGTCATGAAGGTTTTGTGAATTCATCTCAATGTTGGCAGTGAGTTTTTATCTTCTTGCCTTTTGTTTATTTACTTGTTGGTTACCTTTTTACTTTTTATCCTCTCAGTCCAAAACCAATGGAACTAGTCTATTTACAACATAATATAGGTGCCTATTGACCGATTCAGCATTCTTACAGCTGAAACAGTAGTTCTGTAGCTCTGATTGATGCCGAGTGCCGTGGGCAATACAATCGCCCCCCCCCCCCCCCCCCCCCCCCCTTCTGATCTGGCTTTTGCCTTGCACCCTCTCCTGCTCGAGGACTGTGTGTTGGGTGGGGTCAAAAGGTTAAGAAGGACCGTTATCCATAAATCTACACTGGATTTTCAAGTCAAGAGACGCTTTTACATGATAGAAGCGAGGGATGTGATCAACATAAATCCTGGCTCAGGATATGCCTTCGCATGTGATTGCAGTTTCCTTTATTCTTATTGGTCCAAAAAAAAAAAAAAAAATGCTGATCCAACAAAACCTGTTCAGAGCAAAACCTCAATAGGCTGTAAATCCCATGTATCACAGTTTAGTTTGCTGCTACAGAAATACAGAATATGAGAAATGTGTTTGCTGGTGGTTTGGGAATCGAATGTGGAACATGTGAAACTTTTATTCTGATTGACTGGATGTGCTCACTTTCAGGAAAAGTGCAGACCTTTTTTGCATCAGCTGTTTTCCCCAAAAGCCATATTCTCTTGGCATGTAGATGTGCAGCGAAATCATTCATTCAATCAATGCCAAGTCAGAGCTCTGCACTGCCAACACTCCCCCCACACCTACACCGGTCCCACACTCGTCAAGGGAACCGGTGAGGTATCAGCCTGAAACAGCCACATGACTTTATAGTAATTATGATAAAGCTCCGATCTGAAATACCTGCTTGTTTATGCAGCTGATGAATGAGTCGGCTTTAATTACTTATTTTTTTGTGGGGCATTTTTCAACATCACAAAGAGCCACTGCACAAAAAGAAACTCGATGCACGACACGAGGTGAATGTTAGAGCAGGAAAAGTGCTTTTCATTTATAATACCTGTCCAGAAACGCGAGCCGCGTTATAAATCTGACGCGCCGTGGTTTTACTATATATTTCATTTGAAGAAAAATGACATCACATCTATAGCATATTTTCTGTAGACTGACAGAATGCACAGGGGTCTCATCTCCATTTGCTTCTCCAGGACAACAAAACAGCAATTTTCTGCAGAGCTGGCTCCTGGGCAAAATCTCTAGTAATGTGTTTACAATAGCTGGCAAGAAACAACAAAGTCATAATCCTTATTACCAACTGGGTAAGGTCAATTACAATACATGAAAGTCAACCCGTGTTTTTATTGTTCTCCGGAAAGAACGGTAAACAACATTTGGGAGCAAAGATGAACGACACTCAGAAAACGTAGAACTAAAGCAATGGAAATAATCTGAATGGTAGCTAGAGGCACTCAATTGTGTCGAGGCCACCTTTAGCTGGAATGGACACTAAATACATTAAATAAAGATAAAGTTACACAACACTCGACGGCACCACTTAAAAGTTAACATTGAATTATTTCTAATAGCCAGCAGGGGGCGACTCCTCTGGAGAAAAATACCCTACTTCTTACAACACTACTTTCAAGTCTTCTTCAATACAGCATGATTAAGTAAATGATGGTCCAAATAGGCGATAAAGCAGGGCATATTTGAGGGCGGGGCTATCTTGTGATTGACAGGTCGCTACCACCATGTTGTCTGATCTTGGAGTTTTTAACTCTTTTACAGTGTTTTCCGTTCATTACAGTTAATTGTTAACATTTTGGTTTCCTGAATATTTGTAAGTCGGTGTTTAGTTGCACTCAACTCCACCCTCTCGTGTCACTTCCTGTTCCAGAGAACCAAGATGGCAACGACAATGGCAAAAGCCAAAATGCCAAACTTCAAAGTGACAGCCCACAAAGCAATGGATGATGTCACCATAACTACATCCATCATCATTTTTTCCAAATGGCTTCCAAACAGTTTTCACTGTGATGAACATTGATGATCACATTTGTCTGAATGGGCCATGATAGGCAGAGATCATACCATGAAGTTCAAAAAGATAAGGGGTGCTTGCCGTCTGCAGTTCTGGATGACTGTATCCGTCTCGTGTCATTTTCGCTTTGACACATTTCAGTTTTTTGCGCTCCGTGGCCAATCAGCTGGCCGGGGGCCACGAGACCGCCCATCTGAGTCTGGTTTCTGGGCAAAGCTGCAGCTCGTACATGTGTGAGGGCAGCGACACGCAAGCACATCACTGATTGGACGTTTCCAGCTCACAGAGACGGAAGCAAGAAGGCCCGTCAGTGCGGAGTTAAAGATTCCTGATTCCCGACACCCGGCTATAGAAGGGATCGATCAACTGCAGCTGGAACAACTCGCCTCTGATCCCCTTCTCCCTCCCAACTCATTTTTCCTCCCCGTTTCTGATGCCTTTATTCCCATCGTTTGTCATCGCAACTGTGTCCTCTCCTCGTTAAACCAATTCCACCACATCTCACACACACACACACACACACACAGTAGGCCATCCACCTGCTCTTTTTCACCCAACTCACCCATTATCAGTATGCGGTGTCCCCGCCCTGCCCCAAATTAATTCCCTTTTCATTTTAATAAGATAGATTAAGGGGAAATATATATGAGGATGGAATCTAGGACAAGACCTCTCTGATAAAGTTACGGTAATAATATGCAGTATCACACTCATATAGTGCTGGCACCGGGGACATTACCCACAATCACCCTTTCCATGCTAATGAAGTCATTGATGGATGTCCCAGCTTTAGCTCCACAGAGCCAACCGCAGCCGTAACAGATGACCAGAGCGTATTAGATATTTGCTGGTCCCCCTTTTTTCTTATTTGTTTCTCCCCCCATGACAGTTGACACTGCAACCGCATCGGTGCTTCTGTTTATCTCTCGTCTGCACCCCCCCTGCAGATGACAAAAATGGGTCGTGCGATTGACAGCGTCTGGGCGCTAATTAATGTAATAGTGTAGCATCACCCTCTGTGAAGGTTATTTCGGAAAGCAATATATGCGTTATGAAATCAGAATCCTCCCCTTGTCCTGACCTCGCGTCAACCTGCCAATTTGTAAGGAATCAGAATCTAAGATGACATTTCTGTTCCTTCACAGCCAAGGGACAACTTCTTTTTTTCTCTATAAATCAATTTATTTGTACAGTCAGGTGAATACTAACCATGAATTCACA
Source organism: Chelidonichthys spinosus (assembly GCA_029853015.1). Classification (NCBI taxonomy): domain Eukaryota; kingdom Metazoa; phylum Chordata; class Actinopteri; order Perciformes; family Triglidae; genus Chelidonichthys; species Chelidonichthys spinosus. The sequence goes on from CM056840.1 coordinate 17,242,734, forward strand.
CCGGGGAAAGTATTTTTAGAGGTCGCATTTTGCTAATTGGACGATGAACGCAGTATTGCCTTCCTTGATTTCACAGAATCACGTCTGCGTTTTAGTAAATCCTCCTCCTAATTACTCCATCTGAACTATTTCTGCAGAGGTTGTGCTGTTTTTCTTTCTATTTTCCTTGAAATAAAGTTTTTAACGATTTCTTCTGTTTGCTCAAACCGTTTTGCAAAAATGTATTTTTGGACCCCAGTTATGTCTGTACACAGAATAAGAAGCCTGGAGCTATCTTAGCATAGCATACAGGCTGAAAGCTGGAGAAACCAGTTAGTCCAATGTCATAAAATACCTTTTTAATTGTGCTAATTAACAAACATTTAATTAATCTAGAGCCCTTCTTAATCTATCTTTATTTAATTATTGTCAACTGGCAGTAGCTTCTAAAGTTTTACAATTACTGTACGTTTGCAGTTAGCTTTAGTTGCATACGTTGTTAGCGTAGGCTACATGTTAGCCTACTTTGTGTATACACATGAGCATTTGTTGAGGCATCATTACTTTATTGCATCATATATTGCATTTGCACTGTTCGGTCATGAAGAGTAAGTAAACCTTTGGGGTAACATCAGTGGAAAAAAACAAAAAGCACCCAATAGGTAAAAGTTTAAAGCTGCCCTGGAGCATATTGAATACTTTTGGATGGATAAGTTTACTTAAAAAGCAAAATATGCAATTATTTTACACCAACAAAAAGATAAATCACGTTTTAACAGAAGAACTCTCAGCTTGAAACCAAATGAATGCAAGTGAGGCTGAGTACAAATCCTGAAAGTCCTATAAACCTGATGGAACGTAATGAGTCCGGTGTGCCTGCATGAGTCCATCTTTACTCCTGTCTGGTTCTGGCGGTTGCTTGTTATGAGTGAACGTCTGGATGTGCCGTATCAATTTTATGACAGATTCGTCCTGCTCCTGTCTCCCAGCATGCCACAGTACAACCCTCTCCAACCATTGTCAATCCTCTTGTGATGCAAAGCGATGTGACAAAATGCAAATGGCACCGGCGTCGCTGGAGCCGAGCTGGAGCAGAAACGCAAATCACTATTGCATAAATAACCACTCAGTCGCTCTGTCTTTTTAAATGAATCATGTGTTGAGTAGCGGGCGATTATTTCACATTAAGAGACGTACAGTATTCGCCACTATTAGCTCGAGCTAAAGCCTGTCGTCGCCCAGGTTTGACATCGCACCCCGTGTGCTCATTTCGCCGGGCGGCAGAGGACTCATCTTTCACAGCAGAGAGCAGAGCGCCGATAAATGGCTTAAATTAAAAGTCACAGCGACGAGCAGAGAGGTTTGAATGTGCTAAAATGTCTCCGCTGTGGAGCTGATGCCGTTCTATTTGCATACAGATCCTCGATTTCAAGAGCATAGATAGCTCGAGCGCCATTCTCCATATGTGCTCTAAAGAGTTTTCCCCATGCAAAAACCCAACCCGTGTGCAGGAACCAGGGATGACTGATAAATGAACAGTGAAACAATCAGAAAACAATGCACAATGCTGCTTCGTGACCTTTTGGCTTCATCCTGAGCATCATTTCACAGGTCGAACCACAACGCATAATGATTTAGACAACATTCAACCAGGACAGATGGAGCGGTCTAATAACTGAACAGTAACGTTTGCATGCCTTCTACCAGCTGGATTCATTCATTTTTTAAATCCACAGATGTTGCAGCTTTAGGGTTAATGAGCTTCACATCGCTCAGTTAATGTCTCTATCGAACAATCAGTTTGCTGATGTTACTCATTTACTCTAGTTATTGAGTGTTTTCTCATTCATTACTGCAGCTACATCACTCATGGAATTTGATTTATTGACACAAAGGTCATTGGCATTAATCCTTGAACTATGTTAAAGATTTATAGGATTTGTTATTATGATCAAAATGTATCAAATGAATGCGTTTTTAGCCACATTAGTACTGACAACGTTCCACTGAAACATCTCGACAACGATTGGATGGATTGCCACAGCCTTGTGTACAGACATTCATGGTCCCCAGAGGATAAATACTGTAAGCTCAAACGTCAAAGAAACCATCCCTTGTGTGAGATGGTGTCCTCTTATTGCTGGAAAATTATAGGGGAAGACATTTCCACAACAATTTTTCTTAAGAATCATGCGATGCTGCCTTATCGATCCGCTGGTCCGAGATTACAACTTCGGCATGCCTCTAGCCTTGCAAAGCTGCAGATCAATAGGCACTGAGCAGACCAGATAAAGATAGCCCAGACTATCACGTTGCCAAACTGAGCACAATCTAAAAATGTTGCGAGGAAATGGCAACACGGCAATCCTCCACTGAGCCACAAAAAGACAACAGATTCAGAGAAGTCCATCAGAGAGTCTTTGGCTCTTGTTGTCGCACAGCATCATGTTCTATTTAATCTGCTAGTAAGGTTCATTTAAAAGGTTTTAGAATCTATAAGCCACTCATCCAAAAAATATATAAATGATGCTTTGCGGTAGCAGCAAAACCTTCAACAACGATGCCTTTTTAAAACTTAAAATACAAGCAAATGCAACCTGTTGTATTTTTGAGAAAGAGAGAACAGTAAATACAAAAGGCATAATCATGTATACTTTCAGAAGTATAGTCCGACTATATGCAGATGATGAGAACGAACTCAAAATCTTCCAGCATCCCTCCTCCTGCCATCTTAAATGTGCCTAGAAGCTATCAAACCCTCGCATAATTAGGACCGGAGTCGGACATGAGCACCGCGGTTCTAGCTGGTCCCATCTTTATCCCCAGAGCTGGTAGAGGAGCATCAGGTTTATGCCGGGTTATATATCTAGACTTCCCCCTGGTCTCAGAAGAGTTTCTCTCAGGGAGTGAACTGCTGAGTGATGAATAAATGCGCAAGCCTCATTCGCAGTCTGTCTTCATGGCTCAGATAAAAACGATAAGGTAGAGTAGCTTTGAGAAAATCTCATCATTAGTCCTCTCACAGGCCAGGATTTAATTATCTACACATCCAAATCGTCCGCTTCCCCCTTCTCAGCAGATTTCTCTGCTCCTGGAGGATAATAACCATGATGCCTTTCGCCTCTCTCTCCTGGCCTGCCTGGTAAAACAGAAAAATGGATGTGCGTGGGTGCGCGTGGCACCCGTATACACTTGTCCCATTTAATTTCCCTTGATCAGGGGGGAAGGTAGAATTGGTTGGGTGATGTATAGGTGTGTGTGAGCAGTTGCATTTTCCCTACACACGGTTGTTCAGGCGTGTTGGGAAGCCCTAGAAATAGGCTCATGTAAAATTAATTTTCCGACTGAAAGTTGACCCAGATGTGGAGGAATCTCATTGTGCCTAACTACATCAAATGGATCCCATGACAAAGGCAGAGTGTAACAGCGACAAGAGGAGCTAAACAAGGCTTTCTGATTAAGAGCAAAGAAGAAAAGAAGAGAAAAATAGAGAGGAGCACAAGAAAAACAGCGGGAGGAAAGAGGGAGTATCAGCGGCAAGCTGAAGTGAGATGAAGAAGAGAAGCGAAGACAGAGAGGAGAGCTTATTCCTCCTCAGAGAGCATTGTAATGCCGCTGCTTTATGTCTTAATGTTGATCTCACTGACTCTGGTGGGACCTCATTAGCTCAAGGCAGGGAACTGTGTTCACTCATCTATTGCCTTGCAGGGAAATACAGGAGTTATAGTGTAATAACATTAGCTCATGGCTACAACTACTAATGCTCAGTTGTCTACACCAGTAGTCTCGTCTACCTCTGAAGTCTGTTCTATATTTATTGCTTCTTACAGGACATTATTTTCTATCGGTTAGGCTATTATTGGACTCTTGTTGTTGTTGTATTGTTTGTCTGGGAACCATATTCCTAATGCCGAGCAGATTTTAAGCCCTTGGGACCCCTCACGGTCCATCTGCCCATGGCAACGCCCCTCAATTTGATTAACCTCCAACACCTCTAAAAACCGAGGCACGGGGCCCTCTGCAAGACATTGCCACTTGCAATTAATCAGACTCCATAAAAAAACAACACAATTGACATGCAGAGAACCCAGGGTTTAGGGCACAAGACTTTGTTAACTTTACTCACTTTGCCAAGCTGCTAATTCAACCTTGTGGGTCAGAATGCCAGATTAATTTCCCAAACGATAAACAATGTGGCTATTCAATGATTGGATGGAATCCTGGCTAGCTTGTTGATATTTGTTGGCTACTGGCTCTTTAATCTAATTTCCCTCATGGCTGCTGTCAAAAGGTCTGTTGTTTTTAATATTTTTCTGCAGAGTAGTATTTTGCATGAAGTGCATTAATGCGGTCTTGAATAAGACTGTTCAGGGACAAGTAAACCTGAACCCTGTAAAGACAGTATCGTCTGAATCCTCCCAGCCAGGTCCATGTCCTTTCTTTTTTCCTTTTTGATTTTCAAAGCAGAATTGCATGAAGTAATGCTATCCGCATTTTTGTCAACATCTTTGAGGATCTTGTTTGCAAAGACCGTCAGGGGTTTCGTTTAGCGCGGGCAAGCATGTCAATATACGTTATTGGCCTTGCAGAAAGGGCAATTCAAACATGCAGTATCAGTTAATGCAAGTTACAAGATTATCAAAATGATGATGACGGTTTCTGCTCATTTCGAAAAACCAACCCGTTCTCACTCCCAACTTAAATACTGCAGCTTAGTAAAGGTGTCTGATATCGTCGCACCAAGGCACCCTGTATGGAACGGCCACGTCATCCTACCCCCATCATTATTAGATGATCAGAGTAACTGATGTACGAAAAGCAAGAAAAGTCGACATAGGATCGAAAAGGTCAAACAAACACAGGACATTCAGTCAAGACACCACTGTTAGTGTCCTGTGTGTATCCAAGTCAACGTAAACTTATTTCACCTTAGTTTTGTTAGGTAACATAAAAAACGTATTTTACATAACAGAACCATACTCTTTTCTTAAGTCTGACCAAGTGTTTTTTTTGCCTACACCTAATAAACGTAGCTTAATTGCACAAATATACCTATAGGCTGAGTAAACCTCAGGTAGGTGTCATACTGTAGTTTGAAGCTTAGGGCCATATTTGACAAAAAAATATAGCTATAATTATCAAAACCACTTTTATTGAGCGGTAAAACAGGAAGCAGAAAGAAAATAGATACCCTCTACTCTTATGATCCTTGACGAATGCGTCAGCCGTGTCTGATCGCAGGCCGATCGTCGGGAGAGATTGTGTTATTAAAGCCCGTCACACATCTATTTCTTGGATGTCTGTCATCACTCATCTGACCACACTTCCCTGGAGGCGGAGCAACGCGATCCCTCGTCTTGGAGACCACACAGCCCCTCGGTCAGAGGATCAATGACGAGCCGGAGAGTGACTGACTAATGCATCGTGGTCCAAACGGAGATCAGTGGCGTTCTGAGGAGCCGGCTCGGGGCTACGAGCTGAACAGTTATGACTCAATCACTATCATCTCACCATCGTTTTTAATGCAGAGGGAGTTCACAGTGCAGTAGATCTAAAAGGAATATGGATTTGACCTTGACAGGTGTTTTCAAATATCAGTCTTTTTTATTTTGAGTGCTGTTTAATGGCTTACCCTGAAAATGTGGCTGAAAGTCAAACTGAGCGTTCACTGGCATTGACAGCGTTTGTAGGTGACATGAAGGGTTTTTTTAGTTGCAGATTTCTGCAAATGCAGTAAATTACACCATTTTTTACAGAGATTTTGTGAACTATGCTTATTTGCTTTCTTGGCAAGAGTGAGATGACGAGATTGATGTCACCCATTAACCTGGAGCCAGCAGGAAATTTGCTTAGCTTAGCATAACGACTGGAAGCAAAGGGGCACAACCAGCCCATCCAAAGAGATACTGTGCAATGACATAGCTTTATGTTTTCTGCCTTTGGGACAGAGCTAGGCTAGCTAGCCTTGATGTGATTGAATCGGTGGTTCTCATCCATCTCTCTGTGTTTTCCAAATAGATCAACAGTTAATGTACAGTGAATGTACAAATGTGCATATCAACACTAGATATGTATCTATAGATTATTAATGAAAATAATAATATTATAGAATATACAGCACTAGATGAACCCGACTACAGCATCTACAGTATAGAATATAAGAAGAGGATATAATGCTACATTATAGTACATGAGACACAGTGTGCACATTTGCTGCTACTCCTGTTTTGAATGAACATATGATCATAATAATAACTGTATATGATTGTGTCTGTGAAGTGAATACGGCTGCTTCCCCACTTCATCCTGCTCCTCTTCCTCCTCCTCCTCTATCTCGCTCCCCTTTGTGTTATTCCCAGAGGTGTTGCCCTGTGGATTCATGCAAGAATGTCATTGCGCCGGTGGAAGCTGCTGCTGCTGTACAGAGATATGCTCAAGGTTGTCTGAGGGTGGCTATAGGTGCAGAGACCAGTCCAGGCCAGACAAAGATCCAGCAATATAGTGCTCTCAGTAATACAACATAAGCTGCCCACAAGAGACACACACACTCTCTCTCACTCACACACACACACACACACAAACACACACACTCTTCCTTAGGTACCTCATACCACCACTCTACCCAATTTAAGACTTTATCACAGTGAATCAAAGACACAAACAGAGTCAACCCCTTGCAGCCACCACACACACACACACACACACACACACACACACACAGTAATCCGATACAGCCCTCTGTTGTGATGTATTCAGTGCAGAGTCATGTGGGGTCAGCCATAGTTCCCCCGCTCTGTGATGAAGGGTGCAGCATCAGACCGTTCGCAGCTCAATGTGACCCGCTGTTCAGTAAACACATATCGAACCCCGTCACCTTTAATTTATCTACTGTGTACCTCGGCATATTAATAATGTAAGTGTAAAAAACAGGGAGGATTGACAGATTGAAGCTGTGTGTATGCTGTCAGTGGCCAGACTTTATACAGGGGTATTACTGTACATATTGGCAAATAATAACACACCACCCATACATTCACTAAGTCATGTGGGGATCGTGCATTTTAATCTTTTTGCGTCTATACTCATATACACGTTGCCTGCTAACAGGTCTGACAGCCTGCTGGGAAGAGTCCCGGGAGTCCAGGTGGTCAGTTTGCTCCTGGGCTTCTTTATCTCTCTATCAGGAGACACTCTGTTTAAAGTGGCAGTCTGTAAGAGTTGAGATGCGTTGCTTCTAGTGGCCTCTCTGGCGGTAGATGGAACTGCAGGCGAGCCTCTGGGACTCATCTCCCTCACCCAACAGTGTGACCGTCGCTCATCTTATTGATGCCTTCAAATGCTCCACACTGAAAGGAGGTCCCTGGTTTTCCCTCGTTGGCGTCACTTTGCATCTTGATGACGTTCCTTCTTCACTTCCATTAGTTTGTTGGTTCTTTTTCTTGGACTGGAAGTTGAACGGTCTTCTTTTTCTGCCTGTTGATTCTCCGTTGTGAGTCAGCAGGAATGAAATGTATCAAACACTTTAGACTAGAGGGAGCCTGACTCAGCAGATGGAAGTTACTGATTTCAGATTACATTGAAAGGAGCATACTTCTGTGAGTACTTCCAGCTGCAGACCAACCGCTGCTGACTGAAGGAAAAAGATAAAACTCATTTTGAATTTTTGGCGGGAATGTCGCCACAGACACAGAGATCCTATTTCTACAGTACAAGCACTTTTATCAGTGGGTCACATGATCAACCACCATTGTTTTAACTCACTCTTTGATAGACAGGAACTTAAAACAGAATGTAATGGGCTGCCACTTAAAATGCTTGACGGTTAACATGTCTAACGTGTGTTGTCATCCAGGGATGTTGGACATTATCTGGAGCATAACGTTACATGGGGTACAGTAGGAAGCCGGAGCACTTATCCTCATTAGGAGCTGCTGCTGAGAGCAGTTGACTTTGCACAGGGGAAACAGAAGAGGGAGGCGGGGGAATGGCATTGTTATTTATGTCACCGCATGAACCTGGTGTGTTTAAGACTTCATTATGTATATGCACGATATTAAGCAGGCTTTAAGAAAATATCAACATTCTCAGGAATCAAGATGTTGTGTGATGCTTCACAAAAAGTTGTATTGATTTTTAATTTATAGTCCACATGCAAAGACATGTGGCTCTGGTTGCACGAAAATAAATGTGTTTGCTTATGTATCACAATATACTGAATAGTAGCCCACGTATCATGATAACCATAATGCCAACAGCTCTACTATGTTTTCTAGAAAATCCCTGTATTTATTTGTTTTTATGATGTGTTATTAACTAGTGGTATGTTAACAAATCCATTTGCTCCAAAAAGAGCAAAGGTGGAATCACAATCACAAAGGAAACAATGAAACATGTGCACAGTAGTGGATGAAGAAGTATTACCAGCTAAATGTATCAAAGGTAATATTAATATAGAAGAATAATGGTTATAGCTGCTTTAAAAGTTCAGTGAGCTTCAAACCTGCTGCGTCTTTGGAAATATTCTCCAATTAAGTCAGAGGACAAAAATGTTAACACCTGTTTAAATGGCCACAGTATGAGTCAAGGTGAGAAGCTGCTGTGAGACGAGAGACGAGAGGTGACGAGTCATGTGATTTCAGACTGCATTCATGCAGCTGTACAAAACAACAAGGGATGCAAGTATTTGTGCAAAGAATTGTGGGACAAAAGAGAAGTTCTGACAAAAAATGCATCGTCTCCCGCCTGGATTCAGCTGTTGGAAAGGCACCATTAAATAACCCGACTAACACCAGGAAATCAGTGGACGGCCAGAGGAAGATCAAGGAAGCCAGTCACAGAGCGAAAAAAATCCATATTTAGGTCACTGATAATAATTCAACCATCTCCATGACAACAGAGCACACTCCAACTGCCTAGGAAGACTACAAGGTGCATCCGAAGGGTTTAGAAAAAGTAAATTGTGATCCTCTTTGGCATACTGAGGTATTTATTATGTGGCTACACCATTAAAGCCAGACCCCTCATTGTAAATCACAGGTTTTCCTGAATCCTTGTTTCTGGCATCAGTGCTGCACATTTGCATTTTTTTATTTCTGGTGACTGAAACCCATTCTTTCAAAAATGTGCTTATGTTATTGTTGTAATGTCATCGGCGTTGTTTCGTCTTGATGAAGGCACTAATGAGCCGACGTCGCTGTCTGACTGCCAGAGAGAGAGAGACAGGAGTGTTCAGAAGCCGAGCTAAAAGAAAGATTTTCAGATGAGAGCTCTTTGAACTCGCAGTCAAATCTACAAACCAAGTAAATAAGAAATTCACTACGGAACAATAAATAAATAAGGCTTTTTTATCTCTTCTCCTTCTTATTCAACTGTATCATGTGTTCTCATCTTTTATGAGAACACACGAGATGTGTGTGTGTGTGTGTGTGTGTTTTCTGGAAACACAGCGTGTGTTCTCTTTTGTTCTGCCTTAGTGGGGAAATTTACACCGAGTCCGGCTCTCACACTTGGAAGAGAAAAAAAGATTCAGTGAAGAAAATAAAACCAAATGTGATACCTTGTCTGTTAGGTGTGAATGCGAAAGGTGTGTAAAAAAAGAAAAAAAATGTGAGTTCCACCCTGAGCTGTGAAAAATATGCGTCTATGGATGGATGAGTCACATGCAACGGAGACACGACGGAGAAAGTAAAGGAAAAGAAAAAAGAGCAAATAGAGAGCGAGACACTTTGTGTGTTCGTCTTGAAGTGAGTCCGTTGAACGAACTCCACCGGGAGGCTTTTTGATGTGATGAGCACAAATGTGTTCAACCTCGGGTTATGAAGGTTTGTGATCGTAAAACAAACACTAACAGGAAGTGAAGGCTGGGGATAGACACCCGGAGGAAGGAAGTCAGACTTTGTCCGATGTTGATCCGTTTTCTGATCATATATTAGCACCAATAACATTGACTTCCTTTGGTGATGTTGGTTTATTATTTTTTTGCTACAAGCAGCTAGCAAGTTGATGTTTTAATGAGTCCAATGAGCTCCTCCAGGGCTAAAGTATAGACGGGCTTCACCGCCAGGTCACCAACCATCAAATGATGTTTTCTTTTGTTTTAAACAATCCCGTCATGCAATCGAGTTTTAAGATTTTATGCAGAGTTTTCTTTTGCCATGACAGGGCTCGACATTCCATCGAAATAACTTTCCTCCCGACACTATTTGGCTGCAGCACCACATTGGCTTCCAAAGTTTTAGCACCGCCCATGACCATTGTGATTGGTTGAAAGAAATACAAATGAGCCAGAGCGTTTTTTCCCCATTGAGAAGCCATTGAACAACAGTGTAGGACACACTCATTTATGAGACTGGATAATAAACGTGATAAGGAAGCATCCTATAGTTCAGCCTGTCCAGTTATGTGAAAGTGACCCCAACCCATTAGGTAATACCAGTGCCATTGAAAGATAGAGTTACAACACTCCTATTGACTTCCATTGTTAAAGGTAGTCTAGACAATACACCATTTTTAGTGTCTTATTTTGTAAGAACCCATGGAACAACACTGTAGAACATACTTATTTATGTTACTGGATAATAAACGTGATAAGGAAGCATCCTATAGTTCAGCCTGTCCAGTTATGTGAAAGCTACCCCAACCCATTAGGTAATACCAGTGCCATTGAAAGATAGAGTTACAACACTCCTATTGACTTCCATTGTTAAAGGTAGTCTAGACAATACACCATTTTTAGTGTCTTATTTTGTAAGAACCCATGGAACAACACTGTAGAACATACTTATTTATGTTACTGGATAATAAACGTGATAAGGAAGCATCCTATAGTTCAACCTGTCCAGTTATTTGAAAGTGACACCAACCCATTAGAGTTACGACTCTCCCATTTACTTCCATTGTTAAAGGTTGTCTAGACAATACTTTTAATGTCTTATTTTGTAAGAACCCATTGAACAATACTTTAGAACACTTGCTAATGTTAATGCTAATGTATGTTTCTGGATAATAAAAGTTCAGACTGTCCGGTAACCTGAAATAGATCCCTCCATGTCGTCCGACTTTCCGGCAGTCCAGCGAGCATCAATCCAAGCAACAGGGGAGAACAAAGACAAATATCATCCATGATTCAGCACCTAAGATGGCAAATATTTGTCTCCTCTGGTTCTTCTTGCTCCTTACAAATTGAATGTTGTGTTTGTGTTCGGGAATCTGGCTCCAGTTGGAAATCAATGACGCACCTTGTTGAACAATAGGAGAGAGCAGCAATTAGATATGAGTCTAATATTTCTTTTTTATTCTACCCAAGAAGCTACAATGGTGAACATGCATTATTAAAATCAATTTATTACAGCATGTGCAAGCAATGCCTTCACTCTTCTTTTCATCTTTTTTCCCCCCTTCAGGTGTAACCTCTTACATAATTCATGTTTAATTTGTGATTGATTAAGTTCCGTGAAATTGTCTGGTATGTAAGTAAATTACAGCAATTATGCACATAATATGAGAACGTCTGTGCTATGTAAACATGTTTATTTTGCTGTAATTCAGTGGACTAATTAACATTTTTTTCATGGTTCGAGAGTAACATTTCTTTCATTCTTATGGCCTACTGAACTTAATGCTAAACAGCAAAGCTTCACATTTCTATATTAAAATTACCTCTTTGATCAACCATCTCCGAATCACTACATTGATATACTACCAGGTTGCAACAGCAAATACATTAAAAGACAAGTAATGCAACCCGGATTCCATTTTGCCTCAACTGAATAAGGAGATATTTTTCAGAAAACCTATCCGCAAATCCCTGGCAACGTATTTTAAACATAATGATAATTTTTGCATAATATTGTTAAAAGTTCACCTTACTTTTAAGAATCTAGGAAACCGGTTGCACTTAAAAAATGTAAGTACATTTTAGTCTTATGTTTAGTGTCGTTTATATCTACTTTTTAAGTTAACTTAATTTTATTAAGTTGTCCAACGTTAAAATAGCAAGTGTAATGAACTTGATCTTTCTAAATATTAGCAACTAAGCCAAGTTAGCCTATGAAGATTATCAATATTTTAAACCAAACCTTCTATCAACTTACGAAATTATGTTCCCATGCTACAAAACACTTAAACATGATCTTAAACATGTGCTTAACATTTTTGATTGAAATAATACAAAACAAAAAATTGGCAGACTGTCCAGCCAGCAGCGTCACTATTTTGGTTCACTCTCACCGCTCTCATTGCACAATTTCCGGCCTGATTTTAGAGAAAACACGCATAAAAAACACTACCAAATAGCAGACAGGCAAGTTATGAACTAGCTGGTGAAAAACCGTGAACTGCTTGCTAATATTTTTTAGGTCAAGAGCCAGATTTCTCTCGGGAGACTGGTGGAGACCAAAGCAAAGCCAAAAGAGAGTGAATATCGGACTTAGGCTGTGGCCAGACACAAAGCAGCCATTTCGACTTAAACGGTGACGATACATCAATAACTGTTTCTGCAGGTTGGGAAAGATCATCGTCTTCATTAAAATTAAAATACCGTCAGATACAAGTGAAGTTGAAAATGTCTCATTAGTTCAGACAAATCTGAACAAGAATCAGGAACATGAAGCCAACAGGGCAGATAAAAATAAGGAAGCAGAATCAATATCAGCTTTAGACTTTCCTTCATATAACTTTGATAACAGCCCGTATTGATCACAGATCCATACGGCGGACTGGATTTCAGCAGGTTTTTGAGAAAGCAGTGTGTCTACTGGGAAGGGGACGAATAGTAAGAAAACTAAATAAAGTTAAGTTGATGGACATATCGTCCCACAGGCTTTACTCATAGCTTCAATTCGCAAGTGCTGGTGAGACAAATAATTAAAAACTAAATGAAATCTTCAAGCTTGATTGGCAGTGACATTCAAAAGCCTCAGTTTGATAATATGGTGATGTATTGTAAAAAACAGTGTAGCATAGATATAGTACAGTATACTGAATGTATAGTGAGAATTATTACACCCTACATGGACTTAAAATATCTCACAATTCTTCTTGAAACGTGACCATATCCCATCATGCATTGCACTGAAGGAAGAATGACAGATGGACGAGAGCGTCGCGATTGACAAATCCATGAAAATAATTTATTTGAGCAGTGGATCACAACACAGATGGTCATAACGTGTATTTATATAAGCTCATTGCCTCCCTTTGGACAGTGTACGCCTTTTCATTCTTATATAACAAATTATCTTAAAATTCATATTCATGACCAAAAATGTGTCTCTTATTTATTATGGATGATGCATCAGCCACCGTTGAGCTAATTGTAATTAAAGGCACAGAGCTCTACATTGAACTCCCTGTGAGTGAATAATAGCGTTTTTTTGATATGACACCTTTTACACACAAAGTCACAAAGATTTTCACGTGATAAAAATGTGTTGCAATAAAATGTTATATATAATAACGACTTAAAACAGAGAATTACAAACACGAGACAAAAGCTGGTGCTTTTTAAAAGGATAACAGGAAGGAATGAGTGAGTGATCTCGGATGGTCTCTGACACCTGATGTTCATCCCCTCATCAGCCCTCCTGGCCTCCTAGCAGCAGCAGGTGTTCCTCATCATCTCATCATCAGCTGGTGCATTTAAAACATGTCAACCCTCTCCCCGGTTTGTCGCTGGACTGCAGAGCCTCGTGCTCTTCCCTCTTTGCAGCTCAAGCTCCTGTTGGTCGATATCTAACTTTGACACCGTGATCTTCTCGTTACTGCGTTTTAGGGTCTATGACTGACAGCGTGTCAAGATTGTGAGCCGCCGGTTTCCAGCTCCCTTCTTTTTGATTCGATCCTTCACAGTTGTCATGGAAGAGATGTTTGACGAGCCTCGAAAGGGCAGAAACACGGTAACCAAGGGTTACCAGGGAACAGGGATCCACTGATGGGGTTAATCAGCTAATAGGCTGATGTTTTACATCCTCGCAAGAGAACCAAAGGTGTAATTAATAACCTTATTAAAGGTTCCAGGGCCCTGGTATTACACGCTGACTTACTGGCACATTTCAATTAAACTGTTTTTTCAAGTTATTATTGACAAAGAAACCATCCCGTATTATTTCTTTCACACACAGGTTATGTCTTTCTAAACAGGAACATAATGATTATTGGTTGGGGTGAATTATGAAAATCTGAAAATCCCCCAGAGGTTGTGACATTTGCGACGCTCTCGTAAAAGGCCTCGCTTTTGGTGTAAATGAGCCCCCCATTAGAGGGGAAATGGATGTGAAATTTCATTAGGCAGATAGGGATCAACCACATGGGCAACACCTCGGTTATAATGGGCTCGCTGAATATGGCCCGATTAAATCTAAAGACTAGAATATACGAGTAAACGCTCTGGAGGAAGATGGCTCCAATGTTTTAGTGCTTATTAGTAACTCGGATGTAAGAAGCAATCGATTAAACGGATGGATCAGCTGTCCGTTGGCAGAAATGAAGCATCACATCAGAACTCAACAGCCGGCACACAGAGCTATAGTTGGCATGCGGTCACAAGGTCGTGACCTGACACGGATCCATTTTCCCAGACTTGACCTCCCGACCCCGAGCATGAATATGAATCATCCGTAAACAACAAATCTGCTCCGATGAGTCGTTCCTAACATCAAAGCCACGTTTTGCCGAATCACTCATCATCGGCCTCCAGTCAGAAGTGATTTGTACACGTTTTCCCTTACTTGTATATTTATTTACTTTTTTGTATCCGTCTTGGTCATGAAAAATGCATCGTGTGTTGCTGCTGCTGGAGGGGAGGAAGAGAAGACGACGTCAGACACATCGTTTTTGTGCTTCTGCTTGCGTGCGTGTTGAAACCACAGTGTCCTCCATATTTTATTAGCCTTCGCAAACATTTATACGAGCTAAAAGGAAAGAGGAGAAGATTGAAATACGCTTCTGTCTCGTGTAATTTCAATCCAATGCAGCATCGCAACAGCATACTTATAAAGTGGCGATCATACTCTCCATAATATGGTTAAATTCTTGCATTATAATGCATGATTTATGTGAAAATGTTTGACCGATATCAACAATGAATGTTTAAAAAAGAGGAGCGTCATTTTCTAAAATGCCACCACCAAAATGCTCAATATTTTAAAAAAAAATTATGAAATAAATAATAATAAAAATGAATAGTGAACAATATATTAGTTTCTAAGAAGAAATAATTTGAGAATTTTAGATAAAATTCCCATAAAGATCTTAATCTTATTTTTTTTTTCAATATTTTATTTCATAACAACAAATTTCCCCCTTTCACTTTTTTTTAATTATTTGTCACATTTCATTATAATATTATAACGTCACTTTAATGACCTTTGTGTTCATCTCAGCCAATCACCTTCACCTGCCTCTCTTAAAAGGACATTTCAACTATTTAGTTGTTTTGTTCAACATGCTTTTTATATCATAACAATGCCCCGCGCTCACTTACCAGCAGAAATCACATCATGGCTGATTTATGCTGGCTCTAGGGCTTCAGATTATACTTCCATAATTTTATGTATGCCGGACCCGTTGGCTTTCTCACCACCCCAAAATCTAAAACCACCTGGAAGACCATGGCAGGAGGCGATGTTCCTGTAGGAAGAAAACGATTCACAGCGTACGGAGGAGGAAGAGGCCGGGGTCGGTTTTATAACTCACCTTTTGCACCTTAGTTTTATGAAAAGATGATCTTTCCAGCAATGAAATACATATTTGAGCCTGCAAGCTACCAGATTTAGCCGGTTAGCTTGTGTTATAGCAACAACAATGCATTCGAGACCCTCCTTTTCTTTCCTTCCTCCCTGCTCTACTTCCTACACACTTCCCTGCTGTGAAATGCAGAACTGTGACAGCTATCAAAGCAGAGAACCTCGTCAGAACACGACTATATAGGAAACGCGTCTGATTTGAGTCGGTAAATGGGTTCGGGGAATTGCTGATCTGTCACTCTTGTCTGAAATCAGAGCGTGTCTGGCTTGTAGCTCCCGGTTTCCTCTGCAGCTCAGTAAAGGGAGTGACAGACGAGACTGGAAGCCGAGCCAACGTACATCCAACACGGCACAAATAAACCGGGTAAACAAAGCATCCAGGAGTATCATATCAGGGCGTCGGAGAACGTGGCATTCCTTTCTGAAAGCTGCCATAACAGGTTTTATGGCGCAGTGGAAACTAATTATGAACACAACAATAACATATCACTTTTTAACAGTTGCTTATTTACACATCCAGTTACGGAGCAACATCATCATTTATTTGGGAGTCGTGTTTCGGCCACCTGATGGATCTAAAACCAGTATTCACTCTGTTAGTAGCTGATTTTTTTTTGATTTTTTTTTTTTTTATCTCTAACAACTCCTGAGGGAAATATCTGGCTCTTCAGGTGTTGAATTCTAAGTGGTCCACTGTGGTCTGGGCTGCATATCCACACATTCTTGTGTAATCTGGTCCACGTTAACTGTGTGTGTGTGTGTGTGTGTGTGTGTGTGTGTGTGTGTGTGTGTGTGCGCGCACACCAGAATCACAGGAAATTACAATCTTGGATTCTCACAGTTGGTATAATGATTGAAATTCATATTCTTGAAGATCCAATCATCAGTAAAGTGTGTGTTCATACTGACGGGGTAATGTAAATGTAAATGTTGTCATGTTGACGTTCAAGGTGTGTTGATTGACTCGGGTCGGGTAGAACATGCAGGAAAACATTGCACCTCTAAAAGTTGCTGCTGGAACCATTAAATGTCACAGTGGAGATAATTATGTCAGTCTATACCTCACCAACTGCTTCCTTTGATCATGTCAGCCAATGAAATAATTCAAAAACACAAACATCTGATCTTTGCAAACGGGAACGATGTACACGCTCACTAGCATAAAGAGCGAGGAAGCGAGATCAGATCCAAATGATGGCTGCAGACGGATGCAGGTGTGAACAGACGGCTGCTTCCTCGCATTTTTAGATTTCTTAGCACTTTTATGTGATTTCTGCTTCGCCTCTTATCAGCTTTTCACACCTAATTTGGGACATTCTCCCTCTCTCTCTCCTGCACAGATTGGATGAGACAAATCAGTGAACTGTGATCGTCACAGATTTAAGTCCAAGCTTTTTTGCTGGACCACTCGAGGACATTCAGGGATCTTTTTTTCAGAAGCCAATCCAGCATTATCTTGGCTCATGCGCTCCAGGACGAGGTCTTGTCGTCCACATTGCTCATCCCAAAATTCAGTTCAGGGGAGATTTCTATCAGTTCGGTGCCTTTTTTTTTTTTTTTTTTGCTTTACGAGAAGGCAGAGAGAACTATTATGGATAGCCGTGCACCTTTTCTAAAAAATGCACAATTAATTAAAATCATAGACTGTAAAGATGGACAACATGCCAGCTCCAAACATGAAGGAAAAGCATTGTGTTCGCCCCCTGGTGGCAGGCTGCAGTATAGGTTATAAACCCCACCCCCTTCAATTAAAAAGTCAACATCAAATATGTTTTAGGTAGTTCGAATGTTAATTGTTCAAATAATTGTACTTTTTAATGAGTTATCCGATGCTGTATAAGAGGTGGAACGCTATTGACAGCTTTGATCGACAGCTGAATGAGAGAGAGAGAGAGAGAGAGAGAGAGAGAGAGAGAGAGAGAGAGAGAGAGGAGAGAGAGAGACGGGTCTGTGTAATAGAAAATGTGTCAGTTTTATCATGAATGTATTCATATGCTAAAGTGACAGCTAGGTGTCTCGCGGTAACAAGCTGTGGCCGTGCTCGGCTTGTTAAACCAGTCACCGGCAAAACAGGATGTATTGGTTCATATGTGGTTCTATTTGGATGTTAATCAATTGAAACTGATCGGTTAGATTTGCCTTGTTGCTGCAAGTTGTTAGTCAAGTCATGTTACTGAACGTCTTCAGCTTCTCCCTCGCTGTGTTTTTTTTTTTTGTGTGAGCGTGACTGTGTGTCCAGTCTGGATACTTTATCTCTCCGCTCTTTGATGATGAAGGTGGAGTTGGACCTCAAGGGGTTGCCGAGGTGTGAAGTGGTGAAGATGAGGGTCAGAGTCTGTAAGGCCACGGTGCTGCGTATCCAATATCCTGTTGAAGAAAGTAAAGTCATCAGATGAACCAGAAATTCTAAATAAAGCAGGTTAGAAAATCTATGATTCTAGGGCTTCGCAGCGAAATTATGTTTTTCAGATTCTTATGCAATAATCTTTGAAGTGTATGTTCAGAATGACACACTGAGAGAGACACAGTGAGAGGGTGTCTGACTGTGGAGGGAAAGCCTCCGAGGCAGAGCGACTTGGC
Organism: Chelidonichthys spinosus; assembly: GCA_029853015.1. Taxonomy (NCBI): domain Eukaryota; kingdom Metazoa; phylum Chordata; class Actinopteri; order Perciformes; family Triglidae; genus Chelidonichthys; species Chelidonichthys spinosus. The sequence continues at coordinate 17,261,036 of CM056840.1, forward strand.
ATTTCTTGGACTTCAAACAGTCCTGGGTTTTCTTTGATGCATGTTTTAGGTCAATGCCTGGTTGGGAGAGGAGTCCTCCACCACGCAACTTTCAGGCACTCGGGGATTATTCCTCTGCAGGAGGACAGCAAACTTGTCTTTGTCAAGCACAAAGTTGATCCCGTCCAAGTGAGAAAGTCACACGTGAAAATTGTTGTTTTGCTGTAGGTTTTAAGCATCATTTAGCTTTCCCATATAAGCCCATAGCTATAAAATCCACTTTCACTTGATTTCAACGGAGCAGTTCACCTCCAGGCCCTCAACAACAATAAATGTAATTGATAAAAAAAAAAGTCTATACAAAACGCAACTTCCTTCCATAGTGTAGTTATACAGAAATCACCACAAAAGAAAGGGACCAACTATGACCAACTGTAAATAAAAGGGCACCATGCAACAAGAAATATTAAGATACATGCAAAAAGCTTCTTGTAGAATGCAGAAATAGCAACCACCAGTTCTGAAAAGTGAAGCCAATTTAGAAATTCATCCTAATGGCCATCAGGGGGCGACTTCACTGGTTGCTAAAAGAATTCTGATTGCATGGAAGTCAATGACAAATGGTCCTACTTCTCACTTGATTATTACTTCAGGTCACATTGTAAACAAGAGTTTATGGTTTCACGTCTTTAATATAGATGGTCCCACTTGTTTTAGGGCACCAGATCCACCCGTCGCTCCTCCACAGTCCAAATATGGTCACTACCTTCATTGTTTGCAATATTGCAATGGACAAAAATCCAAGATGGTGACGGCCAAAATGCCAAACTCAAGGCTTTGTAGTCCACAAGCCTATGAGTGATGTCACAATGACTACATCCACTTCTTATATACAGTCTATACAGCCTCACAGACAGACACTAAAGGACAGGCTTTTGCTACGTGGTTGACATGATGTTCAACTGTGTCAACCATTATTTGACTGATTCTTATTGATCTTTTAGCACCAATGGCCATCCTTCTATCAGTTGGCCAGTGCTTTAGTTGCAGATGCTGTGGTCACAAATATATTAAATGACTGTTCATCCACTACCAACTGGGACAGGCTCCCTGTGACCCCGCAAAGGACATATTTAATGGATGGACGGGAGATAAAATACAGTTATACTTGTACGCTGGAAGTCTCTATGTTTATAGTTGTGGCTTATAAACCAATAAATCCCATTTTGACCGACATCAACTCTGTTTATTCAGTATCATGTCAAACTCTATAAAAGGTAGCCAGTAAGGTCGTCGTAAACACATCCCTTCCCTTGCCATTGACTAGTCTTCCATCACTATTGCCACTGTTGTTGTATCCCACGAGGACCTCAGTCTGTTTGTGATTTCCACAAGAAAGAGACATGTGATCAAAGGCGAGGCAGAGAACAAATACCTCAAATATAACCCTGGGTTTTTCCTCGACAAGCAGTAAAAAGGTTACTTCTTGGGTGACACGTCCAAGGATAGCATTACACCTTCATAAGGTGAGCCTATCAGCTTCTTTGAACAGCCTTTTCTAACAGACTGGCTCCCCTGGGGGGCTTCTTTTCCACAGTCTCAGGGTTGGGAGTGTGAGTCATACTCTTTCTGACATCCCGCTGGTGTAGCACCCAGAACGGGGACCGGATACACATTTAGAAGAGGAATAACACCTCTCACACAAACATATGTGGGACGTTTACAGCAGGGGGTTTCTGTCTGAGCGGAGCAAATACGGAAATGTGGCTGTGAGCGTTTGCAGGTGACCAATGACATATGTATCATAATTGTTATTCATAAAACGTTCACTTAGATGTCCTTATTTCCTTTGAGAGCGTATGGCACTCAAAGGAAATAAGGCAATGATACAACAATGTCCAAGTCTGTCTCTCAAAGAATATATGAAATAAAAAAAGGTCATATCCATAAGTTTAATGTTATGTATAGATTTATTTAAAAAGTTAACAGCAGACAGAAGAGACCTGGACCCGGATTTGAACCTGGGAAAAGATAGGGACTATTTTCAGCTGCGGATGAATGTGCTACACATGTTGCTGTAGTGTGCATTTGTTGACAATAATAAAAAAACATTAAAATATTGTTGGCTTTACTCTGAAATATTCCATCTCCTCCTCTTAATATTTACGAAACTGTATTATACAAATTAACCATTTCCCACAAACCATCGAATAAAATAAGCAACTGAAATCGTTGTTTTTAAATGTGTTGAAAGTGCATTAAACCTCGGGATATTCTTATTAATAATTCAGTATTGATCTGCACAGTTTTCAACTCCATCTATCGTTTCTATCTCTGGTTGTGTCGATATCGCTGTAGTGGAAAGGAACTGCTTAAAACCCGACGGCTCCTGGGAGCCGCTCCTCTGGGAAGCTGCTCGTTGTGTGGATAGTGTTCATGTATGGTTACTGCATGTAAAAAAGAAAAGAAAAGGGCTGAAACGCCGAGGCCTGCTGCAGCCGGGGTATCGCTGTGGTCCGACAGAGAGAGAGAAAGGAGCTTCGACGAGCAGCGCCTGGCACACGGACGGTGGCACAGATGGCCGAGCGGGTCCATATGGGGCGGGGAGCGTAGTCCAAGCGCTCTTTTTTGGCATTGTACGTATCTACGTGCATTTTTCCCACGCATGCACGTGTGAAACAACGTGATTTAATGTGCCATTTGTGCACCTATGGATTGTCTAGATACATCTGTCAGTGTGTGTGTGTGTGTGTGTGTGTGTGAGAGAGAGAGTGTGTGTGTGGAGGGATATAAACTTAGTTTTTTAGTACAACTCGCTGGCCCCGACATCATCGCCCATCACGGGTCAAACTGACCCTCAGCGTGAGAGGCTGGCCTGCAGGAGGCGGGCCAAGAACAGGGCATTACTAACGTCAGCGGGTCAGCAGCAGAACGCCACCGCACATTGCTCGCCAACAGTGCACAGCGGCGTGCACGGACGCACAAGCACGACTACGAGCACCAGAGAGGCTGACCCAGTAGGACCAGTGTAGGCTGCTGCTGTTAAAAACGGATCATGTTCAAAGTTATTTCTAGCTGGAGGTTTGGCAAACACATATACGACGGTGTGTTAGGGCCACTGTAGGAGAAAAAACTTCTAGAAGATCGCAAATTTGCCACTTTATAAATATATAACCAATATAAACAAGTTGCTTGGATGTTTGCCGTTGCTATGACAACAAGTGAAAGCTACCGCTAGCATCTTAGCCCAACCACCCTGATCAATGAACACCCATAAGATGATAACATGGCCTCATATAAATAAAACCAGCAATAACCATCAACAGCATCATCACCCTAAGGACCTTAACGAGGCGTTGTCATTATCAATTAGAAAAATAAATGCGTACACTCATGGGAAGTCGCAAATCTGCCACTTTATAAACTTGCAAATTTGCCACTTTTTCTCTCAGAATATTACCCCCTTTCTCGGCTCCTTTTTTTTTTTTATATATATTTTCTACAGTTCCCCCTAATATGCCGTCGTACATAAACTAAAAGTGTCAAGGAATATTTGTGCTTTTTAAAAAAACATGAAAACTTGCCTGCTTCGGGTGCAAGCGTCAAACTTGACGAGCATCTCGCTTTACATAAATTACGGAGCATTTCTTTGGGTGTGTATGCCTCCACATACTTCCTTGATGCATCTAATCCCGGGATCAGCGCCAGGCCGCCAGCATTAAGAAGAAGAAATGTGGACTTTATGGGAATTAGGTCTGGTACATGACAAACGAGCGCGGACAGTCGGGGGCTCCCAGACGCTTATGATAATGTCTGATGCAGTCATTTAGGATAAACAGAAGCTTCAGGGACAAATGAGCTTAGTCTCTTTCCTGAAAGGAGCTTTGAAATGAGTGCATAATGAAATGTATAATTTATTTATTCTGAGATGCTGAAGGGCCCGATGAAATAAACATAAGAGAGAGCGAGTAAGAAAACTGATGGAGAGGGATAGAGAGAGAGAAGGGAGGTGTGATGGTGGAGGAGAGAAAGTGAGGATGAGAGTAAAAGAAGGAAAAGGAGGAGAGAAAATGAGTCCATCTACGTACGCCAACAAACATATGGGATGTGATTTGATTTCTGCTTCGGTGTTTTCGGACCTGAGTGTGTGTGTGTGTGTGTGTGTGTGTGTGTGTGTGACCCATGATTTAGGTACAGCTCGGGTACAGGAAGGTTATGTTAATCAGCGCGCAAAATGCAAATATGAGCCATAAATAGCTCCGGTATATTTATGAAGTGTGTATTAACAGAGCAATATACGACATTCAGAAGGTGGAGGAAAGTCGACCTGAGCGGAGAGAACGCTGTCCCTCTGTGTGTGTTGTTACTGGAGCCCTCCTTGATTTGTTGACATTGGCACGGGCTGGATGCTTATGTTTTTAAGTGAAAGTTCATACGAAAGCGTAGCATGCACCTTCTAGTTCCCCCCTTCAGGTAAAGACTGTTAGCTCTGTTAGCACGTTTGCCTTATTTTGTACAGTTAGCACAGTTAGCTTCTCAGTTGCCGAGTCAGGTGTCGCCAGAGAGCGGAATTCTCCCGATCTTATATTATGTACTTTTAAACTAAACTAAAAAGGTATCCAGATGTAGAGCCGAGAAGTTGTGAGCTGAATGCTAACATCCTCACAACGACAATGCTAGCATGTGTTCGAATGCTTGCAATAATCAGCACTGAATGCAAAGTTTTGAAGGCATTTTTTATTTGGTCAGATCGCTAAAGTAGCGTATTTTATCGTCATTTTGCCAGATTGAAAGTGCCCATCATTCAGAAAAGAGGCAGCGACACGTCTGAAGGTCCTAATTCATCCGTCCTGGCTGACACACAGCTACACTTTCCATTTGTGTCCTGTGTGTTCGGTCTCCTCTAACAGCACGTCACCCACAAAATGGCACATCAGATTTGGGCTGACAGCCAGCAGTCGTTGATTCTCCTCGTCCAGGAGAGCTTTTTTTTTTTGGCCACATTAAGCAAAGAGAATTCTACTCAATTAACATCTGTTGGTCACACTTAACGACTTGCAAATAACATTCACTTCAACATCCAACTCGTAATTACAACGGCAGGGAAGGTGGGATTATCCGATGAATTAAAGACTTGGCTGACAATGATTAAACCCAAATTAAATGGGCATCAATGGATACATTTTTTATAATCCTCACTCAATAATACAACAGTCTTGATCCTTTCCCATCTCTCTGCCATCCGTCACATTTCATATTACAGCAGAATAATACAAATAAGGGGAAATGAGAGAGTGGAGGATGGCAGGCCTAAAGTTAAATTCTTAGAAAGTGGGTATTTGGGTAAATAAAGGTGATAGCGCCTGTCTGTTGCAGGCTGTTGTCATTCAGACATTGTTGTATTAGTTGGCATTGCAAATTTAGCAAACAAGCAATTTCTTGCATCCAAATTCAGGCCTGAATCAGCAGCAGAATTACCATTTATAATTATATCAATATTATTATTTCTTCATTATTTAAAGCAAAGTGTAGATGTGTGGGTTCAACACAGCAGCACATAACAAGTGTTTTCAGTGTTTGTACATATGAATGTGATTTCTTGTCTACTTTGACCCTAAAGAGAAAAGCTGCGTTCTGTATGTAACCCACTTGTAGGAAACACATTCAATGACTAGGTTCGAAAAGAGCTCATTTGTCATAGACCTAAATAACCAGAATGAACAACACCAAACACCCAGAACTTGCAAAAGTAAACTCTTTAGTGAGTATTATGAGGTAAAGGTTTACAACATTTGAATAAACAGTAATATGAAAAATAATAAAGAAAATAAAATGGCGCCTTTCAAATATTAAAGTCTTATTCCCCTTTTAGTTAAGTACCGGTACTGTTTTGTGTTTCAAGATGTTTCTCTGATCAATCCATGTGTGTTGTCCCTTTATGTATCACTGTTGTGTGACAGTCACCAACTGTAGTTAGTAGAACTTCTCAAGGATCTGCGGGAGGCTCGCCATCTATGGATCATCGAATCACTCCATCCAATCTCTGGATCCTCTTCATATGCAGGGACTTCTATGAAGACCAGGGGTCTCCAAAAAACCTGACCTGTTTATTTAAGTAAACAGGACCTTTAAGTTAAATCTAATTGTTGTACAACATAACTAAAGCATAATGACAGTTTCCTTTAACTTTTAATCTACATTACACTAAAGTTCAAATATTTCCAAGTTATAAATCAAGTGCTTATAAATGAATCATTGAATAATAATTCAAACATTTAAACAATAATTTTAAATCATAAGAAAATGTATTCATCATGAGTTTCACTTTTAGAGACCATGAGATTAACTTTTTAACTCACAACTGAGGTTTTAAGTGCAATTCTTAACACTATAATTCTTATAACAAAATAAATTCCCTTTTCTTAAAGTTAGAAAAATAAATCCTTCAAACATTTCCTTTAAACACATATTGACACAAGTGCTAATCACATAAACACGTACTTTGTGCTGCCTGCAGTCACATGTACTAAAAATTATACTGTTAACTAATTAGCAATGTTCATTTTAGTGCATTAAATACAGACTAAAGAATGAAATAATTACACCATGAAACATAATGCAACAATTCACTAAAGTATCTCCACATAGCTAACCCGTTCAGACATAAACAGCAGCAGCAGCAGCTAACATATCACTCTCACCGATGCGTTTTCTTCCAATGCCGAGTGTCGTCGGCTCTCAACTCTCAAGAAGGGAAAAGCGGTTCGTCTGCGTTACCGCTGAATCACCGTGCTAAACTGTAAACAAAGAGACTAATTGAAGCTAACAATAACTTTAATAATTTGCGGTAGCTTTACTACAATCAATATCTTACCGCTTTTGCTCAGTAGATAGCTGTCTGTTCGCTGCTGCGGCTGGAGTCAAAAGGAAGTGGAAACATGCTGCTTACTGACTTATTTTCTACAAAATAGGTTGAACGTGCTCGCTAATTGGCTAATCAACGGTTGGCTGCATTTGTTTGGTCAGACCGTGAACCTGAGTGCCGCCTTCAAGTGCGGTTGAAAACCAGTGTTGCATTCAAGTGCGACTAGGAAAAACATGTTACATTCGAGTGCAACTCGGAAAAAACATTAAAGATGTTTTAACACATAACAGTAAATTAAACATTAATTTCCTTTTCAGGATAACTCTATGGTTTAGTTAACCGGGTTTTACACCTGGGTTACACCTTCCCCTCCTTATATGACATGAGTCCCTTCATGTTCTCCTTTCAAGGAGTAATTACTTTCAAAGGATTCAACCAAAGCTTTGTTAAAACTGTCCACCATGGTTTGGACAAAAGCGATGAAGGGATTCCCAAGCTGTGGGTATGTGAACTTCCCTGGTGCTTTTCTGACACGCTCAGACCTCCGTGGAGGGTCAACTGTTTCCTCACTGTTACCATTTCCTGTTTCAACAGCTGGATTTATACCACTAAGGGTGGATGGTTGAAGCGTATCTTCTTGGGATTCACTCTCAGACACAGGTAGGTTAGCTGGAGTGCATTCATTGGTTCTTTCTCTTGTTCCCAATTGCTCTGTTAGTTCTCCTGTCTCTCCTTCAGTATCAGTTGCAGTGTTCCCTTTTTCCATTTTATTTGCATCCTTTTCATTCGCCATGTCATTTTCAGGTTCATGAGCAACAGGCAAGTTTCCTTCCATTTCCAGTTCAACTGATCTTTTTTCCACAGGTTCTTGTTCCACAGATTCCAGTTCAGGTAAGTTTCCAGTTCCGATTGGTGCGTCAATTCCAGTAAATGTGTCAATTCCGGTAAGTGTGTCAACTCCAGTAGTCATGTCAATTCCAGTAAGGGTGTCATTTCCAGTGGTTGTGTTAATTCCAGGAAGTCTTGTCTCAATAATTTTGACTGAATGAAAGCATTGATCATTTTCCTCCTCATCCTCAGAGGATGAAGGCTGTTCATCAGCTTGATTTGATGTCTGTCTCGTTCTGGGCCTACGAGTAGGTTTAGGCTTTGCCATTTCTTCTTGTGGTTCAGAGAGAAACCCACATGGTAATAGAAGATCACGATGCAATGTACGTGAGGGACCGTCTTGGCCTTCTGGGCACACTGTATAGACAGGTAGGTCTCCAGCCCTTTTCTGTACTACATAAACTGTCGGTTCCCACCGATCAGCTAATTTGTGTTTACTGCGAAGGCGGAGATTTCGCACAAGGACTCTGTCTCCTGTTTCAAGTGTGGACTCTCTCACTCTGGCATCAAATCTTTTTTTGTTTTTGTCAGCTACTTTCTTTGAATTTTGAATTGCAAGCTGGTAGCTTTCCTTCAAGTGAGTCTTTAGACTTTTCACATACTGCGAATGTGAAGTGGACGAACTGTCTTTGACTGGTAACCCGAATGCAATGTCAATGGGCAACCTAGGTTGGCGTCCGAACATGAGTTCGTAGGGTGAAAACCCCGTAACATCATTTTTTGTACAGTTGTATGCATGCGTAAGTGGTTTTACATGTTCACGCCACCTTGTCTTTTCCTTAACCTGCAGAGTTCCCAGCATACTAAGCAGTGTACGATTAAAGCGTTCTACGGGATTCCCCCTAGGATGATATGGACTTGTTCTAACTTTACGAATGCCAGCTAAAGCACAGAGTTCTTTAATGGTCTGCGACTCAAAATCACGACCTTGGTCGCTGTGGAGACGTTCTGGGAACCCGTAATGACTGAGGAACTGCTCCCACAAACATTTGGCGACTGTGCTAGCTTTCTGATCTTTTGTTGGTATAGCAACAGCATACTTCGTAAAGTGATCCGTTATGACTAGGATGTCTTTGGTGTTATGACTATCCGGTTCTAACGACAAAAAGTCCATACAAACTAGTTCCAAGGGTCTGCTGGTTTGGATGTTGACAAGGGGTGCTGCCTTTTCCGGCTGCCTTTTTCTCCTTACACATCTCTCACATTGTTTGATTTTTGTCTCGACATCATATGCCATCTTTGGCCAATAGAACCTGGACCTGACCAGCTCTAGGGTACGTTCAACTCCCATGTGCCCCATCTCGTCGTGAAGACTAGTGAGCACTGATGACTTTAGTACGTTAGGCAGGACAAGCTGACACACCAGTTTACTGTCGCACTGCCTTCTCCTGTACAACAGGCCATCCTTTAGTTCAAGACGGTTCAGCTCTCTGAAAATCAGCCGACTTTCAGGTGATTCAGATTTTAGACTGGCAGGTGCAAGTTCTCCAGACTCAATCAGCTCGATGACTTGGCTGATAACAGGGTCTGCTCTTTGCAGTTTGGCTAGCTCTTCTTTACTGTGCTTAGGGACTGTGAGCAGACCGTCTTGGACTCCCTCCTCCTCAAACTCTGCAGGAATGGCCTCGGGGTGGATAGCGAGGGACTCTACGAAGCAAGGAGAAGGTAAGTCTTTCAGATATGCAATAGTGTGACTCTGACAGACTGCTTTAATAGCTTCTGTGGGACAGAGGTTATCATCTTTTGAGCTGAGATGATGGGAAGTGAAGGTGTGAATCCTTTCGCTTTCCTCTTTAGACTGATCGTCGTTGACCAACTCACCGTGAGGCCTCCTGGACAAGGCGTCGGCGTCTTGGTTCTGCTTTCCGGCTCTGTAGGTGATGTCAAAAGTAAAGGTGGATAACTCAGCTAACCAACGATAGCTAGCAGCATCCAGCTTAGCAGTAGTGAGTATATACCTCAGCGGGTTGTTATCTGTGACTACTGTAAAGGTGTTGCCATAGAGGTAGTCGTGGAATTTATCAGTGATAGCCCACTTGAGAGCTAAAAATTCCAACTTGTGTGCTGGGTACTTAGCCTCACTGTGTGATAAGCCTCTACTCGCGTAGGCAATGACACGAGTTTGTCCATCCTGAACCTGATATAACGCCGCGCCAAGCCCAGTTGTGCTGGCATCTGTGTGGAGGACATACGGCAGCTTGGTGTTGGCATATCCTAACACAGGAGCAGATGTGAGCTTTTCAATTATTTCCTCAAAAGCTTGTTGGCAAGCAGGAGTCCATCTCTCAGCAAATGGCTCTTTGGGGTGGAAATATTTGCAGTCACTTTTAGTTTGCTTACGCCCCTTTTGAGTTGGTGGGTAGCCAGCAGTTAAACTGTTTAAGGGTTTCACGATCTTGGCATAATCTTGGACGAATCTCCGGTAATACCCAGAGAACCCAAGAAAAGATTTGAGCTCCTTCAGCGTTTTCGGCATCGGCCAGGTTTTAAGGGCCTTAACTTTCTCTGGATCGGTTTTAATGCCGTCTCTAGATACGATGTGGCCCAAGTAGCGCACTGATGTTTGAAAAAACTGGCACTTTTCTGGCGATAGCTTGAGACCATGTTCTCTCAGACGATTTAAAACATTCAGCAAGCGAGCTTCATGCTCCTCCAAGGAGCTAGAAAAGACAATTATGTCATCAAGGAAAACTAGTGCTTCGCGAAGATGGATGTCGCCCATACACTTCTCCATCAAGCGCTGAAAAGTGGACGGTGCGTTAGTTATTCCTTGTGGCATCCGGTTCCATTCATAAAATCCCAAAGGACAGACAAAGGCAGTTTTTTGTTTGTCACTCTCCTCCATTTCAATTTGGTAGTAGCCGGATTTTAAGTCCATCACTGTAAACCACTGAGCCCCAGCGAGTGCAGAGAATGATTCCTCCAGGTTGGGTAACGCATACGCGTCTCTGATGGTCTGGAGGTTCAACTTTCTGTAATCGACGCACAATCTGACGTCACCATTTTTTTTCTTAACCACGACAATGGGTGACGAGAAAGGGGACTCAGATTCTCTTATGACTCCGGCTTTGAGGAGGGTTTGAAGATGGCGACGCACTGCTTCATAGTCTTGTGGATGGATAGGGCGTGATCTCTGCTTAAAAGGTGTTTCATCTTTTAGTTTGATGTGATGCTTTACCTTTGTTGCATGCCCGAAATCAAGCTCATGCTGAGCAAAGACATCAGCATAATCACTTAGCCTCTGTGTTATCTTTGTTTTCCAATCTTCAGGAACTGGAGAGTCACCGAAGTTAAACTTCAGCTTTGGACTTTCATCCGGTGCTTGCTGACTGGAGATGCAGGCTGTGTACTGCAGCTTGTCAGGTTGAGAGGGTTCTTTATTCAGGTGAGTCGGTTCTTGGTTAGGGTCTGCTTCATGCACAATCTCATGAGCAACTGTCAGTTCAGCAATGACACAGTTAGTGGGCAGTATTATGTCATGGTCTGATTCATTTCTCAGTATTACAGGTACTTTATAAGGAGCCTGTGTTGGTATCGTGATGAGACATCGATCTATGAAGATTCCACCAGGTAGGTTTGAGTTAGATGGTTCTTCCAGCAATGCCCATTCTTCACTGCCCACCGCTCTGGCACCAATAAAACCTTGCAGGAGGACTTTTTGGCCAGCGGGAATGACTTCAGGTGTGCTGCCTCTGAGTTTGACAATGCCATGGGTGCCGCTGGAGTACTGCTGGTGTCTGCGTTGTAGAGCTTTTAGTACTTGGACATAACCACAGAGGGTAGCAGCTTTCAAAGTATCATCATCACAGAACTCCTCATAGAGAGGGTCAAGGGTGTTTGTACCAATGAGTACTTGTATACTGCTATTTGAGCGGTTGTCATGCACTACCAAGGCTAAGGTCTGCACCTCAGGTTCTGAAGCTATGAACTCCTTGGGAAACTTCATGTTTAGCTCTACATAGCCAAGGTAAGGGATAGGCAGGCCGTTAGCTCCATCTACCTCGAGTATATTGTCGACAGGCTCAATTGGGCATTCTGACAGGTATTCATCATAGAATGACTGGGATACAGTTGTAACCTGAGAGCCTGTATCAATCAAACAATTACTCTCCACTCCATTAACGGTCACATTGGCAGTGCATTTTCGTCCAACAAGTCTTTTCAGGATCCTTTTAGGTCCAACTAGCTGCTCTTTTAGCGTTGCTTTGAGTTTGGAGTTTTTCTTTTGATTGGAACTTTTCTTTTCATCAGTAGTGTCTTGTTTGTTGTTAGAATTTTCTCCTTTATCAATAGTGTTTTGCTTTGGTTCGGGACTTTTCTCTTTGTCGGTTCCTATCTGTCCCTCCATAGGAGCCGTTACAAGTTTAAAGTGCCATTAGGGGTGTTCTCCCTATCCCAAGCTTTTTGTTTTTCTTTTAGTTCTTCTCTTTTGGCTTCAACCAGTGTTGGGTTTGGGGGGTTGTTACAGCTTGTGGCAATATGGCCATCTTCCCCGCATTTAAAACAATACCAGGGTCTGGGTCTCTGAGCCGTTTGCTGTGTTAGTGACTGTTTAAAGCCACTAGGCTTTGCTTGACTTGGATTAGCTTTCTTTGTCTTTGTCATTTTTGGTTTGACTGATGTATCTCCTTTGACTACAGAGAGAGCTGCAATCTGTGCTTGCATGCTACTGATCTGTTTCTGTAACTGCTCAATGAGTGAAGGCATTTTGTTATCTTGGATTGGCATACCAAACTCACTCACCTCACTTGTACATACAGCCTGTGTGTTAGCTTGAGCTTTAGCCTTGGAAAGTCCTAGGTGGTGTTTCATTCGACTAACTTTTGCTGCTTGCTTGTCCTCCTCGGTGCGCAACATCAACAGGAACTCTGAGAAGGTGGGTGGATTACGCTGCCTTTGCTCTAGCTGGAGTGTTGCAATGAGTGAGTTGTTCCAGCACCCTCTACAGAATTGTTTGAGCAACTGTTTGTCTGCGTCACAGGTACTTACAACTTTCTTTTTCACTACCTCGTTCAGACATGACTGCAGCCTATGAAGATAGTCGGATGGCTTTTCTCCTGAATTTTGGTGAGTATTGAGAAATTTAGCAAACAACTCATCACCATCCTCTACCGTTGCATACGCGGAGTCAAGCACGTCTAGGTAAGTACGAGGAGTGGCTCTGGGACCTAAAGATTTCACAACATGAGCAGCAGGGGGTAGAAGGCTGTCGACCATTTTTCTCACTAACTGCGATTGAGAGACAGTGGAATCAGTCAGGTAAAATTCAACACTAGATCTCCATGTATCATAGTCGACCTCATGGTTGGGAAAAGGAACCCGTCCTGAGAAGGTCCTCAATTTAGCATGTGAGTGAAGCTGAGTTGCAATCTCTGTGCTCTTCACAACATGTTCCACTACTACCCGCTGTACTTCAGGTGTGCTGAGATGATCGGAAGGCAAGCTGAAACTGCGCATGGTTTCTGCTACACCAGGTGAAACCACTGGAGCTGTAGTTTGAGTAAGAGGCTGGGCTTCAGGAGATGTCAGTTTTAATTCCCTAAAAGAAGGGGACTGTTCAGTGTGATTCTGTGTGAGGCAGGATTCAGCTCCGGCAGTTTGAGAGGGGGTCAGTACATTTTCTGTTGGTAGTTGGATAGTAGGCTCCGGAGCTGCCTCAACCTCTACCACTGGGGTCTCTTCTGCAAGAGATTTAGTTATTCTAGTCAGCTCCTCTTGCAAAATGTCCTCAAACGGCTTCCCGCTCATTTTGGCTATGCTCTTAAGCTCAGACAGAAAGGTATGAGTGGTTTCAGTTCCTGCCTTACTGCTGTAAACACTAGCCAGTGTTTTTACATGGTGAGTGACTGAAGGGTTTGAAGAACTGGTCCTATACAATGGTAAGATGGGCTCAAGTGCTTGTACTGCTGTACCTGATTCAAACTCAACAATGGCCTGACCGTGAAATTCTGACAGTAAATTGTCAATATGTATTATGCGACTTATTTTTCCATACTGCTTGAGATAGTCGCCAATTTCATCATCTGTAGGAGTACCAGACAACCCATTGACTATAAGGGAGTTAGGCACTTTAATACCCTCCCTCTCAACAATCTCCATTTCAAAAAGTTACTAGAAATCAGGGTCAAGGGCTATATAGTTCAAAATGTTCAAAGTAGGTTTTTTTTTTGTATATTCTTGTTCTTGCAATCAAATGAGATGTTCATGTATGGCTATAATGGTCCATTCACAGAGCTCCTGGCTGGCTCGCCAAGTTTTTCTGTAACCCACTTGTAGGAAACACATTCAATGACTAGGTTCGAAAAGAGCTCATTTGTCATAGACCTAAATAACCAGAATGAACAACACCAAACACCCAGAACTTGCAAAAGTAAACTCTTTAGTGAGTATTATGAGGTAAAGGTTTACAACATTTGAATAAACAGTAATATGAAAAATAATAAAGAAAATAAAATGGCGCCTTTCAAATATTAAAGTCTTATTCCCCTTTTAGTTAAGTACCGGTACTGTTTTGTGTTTCAAGATGTTTCTCTGATCAATCCATGTGTGTTGTCCCTTTATGTATCACTGTTGTGTGACAGTCACCAACTGTAGTTAGTAGAACTTCTCAAGGATCTGCGGGAGGCTCGCCATCTATGGATCATCGAATCACTCCATCCAATCTCTGGATCCTCTTCATATGCAGGGACTTCTATGAAGACCAGGGGTCTCCAAAAAACCTGACCTGTTTATTTAAGTAAACAGGACCTTTAAGTTAAATCTAATTGTTGTACAACATAACTAAAGCATAATGACAGTTTCCTTTAACTTTTAATCTACATTACACTAAAGTTCAAATATTTCCAAGTTATAAATCAAGTGCTTATAAATGAATCATTGAATAATAATTCAAACATTTAAACAATAATTTTAAATCATAAGAAAATGTATTCATCATGAGTTTCACTTTTAGAGACCATGAGATTAACTTTTTAACTCACAACTGAGGTTTTAAGTGCAATTCTTAACACTATAATTCTTATAACAAAATAAATTCCCTTTTCTTAAAGTTAGAAAAATAAATCCTTCAAACATTTCCTTTAAACACATATTGACACAAGTGCTAATCACATAAACACGTACTTTGTGCTGCCTGCAGTCACATGTACTAAAAATTATACTGTTAACTAATTAGCAATGTTCATTTTAGTGCATTAAATACAGACTAAAGAATGAAATAATTACACCATGAAACATAATGCAACAATTCACTAAAGTATCTCCACATAGCTAACCCGTTCAGACATAAACAGCAGCAGCAGCAGCTAACATATCACTCTCACCGATGCGTTTTCTTCCAATGCCGAGTGTCGTCGGCTCTCAACTCTCAAGAAGGGAAAAGCGGTTCGTCTGCGTTACCGCTGAATCACCGTGCTAAACTGTAAACAAAGAGACTAATTGAAGCTAACAATAACTTTAATAATTTGCGGTAGCTTTACTACAATCAATATCTTACCGCTTTTGCTCAGTAGATAGCTGTCTGTTCGCTGCTGCGGCTGGAGTCAAAAGGAAGTGGAAACATGCTGCTTACTGACTTATTTTCTACAAAATAGGTTGAACGTGCTCGCTAATTGGCTAATCAACGGTTGGCTGCATTTGTTTGGTCAGACCGTGAACCTGAGTGCCGCCTTCAAGTGCGGTTGAAAACCAGTGTTGCATTCAAGTGCGACTAGGAAAAACATGTTACATTCGAGTGCAACTCGGAAAAAACATTAAAGATGTTTTAACACATAACAGTAAATTAAACATTAATTTCCTTTTCAGGATAACTCTATGGTTTAGTTAACCGGGTTTTACACCTGGGTTACATGTAGCTGCTACGGTTTTGACTCTAATGCAAATCAGTGTCGCAGTTTGTCATCATGATTGCTCCGAAGCAAAGATAATGGCAGATCTTATCTGCACTGATCGGGTGATTTATTGATAACGAGAAGGGACCTGAGTGTAATTATCCCGGTACCACACTGGCTTGGATGTAAAGTGCAGCATCACTGCCCCATGAATTTCAATGTGTCTCACTTTTCAAGGCAAATCCTATCCCAGACAAGTTAAATTTGTATCTAGATACGCAATGCAATACACTGTGATAAAGATTTGATGTTATTTTTTAAGTAATTATAAAGTTTCTGGGGGAAATCATTTTTTCAGGTTTGGTCGATAACTTTATGGCTTGGAGGGTCGATTTGTCACTAAAATGCTGCAGACTGTGCATCATTTAGATAGATCTCCCAACTTTTTACCAAACTAAAATCATCTCATCCACAACTACTACTGCGTTTGTACAATTTGCAAAATAACGCTGTTTTTAAGACAAAGTAAACAAACATTTCTGAATATTTTTTTCCCCAGGTCATCACTCTTAATAGGAATGTTTTTTTTTACCGTTTTGTGTTCTGGAACAAAACATCATGGTGGTGTTTTAGGGCGGATGAGTGCCCCATGAATACACCTCCCCACATAGCAGTGCCTGCAGGTAATGTATTTTTTTATATATTCGTGCAGCACAGGATTCTGGGAGGTGGTATTTTCAGATCTGCTCTGAATTGCCCTAAGAGATGTTCTCGGCTCTGAAACGAACAAAAAAATGTTCTTTTAGTGGGGCCGCTTTAAAAAAAATCACTGCACCACATCTCTTTATGGCCGTTTGATTTATGAGTGAAGCTCAGAGAAAACAAAAGCTGTGGGAAAAGAAGTATTTATGGATAAATAACACACCAGACACAGAATATATTGATGCATCTTCTTCTACCAGTTAAAAGGAATTGGAATGATTGTGTTTTTGTGCCAATTATTGCCATTTAATGCATCTGTTTTCCAAAGAATATAAAACGTATACAACATATTTCTGCATTGGTCCCAGCTGCTGAGGGCTCTGAACTGTTTTGTCTTCTCCTGTTATGTTATGGGTTTGCCAGGCTCTCCTGCATTGATAAGCTAACGTGCTAATGTTGCTAAAGTGGTGTTATACGTAATAAATTAGCCGACAGAGAATGCCACCTTTGTGGTTGCAGCTGTGACTCATTTATCATTTTAGATCATCAGGCTGGACAATAGAATGAGGGAATGCCGCAGGGAAAGCCTTTTTCCTAAACCTCCCATCCCAGACCTCAGTCCAGATCCTACCAGCCCCCCCTGAGGAGTCTCAGGGCTTCACCCAAGATGGTCTCCCCATCTATATTTTATTTGACTGGCTGAATGTGGCTGCAGCGTATTAATTTGAAGTGTGCCCACGTTGATTTTCATAATTCCTGACTCTGTGAAGTCATAAAATCCCGGAGCTCCTCGGCGTGAGCAAAAAGAACGGAAAAGGCATCGAGGGAGAGAGCAAGACGAGAGATCACACAACCTCTTTTTCCCTAAAAAATAGTGCCGGAGTGCGTTGCCTCCAGCTCTCTGCAAGAAATCCTCCTTCCCTCTCCACGTTCTTTCTAATTCACCACATAGCCGTAAAATGGTTCCTACCCCAAAAAATCACAAGGGATTCAGAGGCCTTCTTGATTTGTAAGTGAGGAATCCCTGCAAAATAATGATAGTAGTTGAACCATTTTTCTGAATTGTAACTTGTAAAATTAGCCGACCATCTCTGCAGGCGTAGATGGAGCTATGGGGTGGGGCTGGAATTTAAAATAACCCTTTCCTACAATGACTTAGTCGAACTCCGTACAGATGGACGACGAGACAAAACGTCTCCAAAGGCTGATGGAAGGAAATGATGATCCGCCATGATTCACCTCCTGGTGAGCAAACACCTTCCTGGGGGTCCAGAGTAAAAACAAAACTGCTTTCTGATCAGAAATGGTTGGAAAACCTCCTCATTAAAACATCATACCTGCCAGATGTTCATGGAGGGCTCATTGAAGCAGAAACTATAATAGTTTCCTTTTTACAGATTTTCCAGTAAAACATGAATTTGGATAAAAATGGTTTCAGAAGAGCCACATTCATCATCGTCAAAACACAACAACGCCCTCATTATATGTCCAGTTACTGCAGCTTATTAGGTATAATAGTGGAACATATGACATTCATATGAAATCTAAAAGGCTAATTCCTCTCTGATACGTCCCAATATTCAAATCAGTGTGTTTACAAATGTGTTTACAAAGTCTATCCACTACTAATAACATATTATATAATATTCATACTGGTCATCTTTACATTCACTGCCAACATGTTTCTCAAACAGGCCTTTACAATCATCACAACCTTTTCCCTCCGTTTGGCGCCGCTGAGGACTCGTACTCCCTATGATGATGGCACACTCGGTAAAAAGCATTGCCAGCAAACATAATCAGGCGGCAATTAAGTTTGCCTCTAATGAAAAGGAATTTGCCAAAGCAAATTGGCAAAGCAGAATCAGTTGTGTATATAAACACATTCTTTTGCAGGCGGTATGACGGCTGTATTTTGCTGTCAACACAGAGTGAAATGAGAAACCTTACACTAAAGTCCTGTATCAAGAGTTTGATTTCACCCTCCATAGGGCCCCCAATAATCGAATGGCTCTGAAATGCTTCCAGTAAATCCTTTTCAGCGTAGTCCTCCTCCTGCTCGCCTCCCAACCCCCTACACACTAATTAAAAATATACTTTACATCATAACAAATGTCACCACAGCGTATAGCTTCTCTCCCTCTATAATCACCTTCCACTGAAATCCCTCCAGCCTTTCTCGTTGCATCTTCTTCCCCCCGTCGACGGATCGTGGGGGCCAGAGAAATGTGGCTTTTTTTTTTGGCAGAGAACAATGGGAATCGGAATCATTTCAGCGGTACATAATTTATCGAGGCCTCGCTAATAGCGCTCCTGTAAGACTCGTCTGATTTTTTCCTACTTCATCAAAAAAAAATCCACACCGCTTGTAGTGGATATCTGTCTGAAATGCTGCAAAACGCACTTGTATGTGTTTTGTGTTGCATCTGTTCTGTGCTGCTTTTATGATAGCGGGTGAAGAGAGAGACAGAAAGAGAGAGAGAGGAGGGGTGAAGGCCACGAAGGCAAACTGAAGACAGCGTGTGTAGCGAGGAGATGTGAGAGATGTAGCGGGAATCCATTCTTAGAGTCTCTCCTCCATTAAATATTCCATCAGAAGCTGCTCTGGTTGCCACACTGCTGGGAAGCAGGCAGACCAACTCTTCATCTGTAACACAGTGTTGGCTTTACAGGCCCACAGTGGACGGCTCTTAGTACATACAAGGAGCCATGTGGTGAATTAAAACTATCATTACGTGCCTCGCCAAGGTGTGTGTGTGTGTGTGTGTGTGTGTGTGTGTGTGTGAGGATATCTCTGCTACGATTCCAGTATGTGCTTTGCTTGATACACAAATACTTAAAGGGATATTTCACCGTCTGCATGAAGCTTTGTGTGTTAGAAACTCACAAAAAGAGACTACAGACCTGTTACAGACCAGTGGGTGGGACCGACTGAGACTACAGACCTGTTACAGACCAGTGGGTGGGACCCACTGAGACTACAGACCTGTTACAGACCAGTGGGTGGGACTCACTGAGACTACAGACCTGTTACAGACCAGTGGTGGGACCCACTGAGACTACAGACCTGTTACAGACCAGTGGGTGGGACCCACTGAGACTACAGACCTGTTACAGACCAGTGGGTGGGACCCACTGAGACTACAGACCTGTTACAGACCAGTGGGTGGGACTCACTGAGACTACAGACCTGTTACAGACCAGTGGTGGGACCCACTGAGACTACAGACCTGTTACAGACCAGTGGGTGGGACCCACTGAGACTACAGACCTGTTACAGACCAGTGGGTGGGACTCACTGAGACTACAGACCTGTTACAGACCAGTGGGTGGGACCCACTGAGACTACAGACCTGTTACAGACCAGTGAGTGGGTGGCGGAGAGCGATTTCTCTGGTAGGCGGTGTTCTCGATCAGTGGGAGTGGCCTGCGGAGCTGTGCATTGTGGGAGTTGTTGTTAAGAAGGTACCAAATTTCTAAATATATTTTTACATTTCAACCACATATATGACCCACTTTCAATACAGCTTCATGTTTCCAGCGGTGAAGAATCCCTTTGATTTCTCCGTTTCAGAAGCTGTGCATTTTTTTTTTTTTTTTTTTTTTAGAACCGACACAATTATCTTTCTTGATTTGTTCTTATTTTTCTTTGGTGGTAAAACTCTTGAGAAGACAGCAAATTACTAGGCAACCGCGACAGTTTTTTCTTTTTTCACATTTTTTTTGCTATGGTACAGAAATGACTTGGGATTTGACGACTCGGGGACGACATTGTGATGTTTTCTTAGAAGCTTATCGGAGATAAGTGGCATCTCAACAAGGTCCCTCTCCACATCAGCTATTCTCCTTTTCCCCAAAGTTTACCACTGTGTGCCAACGCCGGCCTCCTTCTTAACTAATCCCACCCTCCCTCTACTCTGAACCTGAACCGACCCCCCCGCCACCACCACTCTCTGCAACCTTCATGTTGCTCAGCTTGCTATTTCCAGAAAAAAAAACAGCATTAAATTACCCACAGTTTGCATGGATAGTTAAACGGCTAATATAGCCACGATGCTGCCTCTCCCGCTGAGAAAATGTACCTGACGCTCCCAAATCGGAGCTGTACCTTTTTAGAAACAATGAAGCGATGGATCTGGGTCAGGACGGGCCTCAGTGGCGCCGTGAGTTTCCAGGAGAGATTTCCCAAAACCCTCTTATCTGCCAACGAAGGAAGGTAGGAGAAAAAAAATGGGGACAACACCGAGCAGATAATGAGCATCACTGTCGGATGACTATAGTGTTATTTATGAAAACATACTGTACTTCTAATGACCCGACACACAAAAACCCCACTCCACTGACACGGGAAATTCATCATTTCTAACTATCTCCTTCAAAGCGTAGCCACCAGATCTACAGGAGAAACGCATGCAACAACAATGGGAATCATCGGGGGAAAAGATATCGTAGATATCCTTCACGTCGTTTGTTTCTGGTCGGTGAGCCGTCTGCATGAGGTCTGTGCAGAGACTCAGGTTAGCCTCCTCTCATCTGGATTCTGTCAGGCTATTAGCGAGGTATATGGAGAGGCTCTGTTCCATTAAGCGAGACGCAGCCGAGAGCCGGCGACTATAATTACACACTAATTTCGACTCGCTTCCAGAATAGACAAATGGCAGAGGGATGGGTGGAGAGAGAGAAAAGAGAGACTGTAAAGAGTAATGGGCAGGAGGGAGATGAACACAGGGAGTGTTTTTGGTAAACAAGAGGGGGAAGAACCAGAGGGATAATAGAAAACATCACATGGACGGACCTGGAGAGCTAGACTTTGAAGCTTTGAGGAGATATGCGATGTCATCACAATGTTGAGTCGAACCCCAGAAGGAAACCCAGAAGCTAGAAAAAAGGTATTTTGGCAATTCTGGCATTTCTCATTGGACTGAACAGGTCCAGTACCCAGTTCTTACTAAATCCATGGTGTCCACATGAACTAAATGCTGCCTCAGCACCAAAACAAGTTGCTGTTTTACCAGGTTTTTTTTACCGATTAAAGACATTTTAGCTTTTGTTATCTTTGGACAGAGACGAGTAGCTTTTTCTAGAGATCTTTTTATCTCGCCCTCTGTAAGAAAGTGAATGAGCACATTTCTCAAAGTGTTTTACGTTCTTATCTAGTTTATTTTTCATGGAATCAATCCCCATTTTTCATCATATTTATGGTCGCTGTTTTTTGTTTTTGTCTTTTTATTGCATTATTTATGTTTTTGGATGTATCGTAATGGTGTCGTCCGACATTTTCATGATTGATGCAGATTGCATATCAAAGCACGTGGAATGAATTACACATATATCATCCAGCACATCTTTACCTCATTGAGAACAGCCTCAAGGTTTACTGGTCACACTCTTTACACCACGTCGCAGTTGGAAGTTTTACAACTGTCGAAGTACGGGGCTTTTATTGTGAAGGACTCACAGGAAACACTTAATAAAAGTCACAAAATCAACCACAACTGAAATTTTTAGGATTATGTTGAGTTTTGAGGGCCGGAGACACATAAAAAAACTAAAATTATGGTGCAAATTTTTAACACAGACCAAATTCCATCACAATATCATGCATTCGTCCCAACTAGATCATATTTTCAGCGAATCACATCCATCAAGAGACTAATCAAAATGACAGCTGAGCTTTGAGGCGTTTCATACCTCGATAACATGAAGCTTAATAGATGATGAGATCTTGAGATTTCCTGCGTGTGGAGGTTCTTATGAAAAATGCATGTATGATTAGGCAGCGAGACAGGCTGGTACTCGTCTCCCATAATTCAGAAAGCCCTATATATATATATATATATGTATGGGAAGGCTGATCAGCAGGCGGTGAGGGGTCACGGAGCCGGGCTGATTGTTGGAGCAGGTCTACTCTGCACCACGGCTCTCTCCATCACAGTGGCCGCTCTGACAGGAGGTCTCCTTCGGGGTTAACGAGATTCAGATCCATGGCTGCTTCGGGGCCTCGTCGCCACTCGCCGCACTCGAGACACTCGAGCGGGAACTCGAGAGATTTTCCGTCCCCGTCTCGTGGATATCTGCTCCTTCCTCCACTGCATGCATCATAATCATCTTCTCTTCATCCCGTCGTGGTAAAAACCTCTGTGTTTCTTCTCTGTGTTTATCGAGGCTGCTCAGCCGATCGCTAAATTTAGCTTTTTGTTTCGCAGTCGTGCTTCGGGGAGCGTTTCTTTTTTAGTTGTGTATACACTCTTTTATTCCTGGAATTTCCTGTCTCTTTGTCTTTCTCTCTCTGTCTCCGGCTGTGGATGGACTCTTTGGACCCTGTTGTTATTATATCCAGGCTACTAACGGCCCACGGTGGATAAGGACGCCGCTTATTAAAAACTAATGATATCCAGAAGCGTTATTGTATGAGGTCTGGGGACACGGTGTAATGCTAAACAATGTCATCTGCTTTATTGTTCTTCTCTTTATACTCTAGTTTGTCTGCCTAAAGTGTGTTATTCTTTCTCAGGCAGTCTAATAAAAGGGCGTTTCCATGAAACTTCACCTATATGAAAACTTTTTCATGAACTAGACCGATTTCTTTAATTATGGGCAAATCCCACAGCCAAACTGGGAGTGCATGATGGTGCAAAATAGTGCCATGGCTCAATGGGAGGTTGGGTTTTCGTTCAGTCCACCACTAAATATCTCAAAATCTCTTCCATTTTGTCCAGTTATGGTTCCCTACACTATAAGGTTGGCCACACAATGGAATACAGATATTCATGATTCCCAGAAGAATCCAAATGACCTCACTTCTTAAAGTGCCATCATCTGGCCAAATTTTCTCTCTTTTTTTGGGGGGGTTTTTGACCAAATACCTGCAAAACAATCCACATTCTACCTTTCGTGTCTCGGGTCAAATGGATTCGCTGTTTTAGTTCAATCTGGTTTCGGAAAGCAAACATTTTTCTCTTCTGTGAGATCTGCCATTACTTATTCATCCGAGGGAATCATTCCCAGACTTAAAGACGAGAGGCTGTGAGTGGAGATAATCTTGAATTTTTTTTTTTTTTTTTTTTTTTAAGAGACTTCATCAATACCCAGAACCCTTCCATGCGGTATCTATCCACAGTAATGCCCATTAAACATTCACAAGATATAGAATGAAAGATGTCTGCCTGAAAGAGAAATATGATATATCTATCATATATATATGACAGCCTTATGAATCAGCTTCATTGCATGGCCACCCTGCTAACAGCTATATGCATGTGGAACAAGACAAACTTGCTTACAATTGACAGATGAGGGGAAAGCAGTGTGTGTTGTTTGTGTTTGCCAACATGCTGCTCTCCTGCTGACCTACATACAGATCCCAGATCTGTCTCTGCATGGAAACCCGGCAGAAGGGAGCGCTGTCACGCCTTCGCTCAGCGGCAGCTATAGGATTGTGATGTTATCTTCGTTCTCGGTTCTCATGACAAACATTTGTGTAAACAAGGATTGTTTATGCATTCATCATGTGAAGATTTCTATGTACAGAAAACAAAATCCCACTGCATGAAGAGGACTCTGCACTTCTGTGACATGTCTTGTTTCACAAGTAAAGGATTAAAATCAATACCAGAGAAAGGCTTTTTTATTTATTTATTTTCATTCTTTTCAAAACCCGACCTCTACTTTACCCACAATGCAACTCAACCAGCAAAGGTTTAGTCAGATATTCAGGTGTGCTATGCTAGTTAGCGAGGTCAAGTAATCTCACTTTTTTATAAATCCACACCCCCAACGACACTGACTCATGTGACATCACTTGAGGACATGTATTATGACTTGTGGAGCCACAAACGGCGTAATACAACCAGCAAGAGTACTCCAATGGTACTCCAATAGTACTCCAGTACTCCCACACCGGACCGAAAATCGGCGTCTTTGAGAGAGTCGGCGTCCGTGACATGAGTCTGCTTGGTGTGGTTGCTCGAATTGGCCCACGTCGGCGTTCATTTCAGCCGATTCAAATGTGTAATCCGCCAAGCGAGTCGGTGACTCTTTTACCATTCTGATTGGTGGAGGCTAGCAGCTTGACTAGCGAATCAGTGAAGTGACGATGGTAAACATACCAGATAACCAGTGGAATCGAAGAAGGTGGTCTAGAGAGGACCGCCTACTTCCGGTTTTCGTGTTTTTTGGCCCACAATACAGATTAGCGCCGCCTGTTGTTTTGGAGACATTACATCTCGCGCAAGCGCGGAACGTATGGCGTCGGCTGTAGTTCCGTAGGTGTGAACCGGCCATGTCGTTGTTCGAGTCGGCCATGTTAAGTAGCCAGACTTCATTTACCGACGCAAATCGGGCAGTCGGTCCGGTGTGGACCCGCCTTTAGACCTGTAAACACACGTTGATGTAAATTGGTGCACCTCTCCTTTAACTGTTATAGTTTCAGGATGGTTCACTTTTCCTACTTTCAAATGTAACGGGTGATAAATATGAGTTTTGTGCGACTTATTCAGTTCATCTAGTACTAATACACAACGCATACAAGGTAAATGCATCATGGGAGAACCAGGTTACCAACATGCGGGGCATATTTGTACAATGGCAGCATAAATCTTGCAACTCTAATAGAAAAACAAACCCTCTCTCATTCTCTCTCTCTCTCTCTCTCTCTCTCTCTCTCTCTCTCTCTCTCTCTAGCTGTGAAAGAAATCCCAATTCAGGGGGTCAACATGCCACACGTCCACACTCCAAGAAAACCATAGCCGGGAGCTTTAATAACACAATCTGACAGTTTATATATTTTATTCTTTCAACTTCTATCTTTTTTTTTTTTCTTTTTTTTTTTTGTCCAAAGCAATTCCAAGAATGCAATTATCTTTTGGGCAGCGAGTGTTGCTTATTAGAATGTGTTTTAGTGCAGATTACACAATTCTCCAGCTGCAACCATTCTTTATTTGTTTTTTAATTAAATCATGTGTTTGAACAGAACATTTTCTTCTGTTTCTCTTCCTAACTGGATAGAAACATACTTTTTGTACTGCAGACTTCCCGACATTACTGTGTCTATGGCAGTGTATTTTCAAAGCAACATATTATTTCCCCTTTCAGTTTTACCTTAATTATTTTGAGGGTTTTTTTTGGCATTTGAATATTTAACACCAACAAAAAGAAATATTCCTGAGAGAACTTGAAACATTAGATGTGACAGTTCATTACTTCACATTCATCCGGCGGTGGGAACACATTTGCTCTTTAGAAATAAATGCAATAGTTCAGATTATAAGGCACCTGTGGGTGTATTTGTGTGGGGCAGGGTTTTTAAATGAATTGTCATAAAACAGTAAGTGAATCCATGAAAAGCTTTCTGGCTCATTTCTGAACGTCTCCCAGTAAATCAGAAATTAATTGGGGAAAGAAACTGTCTCGATGTAGTCACACAACACCACTCAGAGCCGAGTTAAAGGGGGAATCCAACCATTTCACACAGAAGGGTCAGTTTATTAGTCGTCGTGAGCGCCGGCCCCGGATTGGCCGTTAACGTCTTCTGTGGCTCCGGAGGAGCTTTGAGAAGTCTGAGGAGAAAAGCCAAAATAACCCCTGACAACGATTCTTCAGTTTAACTACAGATTTTCAACAGAACGCCGGCATTACGGATGTGGAGCTTGACCCACGTGGGACTAAAAGTCAGAGTAATTTAGCCTCCTGTAGCTGCAACTGAAAAATAAATGTTTTTTATTTATTCCATATAAAGCTGCTCTGTCTTTTCAGAATAAACAGCCAACTGTCAAGATCAACTCGTTTAGATTCTAAATGGTATCATTGTTAATTATGCAACACCAATGCGAACAAAACATCTGTCCTCGGCTAATTAGAGATTATTCCAGATAAGTTATAGATACAGGTGTTTGATTTATAGGTGTCACATTTGACCTATTTTAACAATAGCAGATGGGTGTATTGTGTATGTGCATCCAACCTCATATCAATATGATCTGATGACTAAAACAGTTTCCTTTGACTAAGATGAGACAAAAGTGCCCTTTTAGTCAACTCAAACCTGACTAAAAGACAAGATGAGGTTGAAATATGTTTAAAACTAATAAGAACATTTAACACAGCCGACCCAATGCAGCAGAAATTGATTTTTCGAGATGTGGGTTCCAGAAAAGCAGCAGAGAGTAAAATCCGCCCACATCAGCTGCTTGCTTCGACATTACACCATCACCACATCACAAAACAATAAAAACATAAAACATCTGTCCACATATAAACCCAAGTTTAATACAGTCATATGAAATAACATCATTATGTATGCAAATTCTACATTCAGTAATAGCACCTTGTATGGCAGCCATGCTGGCATGCAGTGGAGTAACATGGTACCTGTCCAGATAAATCTAAATATTTTGGGATTTGTGTGTGATGCATGAGATACTTTTCATCACGGGATACAAGGAAACCATTTTAAACTGAGCATCCGACCAAACCCACGTCCTCTTCGGCACTTTGGGTTCAACGTGATGCAAGGAGACATCCGTCATTCTTTCCGAATCAATTCTCTCTCTCCTCCTCTGTCACTCAGCTCGCCTGTTGTTTACAATGTTTCCCGGAGAAATGTGTCCTGACACCTGAAATGATCCACCTGCAGAACAAGGGCGTCCTTGGATTATGCCCGTGGGGAATTCTAATAAGCTGAAAAATGCCAAAAGTGCAAGGGCTTTCAGACAGGCTGTGAAGAAAAACATGCAACAAAAATATATAAATAAGAAGCCGACATAAATTACCAGCTCTTGTGAGAAGGGAAAAAAGGGGAGGGGTGCACAAATGAGACTGAATATCCTGATTACAAGCTTGATTATCAATCTGTGAAATTCTGTGAATGTTTCCACTAAGGTTTTTACCGACTGTGCTAAAAAAAATGCTTGTTTTATATTTATTGTTATTTATTTTATCACTTTTATTTATTTTGTATTTTATTTTATTTTATTTATTTTTTGTATTCTTTGTATATTTGTGTTATGGACCCCCTCCAAAACGAGATGGATATACTGCTAATAAACGTAAATATGTGTTGTTGATATGATCCGTTTATATATAGCTGCAAATAGACACAGACAGTGAACGTCTCTAACACAGTGACCTACTCATCCCCCCCCCCCCCCCCTCCCCTTCAGATGAATGGTCAGAGAGATGTGGTGCGACAGGCCGTTGAGCCCTCCTCCACTTTAATGAGGCCTGCAGCCAGCGGGGACCGCCTGGAGTGGCTCGACCGGTATGTTTCCATTACCGCCGTACAACAGCCGAGGCTGGGAATGACAGCACACATGTGGCCCACAAAACGGGGAAGCACTTAGCTCGGGGATCTTGAAGCCAAATATAAACTCGAGACGGAGAGAGGAGACGTCGTTATCAGATTCCTCCCTGAAAGATTTCAGCGATAAGAGAGAAGATGCATCGGGCCTCCAGAGAAAATGGCATTAGGAGTCGTATCAGAGTCGTTCACTGCTATTAAGGCATGCCAGAGGGGCAGTGAATGAATCTGGGTAAAGCGTATTGTTGATTTTTATACACTCTAATTTCTCTAGAAGGTGCTCAATTTGGCAGCTAAGTTATTCGAAGACACAAAAATGAAATACGACTTTGGCATTTTTAAGGCAAACACCTTTATTCTGGTATCTTTTTTCCATTAGTGACATTCATAAGGCAAACTGAGAATTCTGGATTCTGATTGGCTGGGAGGTGTGGATTCATTTTTATTAAATTCGGCCACACATATGTATGTGCAGTTCTAAGTCAAATTGTAAAGATGTGATTTCCTCATTTTTTTAAAAAAAAGATAAGAGCATGGAATATATGGTCAATTTTGGCACTGAAAATCCAGTCTCTTCCCACTCCATTTTTATCATCCAATATAGATTTTGGACAATAAGGGTGCAGGGCACATCCAGTCCACAATGTCTTTATCCTTTTACCCCCAGAATTTTTTTTTTTTCCAGTGCTGAGCCGAACCCAAGGGCCTCCCACCACCGAGGAACCCGAAGAGAAAGAAATGAGCAGAATAAGAATAGTAAAACAGTGGGAACATGTGGGTGGACCGACAGCAGATGCAGATCTGGGAGCAGTTGGAGGTGGAGAAACATTTGAATGTTTGAGACAGACTCTGAAAAT
Source organism: Chelidonichthys spinosus (assembly GCA_029853015.1). Taxonomy (NCBI): domain Eukaryota; kingdom Metazoa; phylum Chordata; class Actinopteri; order Perciformes; family Triglidae; genus Chelidonichthys; species Chelidonichthys spinosus. Next base: position 17,289,452 of record CM056840.1, read on the forward strand.
TGGAGATGGCAAACGTTAACTGCCCCGATGATCACTTTTGCACCCATTGTCAATGATAATTACTTTGCTCAACAATGAAGAAGGAAACTGGAAAAGAGAAAACCTCAGAATCAGACCGTGTGAAATAATCTGCATTGTTCAATCTAACAATGAAATGGAGAAATTCGAAAATCCTCCATCTGTACTTCTTCAGTATGTTCAAGTGCTGCTAATACTACTATTCTCAGAACTCTGTTTGCCTGAAGTTGTGTTTATACTCAGTGTGGGCAACAGCTCTGTGTTTGTCACTGGTTCACACCGATGTGTCGGCCAGAACACTACTTAGTCATGCAGTAACAGCTGGCTGTTGGTATCTGGCTGTGGTTTCTATAACAACATTTATTATGACATATTTATATGTTCATTTCAACCATGTGCAGTAATATGCATATTAGATGCGCCAACACGGATAATGCAGATATCGGTGTCTGTATCTGCAGAGATTGCTGCCTGCATTTCCTCTTTTCTTATTATTTTGTTGTGTGAACTCTTCTGGTTGCCAGTAGAGCATCTGGACCCCCACATGGGGGTGTAACCCCCAGCTAATGAGCAGGTTTTGCAGTCCGTTCTCCCTTCCAGGTCAAACAACGCCGCCGCGTGACACAGCCAGGGAGAGCAGACAGTCCAGAGCAGGATGCAATGGGCTGCATTCATTCAAAATCCGGCACCTTCCCCCAAGTTTGAGAGGAGATGTAGATGTGTTTATTTGGGCTTGAACACAAAATAAAATGTTGTTCTTATGATTGACAGCTTAGTTTTCACTCTCATTCACTCTCTGGCTCGAATGGCATCCGAGAACGTGACGACATAGTATACCTTTAACAGGACTAACAGGTAACGACTATATTGAACTCATCAAAACGATATCAATATCACATTGATCTGACGTGCCGAGTCAGGTGAGTCGAAGGTCGTAATCTAGCACGCATGACCGGATATAGGGCCCAATTAGCGTAGCGATAGCATAGCTTGGTATAGAGTGGTGAAGTCCCGCCCCTCCATTTCCGGGACATGGGTCCTCAAAAGCAAAAAATATATCAATGCGATTCAATGGGTAGATACAAATTATTTTCTGGTCCCGTTTGAATTGTGCCATGGATTTCACATATGTTCTTTGTGATATTTAAAGAAAATTTTTCACGCAAAGAAGACGACAATTAAGCGCGAAGAGTTTTGATAAAGTTAGGTTTTGTGTGAGCCGCTTTGTGAACTACAGCTCCTTGCTGTTCTCGTCGCGAATGATATACGTCACCACCCGCCGAGTCCGAAGTCCGCCGAGATGGCTGTTTCTCTGCTCCACTTCACCGCTTTTTTCCAAGGGCAGAATAAAAGTATCGAAAGGGGGGAGAACCACTATAAGTCGGGTCATGTGGAGAGCCGAGGGAGGGAAAAGGGCGATGACGTGACGTCACATACGCGACACAACATGTAGTCTTTATCATTGTGTTTTCTCAATGAATTTTAACTGAAGAATTGCACAATAAACGGTCAAACTCTTGACATGGAAAATTATAATTTAAGCCTATAAACAACATTTGTGTAATCCAAGGCATAACGACCGGGGGATCAGATAATAATTATTTTCCGTCCATTGAACACCATTCATTTTTTTCGCTCCGAAAGGACCCATGGCGCCGTTACTTCCTGCTTCCGCTTCGGCACTCTATTCTCATCCACACAGTCTCTATAGCTGCAACAACACAAAGAAATACCAAACAACAAGTCAACTTTTTTCATTCAATCACAGATCACTTGTAATGAAAGTAATTGCAACGAACAAGTGTGGACCTTAACTTTACAAAACCTGCTGAACCACACAGCTTTTAACTGCCTGATGTCAGTTTTGATATATCACCCACACACGGTTGCCGCCCCCTCCCCCCAGATACCAGTACTGAATAAACAGCATGTCAGACACAAACCCAGAAACCCATATGGCAACGTTACTTAACAACACCAACTTTTAACTTTGGGGCTTTTTCTACTATCACATTGCTGCAATGACCCAGTTTCTATCCAGAGATTATTAAAGTTTCAGATGAATCCAGTGTTCTGGGAATAAATACATAGCATTACTTTAGATTTGGACGACACAGTGGACCCGAGAATAAAACATCACAGGGTGAATTCTATAAAACTGTGAATTAATAGAAAAAGAGAAATTGAATTACAAAGGCTGGAGTCGGTGTTAGATTTGTGTGTGGCGTAGTACTAAATTAGGATGAACAAACCAATATAATATAGTATGAAACGTATAGGGATCTGGCTATAAATAAGTAAGACACTGTTATGTTCATAATGTGAAATTATATATTCATTTTTTTCATCCCATACAGTATAGACATGTCCTAAGACTCCAGGATATTCATAGCTTTTAACAACATAATTCAAACATGAGGATATATATTATAAGTATTTGTTGGGGACTATTTTCAGCTGCGGATTCATTTGCATTTGTTGCTCTACTTTATATATGTACGGCAGCAAGTTTAGATTAAAATTAAACCACAGTGCCCTGGTTTGTGGTAATGAAGAGCCAACAGCTTGGCTCATTAAAGTGTATCTAATACTTTTGTAGACAACAATAGATCTTTATGACACAGGAATAAGTCATATCAAACTACTTCTGTGAGGTTTAACATCGTAGAAGTGGTGAGCAATGGAGATGATAAATCTGATATGGCTTTGCTTGGCTCAGTATCCTCTGATTTATCGCCGGGCCTCTCAGCTCAGAGGCTGCTGGCGTTGTTGGGAGCAAAGGTAAACGCTCCGAGCTCCTGTATCATCTTTGAACCTCCGTATCTCTGTGAAAAATACAGAGTGACATTCCGGTTCTGAGCGTTGTGTAAACAGCGAGGCGTTGTGCTGCGAAATGACCTCCGACCCCCTTATTTCCCTCTCGCACTGAATGTTCTGTTGATACTTCTGAGCTTTTGCGCCGCGAATAAAGGCATCAATCACGTAGCGGTATAGGTTGAGCTTCGCCTACAGTGTTTTTGTGAAAGAACAGAGGCTCTGTAGTCTGAACTGGCTAATTATAACCTTGAATAAAGCAGCGTGGAACAGATCCAACCTCCGTTCTTACGTCTCACAATTAAAATCCTAGATTATTCGCAGAAGGGCATTTCGCATTTTCCACACACACACACACAAAGCACAAGTCAGTCGTTACTTATAGCTCATGAACCAGTGATGAAAAGTGCATATTAAAGACATCAGAACTGAAGTGTGCTGTCTATCCAAGCGTTCACATTTATATTAATAATTCAGCTGCAGTTTTGTTGGGTTGCTTGCCATGCAGTGCATCAGGCTGGAGGTCTCGTCTCCGTCGGAGGAATCTATTTTGAATGCGAGACCTAACTTTCGAGAATCTAATCGATGAAGTCATATAGAGACGTGTACATTAAACATTTACAATAAACTCAACACTAAAGGAAATCACCCTTATGCTTGATGTATATTGTATTCTCTTTATACTCTTATTACAATCCCATATACGCAAACCCAAAACTCATAATCCTGATTTTATTTTCAAAGAGGTAAGGTACTATGTGCTGTAAGTACGTTTTCAATACACTACATTTCTGCATTTCTATACACTTGTTATGCAACAGTTGGCTGTGATTATTCTTCAGTCAGGTGCCTTAAATCAGTGCAGAAGAAGAGGACACAAGAGGATTTCATTAAAATAGTGCCAAGCAAACCTGAAATGACAGAAAAATACATGGAAAACATAAAAATAGATGGATGGAAAAACACTCCCTCACAGCCAGTGGGTCCCGGTTCGATTCCCGGTTTGGGTTCAGGGTTCCTTCTGTGTGGAGTTTGCATGTTCTCCCCATGTTTGCATGGGTTCTCTCTGGGTTCTCCAGCTTCTCCCACAGTCCAAAGACATGCGGGATGGGGATAGGTTCTTGGATGGATGGATGGATGGATGGATGGATGGATGGATGGATGGGAAAACACTCCTGCAGGTCAACAAGTGACAAACATCACAATATTCTCCTGATAAAAGTTTGACGTCAACCAAATCTCCACGTCGTCCATCAAGCTTCATTTATTAATCAGACTGGGCTTTTTGGGAGGGAGGGGCAGGTGCTGAAACAGAGCATTTGAGCATTAAAGCATGTCAACATAATACAATACAAAATACAAGTTCACACCAGAAAAGGAGCAAAATAGCTCCTCTATAACATGATTGATGATGTTGTACATGTATTGACTCAATACTCCAAAATAATGACTCAAAAATGTTCAATAATGTGGCTTGAAACGTTATTTAGAAAATCCCGATACCTGTCGCTTGTAGTTCGGAGTAGCGGCTCTCCCTTTTACTCAGAGTGCAGAGTTCCATCACACCTTTTTTCCGATCGTTGAGTTTCCTCAAGAGAGCCGGCGCACCACGAAACAAATTGCTCTTTTTCAACAAATGCCTTTTCAGCCTTTGATCTGCCGGAGGATTAAACTATTCATCCTACCGCACACATCCTCAGCATATGGCCCAAGTTCACAAGCACCAGCAGTCTGTCAACGGAGAATGAATGGGCCATTAGCTCAGTGCAACGTCTTCACCTCCCGCGCCGCCGCCACCACAGCAAAGTTTCTCACAACAACTCCCAAATCCCCTCAGGTACACGAGCCTCCAGGCAAGCCAAGAAAACCTCACTCAGCCGAGGGTAGTGCTCTACTTCTAGTCCCCCGAAGATGAAGGTAACGTCACAGGGGACACAGCGGCACACCCTGCATTCCCAGAGAATACAAAACTACATTTCTTATTGGTATTTCTTTTCATTTGTCAACCATCACATCACAAGTCAGATCTGTCAGTTGTCATTTTCTAATATCTCATTTTCTGACAGGGTTGTCATATTAATCATTTTACAGAATCACCTCAAATCTGAACAATGATTAGTGAGATTCCAAAAAAAGAAATTGGTGTCATTGCCAGCCTGTTTCTGTCGACATGATTAAAAACAAAAACCTGGGAATCAAAAAGGGATTGGACGAAAAAACAAATCGAATGCTCACAGACAGAGCTGTAATTTTTGCACCATGCAACGGTATTGGTTTGTTTTGATTTCTTTGTCTCATTATGAAATGTGGTCTGTTCGTGGTCGAAAGGCACTTACCGTGTTGTTTGTGTGGAACCGAGCGTTTACAGCCCGGCATCATTAAACTGGAAGTGAAGTTCTCCCTTTTGTGTACAGACTGAAATGTGTAAACAGCGATCGGAGTGATTCTGCAAGAAAACTTTGCCCGGACATTCATGCACCAAGTGGTGTAATCCTTCATTTATCCTTTAAAACATATCTATGTAGCGCTAATTAGTGCTAATCAGCAAGTGTTAGCATGCTAACACACTAAGCTGATGAAGAAAGTAAACATTGTGCCACCTGAATAGCAGCATTTTAGCATCGTGATAGCATGCTGATGTTAGCATTTAGCTCGAAGCACCGCTGTGCCTAAATCCACTCTCGCAGACTAACTGTGGAAGATTTTGCTTTTAGATATATATGAATATGAATTGCACCATGAGATAACTTGCAGCTTAACTTTAAGTGTTATTAAATACTCATATTTAGTTACAAATGTGCACTTCATTGTAAAATGAACCCAAATCCATCGTCTCGTTCATCGTAGCTGCAGGCGTATTTGTTTCTTTAGGGAGATAGACGGCGGAGAGCGGAGACGTCATTCTTCAGACTAAATGACAGCCGAGCAGCAGAGAAAAGACTCCATTTTTAGAGGTGAATGGCAGCCTGCATTTATTATTTTTTTATTATTATTATTCCTTCCTTTCTTATGTCGACACTAGCAGCAGTGAAGCTAGAAAGCTGTTACAACCAGGACATATTAAAGCAATATTTGCACTTTGGGAGGTTGAAGGTTGGAACTCCAGCATCAGGGATCGATCAGCTGAAGTTAAATATGATAAATGCAGACAAGGTCGGGCATCGCCATATGCCCAATATAGGTACTGTATCCATTTTCTCCAAAAGACTATTTGTCGTTAAAGTATTTTTTTATCAGACCAAAGCACTAAAAATGACAACTGTAGGTTCTATACTTTGGGAATATATCAATTAGCAGGATCATTCTAACCCTCCACTGTGCTGCACACTCCCTCTCAGGCTCAAATACGAAACCATATGCCTCCATCGCTGGTCCACTCTGTGTTCTCCTTCCAGGCATGTTTGCCAGTTTACAGGAAGGATATTAAATTTTCCTTCTGATAGCTCACACCGCATCGTTCTTCAGGCGTTCTTCCAGTAAACACTGGAAATATATATAGGCTACCCTGAACAAGAGCTTGGCATGGCCTTTGATGTATGGTGTTGTTGGGGGGGGGGAGCTTGCATATAAAGGAGGTTTTTCTTTCCCACACGACGCACATTAAATCATCCACATTACTATGCAGCCATGATTTCCGGCTGAAGCTACTCTGAAGTCAAAGAATGTTTCCCAACATGCTCAGCGTCTTCAGAATAAACGTCAACGAAAAGGCTGGCAAGGATTAATTCATCACCGCGACTTTGAAGCAGATCTTGAGAGCGTTATTCGGATCATTTCAACTCCAAAAAGACGGAAGCTGCTGCTTGCAATCCTCCTTTAATTCAATTTATTTTTCAATGAAATGATTTGATTTAATAATGACGGTGCAAGAACCTGATACGAGAACATTCATGGCTGCAAAACACACTGTGGAGGTTTCGTGAGCTCTAAAGATGCATCCTGTCATGGGTTAAGTGCAGTTCATATTCTCTACTACATTAAACTTGTATCCGACGATGTGTAATTTAAGCTTGTAATGTTACTGATTAGATATTTGGCAAAGTGAAGGTTAGCTTCTGACGTCCAAAACCAAAAATGAAGCTTTAAAAGCATGTTTGCTGATTAGAGTTGTATTTACATAAAGTGTCCTGCCATGCCGGGTGGATAAACAAATGTGATGTCTTCAGAGTTGTTTGAACCGACTAATTTTGAGGACAGGAAGTTGCTGTTTCCAGTGGGAGCACAAAAAGGCCTTCTGGGAAATTCCGGCCCCTTATTTGTCCAAATTGGAGTTTGGAAAGGGTGCTCTCCAACACGCTGCCTGGCGTGTTTCCACACTCCCGTTGCGGGAACGCAGCTCGAGTGGATGGACAGAAAATTGAAACATAACGAAGAGAAAGGGAGGAGGGGAGGGTGGGAAGAACAATAAAGTTGCCAAAGAATGAGTGTCAACCTGATATAGACCGTTACTGCCCCCCACTGGTGGAGATGTATTTATTTACAATCAAAACACTGACAGAGATAAACTTACAAGCTTTTTATAATCCGTGGATGTGATGAAGCGGTTTATATAATCATTATGTTCTCCAGTGTAATTTATCATCTTTCTGCACAGGAAGTTGCTGTTTAGATGTAACACAACAATTGCCACATACACCTGCGATTGACATTCTCACCTGTTGGCGGTTCTCCCTTTTAACCGGTTATCGATATCGATAATCCCTCCGTCTCTGCAAACATGTTTCTCACACTTGGGCTGAGAAAAGTAGGGCACTGGAACATTACAGCATCTCTGAAAAACCTTTAGGCACCACAGTGTTGTCTCCTAGCAACCGGCAAAAAAAGAGGTTGGCAGTGAAGCGAGAGGTGACATTATCCCAAACCACCATCCAGTGATTCCATCTGTATGTCGGAGTATACTCGCATGTCCGTGTTTTATTAAAATGAATATGAGCAGCAGGGGAGTCGTGTTTTTTTTTTGTTCCGGGTTAGACTGGTGTAACGCCAGGATTTGTAATATAATTAAAAAAAGATCTACATCTTGTTGCTGTTGCAGGGCTTTTTTCCTTAACCATAAAAAAATATTTTCACCTGAACAACGCAGTGCATTTTAGCAGCTATGAGCATCTTTTTGTCATGGAAGAAAACGATTATGAACACCTAGAACGTACAAAAGATAAACTCTTACACCGGACATACATATACAGTATGACCTGACATTGAAGCAAGCTGGAGTTCAGGAGTAAATATCTTTACCTGCTGCAGTAGCTGGCTTTGTATTTTTATATTCCAGCTGCATTCCTGTTGAGCTACAGGGGATGTTTTCAGTTGAGATTTCATATTTTCACTGCAGCAATGCCCTTACTTCTTACTACTTTTGTAAGGGTTGAGTTGGCTTGGTGCTGTTATGTGGTAGCAGACATGTGGACACAATGAAGGGCAGCAACTCAGTTGGGGGTTTCTGCAATATTTCTGCACCTGCCAGGTTCCTCTCATCCTGAAACTCCAGTAGAGAGTCCAGCCTTGTGTGAGTGTTCAGTTCCAGAGCTCCAGGAGAGGAAAATGTAAACACCTATCACTGAGCTGTATCGCTGAGAGCACATTGTATGTCCCATTAATCCAAGGATCAATCAACCAAGGCCCTGCCTCCTCCTGACATCCAATGCACTCGACTTCTCCATGAAAAGGAGGTCATGTGGAAGTACCCCCCCATGTTGGTTCACTGGGCTGCATGAGGCTGTAGAAGCAGCTTCATAAGGAGGCCTTGACCTCAGAGCAGTTTACCTTGAGGACCCTCTCAGGAGCTGGTGCCCTTGACATCATAGCTCTAAGGGTCTCGGTGGCGGCAAAATTATCTGCAAATATCGAAACGCAACTGCAAAATCTATTAAATACTCAAGCTGCAATGTGCATCAAAAATCAATCAAATGAAATGAAAAAAAAAAAAAATGTCACCAACCAGCTTGCATTACTATTAAGCTTCTGAGTCAGCCCGTTTTCCTGTTCTACAGCAGTTAAAGGGTCAGCTATTTTCCTCAGGGGTTGGTGGAGACCAAACTGGAGCTAAAAGGAGAGTCATAACTGGATTATTTATGAGAAACAACTCTTTTTACTGACTCTGGAATCCCAACTCGATCACTGACTCAACAATTCTACGAGTCCCGTTGTGCGATCACTTTGGCAAATTACATTATAAGTAAAAACAAATGTGTCACAGTTTTGTTTACAGCTTGTTCTGTTGCCCCCATGTGCCCAAATAAATCTTTGCATTTAATTCTGCTTTAAATGTAAATTCAAATGATTCAAGAGCGTTACTAGGAAACATATCATTGACTGTAAAAGACAAACAGAGTGGGAATTAGAATCAACTCTAAATAACACTTTAAAAAAAGCTGTGGAGTTGCTGTGTGGTTAAAAGAGACTTAAGGGCTTTTTGCCTCCTGTTGTTTTGCGTACAAAATGCTGTTGTGGTTGTTTTTTACATTTTCATTTGAATTATGGCCACATTATTATTACAGTCACGGCATAAATCTGCTCAAAGGATGTGAGTGTAATTTAAACGACACCTCCATACATCTCCTAGTTCTCAAGTAATCCCTCAGCACTCTACCATCACACAGAGGGAACACACACACACACACACACACACACACACACACATACTCCACCACTAGCCCCTAGTGTGACATGCATATTTTATAGACAACCTTTCACTCCAATCCCAGTCCTGAACCCGGGGGAGCGTTCTGGTTAAAAGTCACATCGACTAGGCAAACATTTTCTTCCCCAGCTGCCAAGAACTCAGCGGGATGCGTGTTAACTTCCACCATTCTTAATCTAGCTGATGGAAGTGTTACTAATAATAAGTAATGGGCAATATGTCATAATAGAATAGTGTTAAATGAGTGATTACATCATTTTGATGTATTTCATTTGCCAACACGAAAACTCCGAAAGCAATGTGTTCTTAGCGTGAAAACAGACGTATATGCTACTCTCCTGTGTTTTATCAGCGATCCTAGCAACTCCGTTCCACACGGGGCCTCCGGGGACAAAGCAAGGACTGCACATGATGTCATCCTCACTTATAATGAGGTTGGATGTGGTTGGAAACAAGCCCCAGAGGAGAGGTTATCGGGGACAAAAACTAAAGGACCCACAGGGATACCATCCTAGGAGACATATGGAGTTTGAAATTCACAAACAGCCCTAAAGACACTATAGGTGTCACCTGCTTAAAGCGCAGAAGAACGAAAACTCCATTTTCACTTCAGGAACAAATATCTTTTTCTGGGTAAACAAGGTGAATTACAACCAATGCTTTTTCTGACAACACCAGTTATAGTACAGAAAATGAATTCCCCTTTCTTCTGGAGCAAACTAAAAGAAAATAGTCCTACTAATGCACACCTTGGAAGACTTATTGGCCTGGATCTCACCACACTGATGCGTAGCCATGCCAACAAATGGTTTTGGTAAGGTTTTTAAGAGTGCTTCGAGGCCGCCCACTCAACTGTGACGAGTTGACAGCTCTGTCTGATATCGGGCAAACAGTGGAGGTAAGCCAAGGAAAGGCAAAACTACGATGTCGGGCAATACTAAGGCATGCCCTCTATAGTTGTCGACCACAAGGTAGCCACACCCTAAAACATCCCCTACTTTATGGTCTATTTCACTCTAAATGGACCGAAATTGACTTAATGAATATTGGATGAGTGAGACCATAAACCTCCAACATCCTTACATGTTTACGGAACTAATAAATAACTTATATAACTTCTGTTTGCAACTAGAGGAGTCGCCCTCTGATGGCCAGCACAGAGAATGCAAGTTTCCGCTTTGGCTTTACTTTTCAGAAGCTCAAGTCGCCGCCTGGTCTTGCCAAGAAATGCAGTGGGATTCATAAATGATGCTACACGGACAATGCTTGAAGACAGCATTCGTCCCGCCTCTGATGCTGATTGGCTAATCCTTCTGGAGCCACAAAGGGCTTATACAACTCACATGTGCAATGGCACACCCCAAACACTGTGTGGACATTTTACATGCTTCGACTTTAAAGTAGCAGTTTGAATCATGGTTGTATATATTTATTATTCATCTCCTTTAATTTGTTACCCATCTGTAAATGCATGTATACATACTATATATTCTGATACTCTAAAACCAGGAACGGATTCAACACAATGCAATACATATACACCACCAGATGTCGGATTTCATGGGAAAGATGCAAAGTGATGCATTTCACACTTCCTGCATGCAAAAGACATTTAAATGTCAAAGTAATGAAACCATTATATACGGTAGGAAAGCAATAGCAGGAGCTCGTTTTGTACTTTTCTTTGATGCAATGTTTTGTTGAGCTTTTGAAATCATTTTCATTGTGTGATTGTGCGGAGGGGGGGGGCACTTCCTGTTAAATGCAGATACGGCGATGATCTACTTTAAGTAGCATCCTACACAAATGATTAATCATATTCAAATGACAGAATGACTCCCTCCCGAGTGCATTGCTACCATGTGATTTCCATGACAGCAACCCATCAAATCATCATCCCCTGTGGAGTGGAAGGTGTTTACTCACTCTCTCTACTCTTTCTCTCTGCTTGCATGTGTGCCCCCCTCTCTCTCTCTGGAATATTCCATTAAGCAGAGAAAAAAGGGGTCTGAAGGACAGCTGGGCTCAGCCAACCTGCTGAGAGAGAAATTAAATGCACTTTCTGCACCAATCAATACCCCGCTGTGTGGCGATGATAGAGGGTGAGTCGGGTTAGAAGCAGAGTGTTTATGTGACAGAGCTCAGGGTCATCTCATCCTCCGCATCTGCAAACTTTTCAACACAAATGTGCTGGTTGTTTGCCAGATCAGCGTTTATGTCTCCGGGTGACCTACAGTAAAGTATATAATGTATGCGTACCATCATTTGTCTCTTCATGCTTCTCTTTTTTCATCCGGTCTCCGTACATTTGAAATGTCAGGTAATTAACTTCCCTCTAAACACTATACCAACATCTCCTCCCACACATGTTCAACCGTGCTACACCTGACAGCTCCATTTCCATACTTTCTGCAACACACTGTTCAAGGATCGGTTTCATCATTTAAAACACAAAGTCTCCCTTTGCCGTTCTGTTTTCATTGAGACAAAGGCTGCTCCCGAGGCTGCGAGTGAAAGCGGTTATGCAACGTGGCCTCTGTGCGACTTTGCAGAGCATCAACAAAAAATTGCCCCATGTGGGAAAGAAGCAAGGACATCAACTTGTAATAACAAATAAGCATGCGGTGAAAGCAGGGGAGCCAAATACAACAGGACAACGGCTCATGTTCACTTGTTGGTCGATAGCAAACATGCTGACAAACAGTACCCCCCCCAACCCCCCTCCCCCCTCCAGTGGGAAACAAGAACAAATTAAACACTGCAAAACTCAGACCCGAATCGATGCAGTTTTATCTGCCTGATTATGTTGGCATTTAAAAAAAAATGCAGACACAGCAGAGAAGGTTGCAAAAATATTACGAAGTTTAAATTCATTGTGATGAGGTGATGGTTTGCCTTTTGCATCCCAAACTAGATACTGAAGCATTCACATGAATAAACATAATAATAATAATAATAATAAGCTGCCATGATGTATATCAATCAGTAAACAACTGTATGTGTTATGATAGAAGCTTCTGGCATTAACAGATACATGTGTATTAATGTGCCGATATGAATAACATCAGCAACTGGGGGTATCGCAGTATTTTACACAAATATGTTTTATGTTGGCTATTAAACCAACACTCACAGGGGGGGTCACACCCCTGCCTGGCTATGAGCTTGCTTCAACATAACTAACCTTGACTTTTGTTTGACCATTAAGCAGTTAAAACGTCAGCTTTAGTTGAGATATCGTATCGGATGACTTATTCTGAATGTAATGCACATTTGGCTGGTTGGCTTGAATAAATATGCTGCTGCTTTTTTTAAAAATGTATTTCTTTAAACACAAATCTTCTCTGGCCCGCTGGTGTTCTCGTGTGGGTGGACCTGCATATGTGCATACATGTGTGCTGAGTGGGAGCAGGGCCACAGCTGGGGTCTTGGCTTTTCTACGTCAACACCATCTTCAAGCCTTTATCACACCTCATTGTGAATCCTCCGCTTCCCTTCTCTCTGCTGCACCATGATGATAAAGTACATTTACTGTTCTGTATGTTTTGTTATATCCCCCTCCTCTCTCGTTTTGCCTCTGCACACTTAACCTGGCAACAACAATAAATAAATGCTTGTCTGACTGCACTCACATGCCAGCAAAGACATGTGCACTTTTGGTATCTGACAGGGAAATAATGGGCCCCGCCGAGTGGCATTTGGAGCTCTAGATCAGTTTTATTTCGGTTAATAAACATCGGCCCTCGTAACAGGTTGTCAAGCTCCTCGAAGGAGATGATGCAAGATGAGAGCAGACAATCAAGATTGAACTTCGTGTTGGTGATGAAGGCTGTTACTACCTTTCTCTCATTTGAGCTGTCATGAAGAAAAGAATGGGGTGAAGCAGCATAGCGGGTCTCTGCTGCCCCCTGTAGGAGAAACACTATGATTTATAACATCCCCTTTCGAGAAGTCCAACTTTATAATTGGAGGTTTTACAAAAACTTACTGAACTGAATTTAATGTCATAATAGTGAAATATTAGAATCATTAGTGCTGCTTAGATGCTATAATTAACTCTTTTTTTTAGTTCAGGATGTGTTTTTATGCTCCATGTCACATGTAGACTGTATAAATTATATTATATATATATAATAAAAAAAGAGTTGATGCATTATGCCCAGAGCTAGTTGTAAAGATGCAGAATATAAAAATGAAATGTGAAGCAAAGGAGGAAAAATACACTGAGCACCCAGACAAACAAGTTGTGGTTTATGTATTTGTTTGTTTTGTGAGTAAGATTATTAAATTTTATGTTTCATTTGTTTTAATTTCATCTGTGTTTTATTTGACCTGTCCTCTCTATGGTAAAAACAAATGATAGTCCGTCGTTTCTGTTTCTACAGGTCTACACTGCCACCTGGTGGAATATACATTGAAGGTACATAATGTGGTTTTCCTGTATTTTATATGGATGGACATTAACTTCATTTTGCATTATTATTCATTTGATTGGCTTAAATTTGACAGAGCTGCAGCTTGGTCCAATAAACTCACCGTTGCGACCTGTGTGTTTATTTGGAGCTGTTTGTGTTATATTATATATGTTTATATTTTTCGAAACAACACAGGAAATCTGTACAGTTTTTAATCCTCAAATTCTACCTAATTATGGACTGAGTTTCACCCACTTTTAATGAGCACTCCCAGATGCTACGAGCGCGCAGAGAAGTGGTGAAAATCAATGTATGATTCATCTTTTTCTGATGATTCTCCACTCAATAATGAACTAAAACAAGTTGTAAGAGCATTTTTAACTATTCTAGATTCATGAATTGCTTTGAATTTATAGCCGCAAATGGTTCTAGATTTTTTTGACATTTTGATCTTCCATCGTCCTATAAAACTACGAGGTGGTCCAACCTCGTCTGTGTGTTAAATTAATATCATACTGGTTTCTAACAGCTGTTGCGTCGACATGTTTGTGAGATTCGGGGGTAAATATGTTTTGAGGTGGTAAAAGTTGAATCTAACTACTCCGGTTATCTTAAACGTCCCCATCGTCCTCCACTCTGGAATGAGTCTGGTTGCTGTCCGTGGTGCTGAAGCTCATTTTTCCCCACTTTGGGAACTTTTGGGCCTTCAGGAGAGACTGCTTTGTATTTCCATCATGCCTTTGGGTTTTTTTATTAACAAGTGAAATGGTCTGAGATCTGATGTGGTCCTCTGCTGTCTATTCAATTCAATTATCACCAAGAAACAAGAAGTACCCCATCACCTCCTCATTTGCATGCAAATGAACACACCAAATGAACAGGCAAAGTACATTTCAAGGTCAGGAACACGCCGGGATGTTGCTGCTGCTGTGTTTTTTTTTTTTTTTCTGGCATGAAAATGGGGCCAATTGGTTCGGTGGCATTACCATCAGGGCAACTCAAATCACTTTGTCTCTCGCTGTGAAACGGAAAAAGAGAATCCCACACGGTACGCATTCAGAATAGTGTAGTTACAGTATATTGCCTCTTTGTCCTCACGAGCCCACAGAAAGGGACAGACTGATCAAAACAGGATGTGAGCAGAATACACATCCCTTAAAAGCCTCAGTATGTATTTGTTTTGTCACTTGTTTAGGATTATAAGAGAGTCGCGTTACTTTCTTTTAATTAAAATGTGACTAAATTAAGACAAAAAACATATTCTTCCAGAATTAAGCCCCATCCAGTGATATCCCCAATGGCAGCAAATGTTTAGGTGCAAATTTAGGACTATTGTCCACTTTTCTCACATTTCACCTCTTTTTTTCGGTCATCTATGCCAGATATTATTAATATTATTATTATTATAGTTATAATAATAATAATTAATTATTATTATTATTATTATTACTCCATGTTTCCGACTGGCTAGTTGTGTGGGAAGATGAGAGAAAGGCTGTTGAAAAATAAAAAAAATAAAACATTTAAAAGTCCCACCTGTTACTCAACTCTCACCTATGTCTACTTATCCACACTATTGTGAATATAATCTGAATTTAAGAACATTAAAGTGACTCGTCATTGTAAGTTGAATATAATTTCTGAAATATGTTAATGAAGCGTGTTCAACATGAAGAGCCACACAGTTGCAGCGTTGCGTAACAAACACCTGTTTAGCACATATGGTGATTAAAAGTGATGTTGGCACCGGCAATGCAACTTTATATAGTGTTGACAAAACTGTCTGATCCGTATTCTGTTCCTTCTGCAATATGGTATAATAACCTAAACTGGGAACAGCTGTTTTTTAGGCATATCACACGCAACATTGGATCCACATTATTCCATTGTATTCCATTATTTATACATTATTGTTTCTGTTGGTTACTTTCATCTACGCCAACTTTAAATGTAATGCTGTCACGTTTCCTCTTTGGGCCTCGCCACGGGTCGAGACACGGGGTGAAGATGAGCAAGAGTGTGAGGAATAGGTCAAAAATGATGGGCAGCAAAAAAACTTAAAGTGCACTGAAAAGATCAAAATGTGAACCCGAGACCGTTCGAGGCCTGAGAATTGGGGTTTCACACAGTGCGGATCGTTGCACAGCATGACAAAAAGCAACAGTGTGAGAGAGTCTGTTGCTTTTACTGGCTTGCTGTAGTTCATTCATACTGAAACAATCTGTTACTCTTCCTGAATGGTAACTCAGACTGAACTACATGAACAAGCTGCCAGTATTGGTAGAGTATATTAAATATATAGCATGTTATCAAAAACTCATGGGAGGTGTAGGTCGTGAATGCTAATCAATAAGCTTTTCATTATCATGTATGTGTTAAAATGAAGAGAAGCTCAAATTCAACTGTTATTCTGAAACATGTAAGATGAAATAATTATTCTATTATGGGCTAAAAGTGACTAAAAGTCTATAATATCAAGATGAATTCGGCTGGAAATGTATTTCCAAAGACAAAATAAAAAATTCATTAAAAAAATAAATACACAGGGTCGTTACCAGAATCTATGAGCTGGGCCTGTTTGAAGTTACAAAAATGTTCTCTATTCAAAACGTTCAAGGTTAGATATTGCCCATATTGCTCTTGTAGTAGACTCAACCATGCAATACACGCTTATTTCATTCAAGGTTAATGAGAGATGGAAGATGGAAGACAACAAACTGAATCCAGGACCAGATGAGAATGTATGTGTTGGAAAATGTAGACAAAACTTTCAATCTTAGTAGACTCAGTCATGCACACAATTAGCTTCCATGAACGAAAAAAGTCACTAAGAGAAGCCTCAATGTGTTAAATGCAACTTAAAAGTACATTCAGGTCTGCTGTGGCCTCAAGAGAAACTAAGAATCCTCGACTTCTGTCAGTTTGAGGAATTAAAGTAAGCTCCTGGTAGGCTTTTTCCTGCTCCAAGCTGTCGTCACTATACATCTGCCTTTAAAAATCATCTACCAGGCGACCTCTAGTTGGCATCACTAGTGAATTTAATGTCAAGCAAGTGATGTGTCCCCCATAAAGAACTTCACCCGAAGAATATATTGTTTATTTGACAACACAATTTTAAATCGTTGCATTAGTAAGTCCAGTATTCCAGTAAATCCATTATTATGGACCCATTGAGGTCAAGGGTCGGCTGGGTCGCTATTGCAATAGATGCATGAATCCCATCAGAGACAATTCTTGACAAATTACAAAAAAAGAAATATGCCATTAAATGTAATGTATTAACAGGAGTCACATATGTAACTACAGTTAAGGCTTATGATATATCTGCTTTTGAGTACCAATATCCAATTAGATTAAGTCACAGGGAGAGAACCCAAACTGAGAATGAGAACTGATTTTTTTTTTTAAAAGCTTGAGTGATATTTCAGTGTCTGCCAGTCTGGAATTACATTAAACACATACACAAATAATAATAATAATAATAATAATAATAATAATAATAATATCTCTGAAATATAATGCAGATATTACAGGAAATAAATTATATTTTTCAAGTTGAACCTGGACTTAATACCAGTGAGCGCAATAATATGTAAGATGATATCCCATTATATTTGATCAAGCATACTGAGTTTAATTAATCAAACTACGCCCATATGAGAGATAAAAACTTTTTAATAAGAAGCCGTATTATCATCGTGTCATCTGGGATACTATGAGTATTTTTTAGTGGTTTCCGGAAAAGCCTGTTTTCATTTATTAATGCGGCATTATATCACACACGACTGTTTTGTAATATGCAAATAAAATGTTTTTTAAAAAGTGCTCGTGCATATCTTCCGGGGGAGAGGAGGCGAGGGCATGTAGGGAGGGAAGGGGGGAAGTAGGAAGAAAAAATGCCGATGCCATGTTTGAAGGGGTCGACCATGCTTGGCTGGACCGCGGGGCTGGACTCTGGGTTAAAGGAAGCTAGCTGCTGGTCCGCCCGGCTGTCGGAGCGGAGGGGGGAGACTCGAGCTGCTGCGGGCGGTGTGTGTGTGTGTGCGCGCGAGCGAGCTGGCGACGGACGCCGAAATATCCTCCACGACGGCTCCGCTCACATCTCAAACCTCAACCCGGCGATGAAGAAGCGTGCCCGGCTGCTTTTGTGTCGCATCCGAGGTGAGTTAAACTTGTTGGTGGTGGTTTTGTATCCGTGGCTAGGAGGGTAAAAAAAAAAGCTGTGGCCCGATACAAAGGCTTTCTTTTGCCGGGGCTGCAGCAGCCGGGAGGCCCGCCTGTGTGCCTTTTCAAGTCGCCGACTACTACCGCGGTTATCCCTCTCTACAAAACGTCTCACGCCATCTCCTCAATATCTCCCCCCTCCCTCAAAAGACATTACGTGTCTTGTGCGGAAGAGTTTTTACCGAGCGAACATCGAGGCGTTTTTTTGTGTGTTTTTTTTTTTGACAACCGTGGCCGGTACCAAAGAAACATGGTTGCTCTGCGGAGTCTCCTAACGCTGCACGCCGGGCATCGGCGCAGTCCACGCCGCTAGAGGGTTACGGGGACAGGCGGGGTTTCTCTCGTTGCTACACCGGGAAAGCGTCCGGGTAATGGGGAGGAGGGGACGTATTCTCAACAACAACACTTATGTAACACAGAAATAACGCAGCTAATGTATGTGTGGGGAAACTTACTTTTAGACGTCAAACAAAGTTGGCATACGTTATGCTACGTGTTTTTTTTTTTTAGCTCGCGTTATGTCGCGTTTTTTTTTTTTTTTTTTTTTCTTCAGCTGGGGCGTCTTTTGGTGACCAATCCCGGTTTCCTGTTGTTGTTCGCACTTTTTATATCCGGTTATAATCATTAAAGAAGGAGAATTAGTAAGTTGTCTATTTCCTCCTTGCAGGGTGCATGTAGGGCTGGGAAGGGTCTATTTACTTTTTTTGGGGGGGGGGGGGGGGGTCATTGTAAAATAATGTTGAACTGATCAGTCAAAAAGCAAGATAAATTAACCAGTGATGAAAAGTAATACATTACATATAGTCAAGTACCATAGTTTAAGTAACTTGTACATTTGTTTATTTATTAGACATTTAATGTTACAAGTTACTTTAAATATTTCAGCATGTTATCTACACATTGGTCAATCAATAATGTGTATTTATTCTAAGTTTAATGTTACAAGTCACTTAATATTTCAGCATATGAGCTACACAGGTGCATCAATAATGATAATAATCCATAATCTAATATACTAAACCGGTGTCATTCTTCCATCCATAAGGAGTACTTATACTTTTGTACATGTAGCTGAAAATACTTTTTGTTTTTTGTTTTTTTTTAAACACAATTCTGATATTGCAGCAATTTGTGCACCAGTGAGTTTGCTCCGGCAAGTTAGTCCACTCATGACGTGACAACTTTCTTATTGCCCTGCTGATGTATGCACAGTTAAATCTGTCCCGTGAACGAAAGCTTGAATAACATCCAATAAAACGTTAGTACGGAATGAGAGGGATGGTCTCGAGAAAAATTGAGTAAACGTGATCATTTAACATTTAATTTAAGGGAATTGATCCAGTGATGAGAGGGCACATTTGAGTCAAAGCTTCGCTGTTTGCCTGCCACTGCCACTCTGGGTTCCCCTTAATAAATAGATGAACTAGCCACAATAACCTTTCACTTCAGTTCCTATTCCGTTGTTATGTTAACAGAAGTAATTTGGAAGATGTAGGTTGGCATATATTAATTTGTGTGCACAAGTAATCCACAAATGTCTCCCTTGATACCCGAAATCCATATCTGCAGTTCTCAATCAATACAAAGGTCTGTAAGGCATGTCCACCATTAAAATGACGAGGTCCTGATTTTTGTCTTGAATATGTTTTGTTTATCTGGGTAGGAATCTGTGACCTCTGTGTGTATTTGACCTGTTTTTCTCAATACCACAATCAAACCATAAAATAGCCAAACGACAAACACACCCAACCAGTATAGTTTAGTATCACATATCTGGGTTGAATGGAATATTGTTTTAATTTAACAGTCCAGTCACAGCTTGAGGCCTGCCTCCAGGCTGGATTACTTAATGCCCCGTGGCCCTAGACCCTTAGGGGCCCCGAAAAGCCCTACATTCACTGTGTGTTAATTACTTTGATTAACTACAAATTTGTTCGGACATATGCTTCAATTCATTTAAACCCCATGTCTTGTAGTGAGGTATGACATTAATGTTGCTACTAATAATACAAGTTGTTATATATTTTAGTTTCACTGTATGTTGACTTATTGAGTCACTGAGCTTTTTGATATTCTCCAAAGGTTTGGCTCGAGTTGAAAGACCTGAGGTCATTTGCCATAATTCATCAGAGACCTAATGAAGTACTTTCTTTCCCTCTGGGTTACAGAATGTACCTTTTGAAAAACCTCCTCAGTGATTTCACAGTAAAAGTCTCCCGCCATCACTGCCTCCCTTCTACCATTATCAGATCCCCAGCAGCAGTGTGGTCCGGTTCCATTGAGGCGAGAAATCACTTTTATGCACCTGACTACCATTACGGATTTAACAGTGAGACTGATGATAGCCAGGAGGCTTTTACTGTGAAGAAGCTGCAGATATCAAACCTATAATACCTAATAATCACACCTAATAATCCTCAAAATATTCTTAAAACTCTTAAAATGGCACCAACACTTGCTGGAATCCGTTTAGTTAACTTTTTTCACAGATAGGATGTCCTTATCAGTGAAAAGTATATCATCTTGATTTTATTTTACTTGCATGGTCATCAGGCTCTATTCTATTTACTTCTCTTCCATGATACTGAGGTAGAAAGCTTTTTCAAGTCACAAATATGTGACAATATCCATGATTATTCTGATAATGGAAATTCACCACAATGATCAATGATTTATCTGATTCCTCAAATTGCACCCAAATAAGCACCAAACAGCATACAGCCTTCATCGAGTTCCTCCACAGGATGGCAGCAGACCACTGATATTGCTTATTCTGCTACATCCTCAGGATCTGTAGCTGTTTGTAAGGACTTAAAAATATAAGGAGTAATTTTTTGTGTAAAAAAAAAAAAAAAAAACAATCAAAAAATCTAATTAAGCAATAATGAAAATGAACTGCAGTTTATTTTCTCTAAATGTGTTTTGGTGGTTGTCACTGTCAGTAGTAGAAGTTATTATCTGAACTCAAATCTCTCTGAATTAAACATATTTTCAAGATGCCTGTAGACAGTTGGACCAAATATAAATCTGGACGAAATGAAAATCTTTTAAACACATTTGTGCGGGGGGTGGGTCAGTTTGCAATACTCTAAAGGCATAATGGACTTCATTCATAGCTCTTACAAAAGGATCTGACTTGTGGACACAGAGTGAATAATAATGTAAGGGCTTTAATTAAATGTGGAGTTTGACCTTACCGTCACTGTTTCTCTTTTTCTTCTCAGATTGAAAAATGTGATTGTGATCGGAGGCAGCTGCACTCCAATGGTCGAGGACCTCACCTCACTTCAGTAGAATGTACTTGATGAATGTACCTCCTGTCGCAGCGGCGCAAACAAAATGGAGAACATGTGGCCCACCCGGAGGCTATAGCCTTCCAATCTGCTTCAATGACTCTGACAGTGAGTTGTCCACCAGAGGCACACCTATCTCAGATAAGGTCCAGATGATCATTGAGAGCCTTAGGAGCACCCAGTCCTCACTCGAGATGAGTGACGAGATCGAGGGAAACGTGCCACCAGGACACGAAGGTCATCCCCAAGTCTGCAAGGTTGCAATGGGTTCCTACGCAGGGGCCAAGTCCAAAACTAAAGGTCCCACTGAAAACCAGCAGGCAGGAGTTTCCCCGCCAATCAACCACGAGAGCAGCGACTCTGACAGCGATGATTCGGTGGACAGAGGAATTGAGGAGGCGATACTGGAATACCTGAAGGAAAAGGGCGATCCCAAACGCAAGACGGAACCATGCTTCACCTTCCTCCAATCATCCAAAATTCCCAGAAAAAACCCTGTTCCTGAGGTTTCTAAACAGAACTCTGACAGCAATACTTTTTCGATTGCCAGTAACCAGTTTCCGAAAAGTGTCCAAGCGGAGACACCCACAGCCCCAGTGGTTATACCTATTAAAAAATATATAAAAAGCAAGGCCTCCCTAAATGACAACACGTTTAAGAAATTGGATTCCAATAAAAGTATGACGAACAAAAGTTTAGCCTTGCCCAGAGAGCAGATAAAGAGCCCCTCCAAATCAAACAGCCTCTTCAACAAAGTAAAGTCCCCAGTACCAGATAAGGTGGAAGAAGACTCAAGTGATTCCAGTAGTGACGACGGCATCGAGGAAGCCATTCAAATATACCAGCTGAAGAAAATAGAGGAGCAGAACAAAAGGGAAACTTTCAATCCGCACACACTCGAGTCTGACTCCACTAGCGATGATGGGATCGAAGAAGCGATTCGTTGCTACCAGCTTGAGCAACTCAAGCAAAAGAGTGTCCAGAAGCCGTTCTTGCATAAGCAAAAACCCTTTACTAAGTCGTTAATGCATGCTGTTGGAAATACAAGCACGGAAAACATGAAGAAACACAGACTGAAAAAGAAAAAGACCAGAGCAGAGAAGGAAGCGAAATCTGTTCAACTTCCTCCCTCGTCTGTTTTCATACCCAGGAGTACACTTTCCGAGAGCTCCAAGGGTAAAGGAAATGGATTGGTTTTGCTTAAAGAAGAAGCTTGTAACGAGCATCCTACCGCTGGCCTTCCAAATGTTAACACGACCGTGGAGCTCATGTGTGCTGAGGCAATACTGGACATATCAAAAACCGTCATGCCTGAGGCTTTCCATCATGCCGTCAGCCTGAGCAGTTGCACCCCTACCGAATCTTCCATGCAGTCTTCACCTCCTGACATCCGCCCAGATGAAGAAAGTGACGGCAGCTCCATTGATAGTGAAGATGGGATAGAGCAAGAAATCAGGAAATTTCTTGAGCAGAAAGCCCAAATGCACAACCAGCTGCCGACTGCTACGACTCAAGAGACTCAAAGTATAAATCAAGCAGAGAAAGTGAAGGCTAAACAAGTCCCAACCCAAAAGAAACCTTCAAGATTGTCTTTGACACAGAGAAGAAAACAAAAAGAGGAAAACTGTAGCATTCCCAACACTTTGGGGACTGATAACGATGTTAAAGAAGCGGCCCCTAAACCTTCACCCGAGCATGGAAACGAATCCAACCAATTGGTATTTTCCCGGGGAAGTCAAACTCACCCAGTAGCTCGATTACTCAAGACGGAGGAAAGTGGAGACAAAAGCAGCTCGCTTGACAGTGACGAGGACCTGAACGACGCCATAAAAGACCTGCTCAAGACAAAAAAGAAGTTCGAAGAAAAAAACAAGGGACTTGAAGCGTAAATCAATGCTGTGCCTCAAGGATGAAGAGCCGCTGCTGGGAAATGCAACCAAAAAGTTCAAACCCAATCCCATTTCCAAACGCAGCCCTTTGAAAAAGGTAGAGACAGGCAAGGATGACAGGGCTGGATTGAGTATAAAGGGTATTTCACAACCTAAACTAACTAATAAGAGTACAGAGCCTGAAACACATGGCAAAACGACAACTGTGGGTCAAGACGTCCTTTTGCCAAGCAATACTCAGTCTGCTCTTGAGATGAAGGAAGACAGCAGTTCGGTAGACAGCGACGATAGCATCGAGCTGGAGATTAGAAGGTTTCTGGCTGAAAAGGCCAAAGTTTCCACCGCGGAGAAAAGCAAAGACGGAGATGCTTCGAGGAATGGTTCTGCCATGGTTTGTTCACCACTCCGAGATGAAGACATCAAACGGGAAAATCAGCTGGCTGAAATTCCAATCACTCCTCTCTCTGAAGAGCCTTCTCCGTGGTGTTGTCCTCTTCCAACGCCACAGAATTCGCCGCCAGACATCTCCACAAACAACGCAGAATCCCGTCTGTCGATGGTCCAGTCCAGCAGCCCCGGTCTTCTGGAGCCAGCAGACGGGGCGGGGGCCACGAGAGCCGAGCAAAGGAGGCCAAGCTCTGGGAGAGGGGGCATCCCAAGGCATCCCGCCCCACAGATGGAGAGGGCTCGACCAGTTTTGAGTCCGAACATCGCTCACTCTCGATCGGAGTCGAACAAGTGGCGCCAGAGCTTCGGGCTCCCCGCGGCCGACACTAGGGGTCCCAGTCGAACTCCGTTCCATATCACGTCTTCTAGAACCGGCGAGACTGCATCGGCAACGCCACCATATCAAGGTGGGGGGCCAAAATCACAGACTCCAGTCACGGTTTGGTCCTCTGCAAGGACCAGCAGAGCGTCTTTCCCCTGCTCTACAGAGAAACATGTAAATACAATGTTCAGATCCCCTGTTTTTAATAATTTGTCTACTGCCAGACATCCTCCGAGGTTGTCCTTTGCACGGAGCCTTGCGCCCGGCCACAGGTCACAATGCCCTATAGAAGGTGAGACGGAGAGTATGGTGCATATTTCTAAGGACAAGAGCGTGTTTGTGGAGCTGGAGTCGAACAGGACCAACCATGTCCAGGTTCGAAGCAGGGAAAGGAGCGAGGGAAAGGAAAGAGCGGACTTGCCGAGAGAGATAAAAAGAGAAGTCGAGGAAATGAAGATAGACGATAAGCAAGTACACCTAGAGAGAACAGAGGAAGAATTCATAGATGAGGCAGATTGTGAGTCAGTCAACAGGAGAAACCCAGAGAAGAAGCAGGGCTTTTCCACATTGTAAGTATGTCCTTTGGCCTCTATGTCCCATAGCATCACAATCCAATTTTATAAGTTAAATTCTAGATTATGCCCTGCTAATAAATATATGTAGGTACACCTATATATGTAGGTTATGATCACGCTCGTTAATTTATAGGCAAGAAAGAAGGGAATGTTTATTAACGCGATAACATAAAACAGGCATTGTTGGGGGGAAAATGTGTTTGTACATTTCTACAGCTATGTAACACAATGGCACCATCATGACACCTTTTTTTGTCCTCTGAGGTTAATTCATATCATCATCAAACCTTTGCAAAGCAATACAGTGACATTCTGGAATAAGAGGTAGACTGCATAGGTAGCACCACCATCAAGACAGAATATTTCATCCAGAAAACAACATCCTAAATGTAGACATTTTATGTAAAGACAAAAAAAAAAACTCAATATGGCAAAGTAACTCTTTATGTTTAAGACAAATATCTGCAATGTTAATCAGAAAAATACATGCAATTATTACCCAATTTACCTGTGGTATGTTGGTTTAATTTAGAAGTCCTTTTATGTGCAAAGGTTAAAAAAGTAGTTATTGTTGATGTCTTTGTTATATGTGTCCATCACTGCCTTCATTTAGGGGTATTTCAATAAAAGCCAGAAGACAACATGTATAGTATATGATGTGTATGATTAGATTAGATACTTTTTACTTTACACTCAATCAAAATAACACATTAGCCATAATTACTGGAGTGAAACACAAAGAGACCCGTTCATGCAATACACCTGATGAAAATGATTAGAAGATAGAAAATGAATATGCAGTGAAATTAAACTTAAATTAAATGTGCTACACCGTTTTGTCACATGATGGTACATTTAATTTCATTTTTGGACTGATTTGAATTAATCAAGAAAATAATTGGCTGAACATTACATTTCTCATAATCTATGCCGATTGTCCCTAAATGCTGATTTGTTAGATTTATAATTATAAAAAAGCTAATTTTTCACCGTCTAAAAGGCGTCTCTGTACTTCAGCCCTTACATTAAACCCCCTGATCTCTTTGTGCCATTACCTCACACTGCTGAAGCTCTAAATCTGTGTTGTTCTAATGACATTGGATTGAAACCCACAGATTGAGTTTAGCTTTTCTTACTTTTGCACATAAAGGGATAAAAGCCAGGGTACACATTAAAAGGCGATTATACCCATGACCCTGAATGGGGATCATTTTTAGAGCAATTTTACAACGTCATTCCGTACTGGAACAATCTTGTGTGCTTTCTCGACCACCACGGAGATATTATACTGTTCTTCCCAACAACATTTGTTTTTCAGACACAGTGCTTTTAGTTAATTGTATGGTTTAAACTCACAGATGGGGATTTAAAGCTCAGTTGTAGAAGAAAGCACTCTAAACAGTCTTTGACTCATTACCTCTATGACTCAAGTGTTGTTCTAGATTCCACCGAAGCCACATAGTTACTCCTCTCTGTCTTGCTAAACTTGATATTTAGTGTGTTCATTTCTTTGTCATGTTGAAGTTTTCTTGAATTTCCTATGTGGGGGGAAAAGGCTATTTATTTTTGTTTATCAAAAAAAAAAGTTACTGAACATGCTGTGCATTGCCAGGTTTTGTAAATATTTTGTAAGAAGTGTTTTTTTTTTTCTTTTACTCTTTCAGAAAAAAAAACAAAATGAAAAACTTTTGCTGTGTCTTTTAAGTGCATCTGTGTAATAAAGAGTGGAATTCGAGCAACAATGGCGCTTCCTCATTAATGATGTATAATGGTAGCACTTATTGCAGCACTAGTAATAGCACCCTACCAAGCTATGTTCACTGGCTTTTAAGGTGCGATGAATTATTCGAGTGTTACGTCATTCCTGGGAACTGGTCTGATGTCTGTCCTGCTCTGCCTTGCCCAGGTCTTTGTCCAGTGCCATTGACCCTGGCTTCAACTTCAGACCTTGCATAGCTCTTACCACAGAGGAAAGAAGCAAGATGTTCAACAGGAGGTACCCAGCTGAAAAATGCAAGAAGGTACAATTATGTAGAGACAAGTTATTGGTGCAGTTATTTATATCCCTTTATGATGAAAAGAGGTGTTTAGTAACGCGTCTGCTAAACTCACCATCAATGGCAAGGAACTTTGGTTGTCCATATCGAGAGAGTGTGAAATATGTATTGCACGATGCTTGCAGGGTGTGCCTTCTCACGGTAGCGCTCCAGTGAAGAGCAAGACTTTGCAACGTGTCAAAAGAAAGCTTCAGTTCATTCCGGTCAACAGGTACGTGTATGGTCGGTCTCCGTGCTGATGGATCGCTGTCAAATACAAAAACCCATTCATCCAAGAATACTTTTCATCTTTTTCAGGAAAAATGAATCACCCAGCTGCCGCAGCATAAGAGCATAGGACTCGATTCTTCATTTGAAATGTGTAGATTGTGTTTGATATTACAATATTTGGGTTGTTGAATACCTATTTTTGCACGTTTAGGTATGTGATTATGGTTTATTTTTTTATTTGATTAACAAGCTAGTGGTATTTTTTACACCACATTTTTGGGGTGGGTTTTGACGGATAAAAAGGTTTTGCTTTATTTTGTAATGTTACAAGTTAAATATGAACGCAATTCTAGAAAATATGTAACAATTATCGAAAGTTCAGTGTTTATGAAGCCCCCCCCCCCCCCCCCCCCTTTTTTTTTTACTTGTGGCAATTTTGGGCTAAAAAGTAAATAAGTAAATGTTCATGTTGCTACTGAATATTTTGAGTTTACTGGTGTTTGTGTATGAGTTAACAAAATATCATTAGGTTGTTCTGGACCAGATCGATGCCTTAAATTCTTCTTTATACAACAGAATTGGTTTTATAGTTATTGCCAAACATTTGTTCCCCATCAGGAGTTGTTTCGTAACATTTCCGTTGGTATATGTTATTATCTTTCAACAAAAATCACAAAGGCAGTGTATTGTGTTCTTGTTTCTTTTTCAATAAAGTTGTAAAGTTACACATTTGAATTTGGTGTCATGGGCGTTGTAGTCTATTTGAGAAAAACTGTTACGACAGAACTTTACGGCAGTTTACTGAACTACAAACGCGCAGGCGCAGTTGGGCTGACCTTCTGCGGGACTCCAAGCAAGCAAGCATGGCTACACGGGTGCTGGCGAAAGGTACATAAGTGTTTTTAATTGTCAGTAAATCGTTGTAATGTGTGTGCGTGTCACACGCTTTTATGTCCGTGAAGAACTCATTGTGATGCTAGCAGTCTGGCAATGTAGCTGACAGCTAACGAATGTAGCTAGCTGGGTGCGTAGCTAGCAAGCTAGCAGTAACCTCCTCGCGTGTTACAAGTTAATATCCGAGGTCCTGACTGGTGTTTTCTTTTACATTCAGGTCTCTGGGGGCTGCGACCCTCGCGGTCTGTTGCTATGCGACACCAGTATGCTACCGCAGCGTCCGTAGCGTCACCACACCTGCACATTGATGACATTTCAGGTGAGCTAACGACTCTTGAGCTAGCACTTAAGCTAGCTGTTTTGTGAAACACCTAGCTTTTTTTTAAAACAGATTTTAAACAATGTTATTTCTCTCCCGCACACGCAGAAAAAGTACTAAACCAGCCGCTTGAGAAGCCGGACTTCTTCCGGGTCTCGGAGCTGTTCTCGCTGAAAGAGCTGTTCGACGCCCGGGTGCATCTTGGCCATAAAAAAGGCTGCAGACACAGGTCGGTTATACACCGAGAGAAGTCCTCAATGCATCGACTGTTTGACTAAATATTGTTGCTCAGATGCTTTTGTCAAGACGGATTTGCGCTAATTAGTGACATGGCGGTGAAAAATTATGGCTCATGCATACTCTAAATGTAATTAGTTACATATACAGTAATGTTAGTGCAGAGGAAAAACGCGTAAGGTTGAAGCTATTTGAGTGTGAATGATGTGGCTGCTACAACTTTATATTTTATTACCAAGGAATCTTCTTTGTTTAAGATATTCTTGTTTTGCACTCAAATGTCAAAATACTGAAAGATTGCTCAATTTCTTAAAGGGTCATACCAGTGTTACTAAATATCATTGTCAATTGACAACATCGGCCACCTATTTTACATAAAACGACCTTGTTTACCAAAACACTTTTTTTTTTAGATGGGATAGATAGGGAAAAAATGTGCTTGTTATGAGGAAATCAGACTCTTGAACTTGATAATACTGGCTAAGTTCCCTTTTCTTATTTAGATGTTTAACTATTCTAGTGAACCAGTCGTTGGCAATTATTACTGCCAACAATGCTCAACAGAGCACAACATGTTTAAATAACTTGTTTTGACTGTCCTTAACCAAATATATTCAGTTTGATATCACAAAAGATTATGGAAAGCAGCAGATTCTCACAACCAAGAAGGCAGAACCAATAAATGTGTTCCCTTTTTGCTTTAAAAAAAAACCGTTGCTGGTTAATTTTCTGTTGTGTAACTAATCAATTAGTCACCTAATTGTTTAATCTCTTAGTGAAGGTTTTTGATTGTTGTTGTTCTTTCTTCCAAAACATTGAAAAGACTAAATCTCACTGTACAGTCAGTGTACTCTATATATGTGCGATTATGCCAGACAAAGACGCCAGAAACTTTGTTAATATCAGGCTACATTAAAATCAATACTAGCTCCACTCATTAACATTAGCCCCGACAAAGAAATGGAGCAGAACAGAAAATGGGGTGTTGACTGCTGACAAATCAATATGTCAATATTTTACACAGCAGGCCGACTTTTTATACAAATCAAATCCTTTTATTCTTCCTCAGGCTAATGGAGCCATACCTCTATGGCTGCCGTTTGGACCAGGATATAATTGATCTGGACCAGACCGTGGAGCACCTTCAGCGAGCCCTGAACTTCACCGCCCATGTAGCGTATCGCGGCGGCGTCATACTGTTTGTCAGCCGCCGCCGTCAGTTCGGCCAGCTGGTGGAGAGCACCGCCAAGAGTTGCGGGGAGTACGCTCACACGCGATACTGGCAGGGTGGCCTCCTCACCAACGCCCCCATCCAGTACGGCCCAGGAGTCCGCCTGCCGGACCTCATCATCTTCCTCTCCACCCTCAACAACGTGTTTCAGCCGCACGTGGGAATCAGGGACGCGGCGAAGATGAACATCCCCACGGTCGGCGTGGTGGACTCGAACTGCAACCCCAGCCTGGTCACGTACCCGGTGCCGGGGAACGATGACACCGCTGCGTCCGTGGAGACGTACTGCCGCTTGTTCAAGATGACCATCAACCGCGCCAAGGACAAAAGGAGGCAGATGGAGCTGCTGCACGGCCTGTCGGCACCTTCCACGTCAAGCTCGTGACATAATATATCCTGTAATAAGAGACATTTAAATTAAATGCAATATGAAAAGCCTAAAAACAGTCCGCAGTTCCCTTTCATCGTGCATGCTGGCGTTCGGGGCTGAGGCCACATGTTCTGTTGACATGGTCATGTGTGGCTGTATGTATATATCAATACACCTTTAAATATGTCAATATTTATAGTGCCCTTCTAATTTCAAAATAATTACCTTGAAAAAGTAGGTCCTCTGTGTCGGAAAGCAGTCTAATAAAACGCTGTGTGCTCTAAAAGGTCAGTCAAGCTCAAATGACCAGTTTCTTGGAGAACATTTTCTTCTGGCAGAGACACCAATTTAGATGGATGGGATTTCTCATCACGATGTCTTAAAAAAAAAAATCAATTTACATTTAATGATCCGAAAGTTCATTAAAGTTTTAATGTCTTGATGACAATTTACAACTGTGTGCAGGTAAATTTAAATACATAATCCGTAGCAGACAGAACAATACCAGGAGGTACATTTCAGTGCAACTGTAAATATGTGTGTCTTATATCTGTTTCACATGGGGAGTCATTTATACACGGAACAACAAAGTGACATTTACAGTGAAGTCACACTGTCAATTTAGGGTTAGACAAAAGCGTTTTCTATGAAACTATTTTTAAGTTTACTCACAGATTCTTTTACAAATAACGGTATAGGCAGCGCCCTGAGAATAGTATGTCTCAACAGATAAATAATGCATTAACAAAAGGGGGGGGAAAGGGTATCTTCTTCATCTGCCGTTTTCACATTGTATCACTATTTCACAGTTTTTCTGTAATTAACAGTCAACGTAGAGTGAAAAAATACATTAATAACCACCTTCTAAAACGTTTGGCAAAGTCTCAAGTCCACGTAATATAGTTCCCTCTTAATGTGAATGTAAAGGTCGGATAATCAAGAGTACTGTGTGTTAGAAATCTTCTTCCACAGTAGCGTCTTCAGGTTGTTGAGGACCAGTGAGTGGTGCACCTCCATCTGGCTCGCCAGGCCGCTGAGAGTCACGCAGGTGCGTAGCTGCTTCTCCAGATCCCCGCGGAGGTCCGACGGGGCCCCGAAGAGCAGGAAATCCTGCAGAAGCACGCACACTTTGGCCAGATTGGGCTGCACCACCTCGGTGTTGCACTGCTTCACCAGGCGATCGCAGGTGGCCGTGCAGTCCCGACCGTAGGTGCAGTCCGCGTTGGTCTCGCACCGCCGACCCCTCAAATACCCCCTCACGACCGCCTCTGACGCCACGCTGCGCAGGTCGGCCATCTTGCAGTCGTACTTGGCGTTGTAGCCCACGTGGCGAGGACTGGCGTCGCACATGAGGAAGCTGCCGTAGGAGCCGTGGAAGACTTCCTCCACGAACTCCAGCAGGCCGATGGTTATGCGGGCCCTGCGGGGCCAGGCCGGTGCGAGCCAGTGGTTCAGGCTGGAGCTCAAGGCCTCGGGGACAAGAGCCTGCAGGTAGTGAGGCACCTCCAGCCTGTAGAGGGAGCTGTGGCCCACGTGTTCCGTCACGTACAGGTCACCACAGAAACCCAGAAGCTTTGGGGTGTGCTCCTTCTCCTGAAGGGCCACCATCAGGAGGAACTCGTTGATCTGGAGGAGGGCCCAGATGGACTTGGCCTCTGCCAGAGACACTTTACCATCCTGGTTGACATCAGCCAGGGTAATGACCCGGTCCACCAAGGTGTTCAGCGATGGCTGCTCGCCAAGGTTGGCCTGCAAGAAGGAGATGTACATTATTATTAGAATATATCATGATGATAATATATGGTGTAGTCGTGTGAAAAAACAGACCTTGAGGAAACTGTGCAGCATCTCTTTAAATTCATCCATCGAGGTTCCACGAGTGGGTTTGTCGAATAAGTTCATCTCCTGTCGCAGCGAGGAGTCTGGAGCCCCGTCGATCTTTACTGGATCCTCGATCCCACACTTGATCAAAATGGGTCTCTCCTTCCAGAGTCCACCGTACACCTGCAAGTGGAATACATAATCAGAGATGAGAGAATAGTGCAGGTATATCCCTATAATTAAAACTGGTAGACCAGTGTCGGTATATTCAGTATTTTTTACATCTAAAAAAAAGTGGTTTGAATGTATTTTACTTATTCTTTTGTGTGTGTGTGTGTGTGTGTGTGTGTGTGTGTGTGTGTGTTCATTTGACCTGGTGTATGGAGGAGGTGGACTTGCAGCGCTGCAGGGTCAGTGTCCTCTGATCACACAACGCCTTGCAGGACGAGCCTGATATGATGCCCCTTCTGTAGTGATCGCACTGGGAAATGATACAGGAAATGCACTTCATTAACACACAGGAAATAGTTTGCACCAAAACAGCCGTTCACTGGCAGATTTCTACGTCTAAGACGGAGGCACACACACACTGACGAGCAGATGTTATTATTCGTTATGACGGGGTTACATCATTTAATTGTGCCTGGAATTAATCCGAGCAGTTATCCCCCTAATCGCCGTCGTGTCGTCTCATTAAATGGCGGCGCCTGTTCTGTTCTGTTCAGCACAGAAAGCAGGAGAAAACAGCTGGACACAGCAGGGGAGGAGCTGAGCTGTTCTTTTACCCGGGGTCAAAGGCCACATATAAGGGAGGAGGCCCAACCAAGCAGCTCCCCCTAACTGTCCCTCCTCTTCCTCAAAACACAGTCCCCCTCTACACTTTCTGCCATATTTCTCCTTTTTTGTTTTGAATTCTTGCTGATTATTTTAGGAATCTTATAATTGTCGTATTCCATGTATAATCTGTATTCTGTTGTGCCTTAGGACTCACTGAAACAGCTGGAGCAACAACTGTAGGCTAGTTTCAATGTTAAAAAATATTACAAAAAGTGTCAGAATCACACATAATCATAGTTTATCCACATCTATTCTGTATGGATTTGTATGTGTGCCAAACAGCATAAGTGATGTCTAAAGTATTTTGTTATATGGATCTTACACCAAAGAGGCAAAAAGGTCCCACATGAACTGAAAT
Source organism: Chelidonichthys spinosus (assembly GCA_029853015.1). Lineage (NCBI taxonomy): Eukaryota > Metazoa > Chordata > Actinopteri > Perciformes > Triglidae > Chelidonichthys > Chelidonichthys spinosus. The sequence continues at coordinate 17,322,423 of CM056840.1, forward strand.
CTGACTGTAAATATCAATTTACTTCCAGCCACTTGACTCGGCAGCGTGTCAAGCGAGGAAGCATGACGCTGCAGAATGTGAAGACTGTAGCTTCCTGATGGCCACAGCGTTGGGAGAGGATACTTACGATGACCATGTGGCAGACGTGCCCGCGGCAGAGCTCGGAGTAGGAGGCGTACTGCATGTAGAGCACCCAGCTGGCGACGAGGATGCCCAGCCACGCCAGGAGAAGGTACTTCACCTTGATGGCTGGGAGACGACTCTTGGGAAGGGCGAGAGGAAGAACGCGGTGAGCCGAGAAGACACAGCAAAGTGTCAGAGAAAATACATAAAAACCAAGATATCTGAAATAATTATTCAGATCTGTATACTCTTGTAAAAGTATGAAAAATACTCCATCAAAATCCCACTTGCATAAAAGTACAGTTACAAAAGTAAAAGTACTTCTGCTGCAAAACAATAGCACTTGTTACTTATTTATCATATTCTAGACTATTATATATTACACTATTGTTTATTAAATATTAGATAGATTAATTATATTATGAGTATTTCACTGCAGCCACTTCACCATGGAGGAAAGGTAATGTAATGTAAAGGTCATAAAGTACATCTGAGGGCTCATGAGGTTATTAATGAGAAGGAAAGAAGAAGAAAAAGTAGGTCTACTGTACAGTTTTGTCATTGTTTTGACAGTAAAGCAGAGCTGGATGATCTGAATGACTTTCCATGACTGAGGCCTGAATAACAATAATCACAATCAGCCTCTTTGGTCTAGCGTGCGTATTAGACTTCTGTTGCTCTCCAAACCATGAATAGGTTATGTTGCAGCAACAAAGGCGTGCATGTGCGCACATACATACCTGCAGACCTTTGGACAGAGGACAGAAGAGCACCAAATGGACCAGTCTCCGCAAAGCCCTCGGCATGATGAGCGACTCTGTTGGGCGGGGGGAGGCAGCGCGGCAGGGATCCCGATCCGATCACATCGTTACGCCAAAAAAACCCTCCGACGCAAACAACCAAACCTCGCCTCTCACCATTAAAGCCATAATGTGTCCTTCTGCACAATAAATAAATTAATGAAATAAGGTAAAACCCCTGACCTGATGGTATTCCTATTTTTCAACATAAATCAGGAAAAAAACGATGAAGAGCGCGTCCTTGAAATGGAGCATTTTTATATTTCAGCTCCATCCCGGATTTAAAGACCTCCTCCTCGTTAGTCCAGTCGGTTCATAATATCTACAGAAGCGCATTCTTCTATAACATCGTCAGGTTAAACCAGATATAAAATATGTGACACATAATATAGCCGCCGGGGTCTCCACGACGAGGGGCACGCAGCCGTTGTTTCCCTCACCGCCGCGCTCCCTTTAAAGGGAAAGATGCGGGGATGTCAGCTGTGAGGTTTTTTTTTTATCCCGCCGACGTAAATCTCCCCTGCGCTTCTCTGTCCGCCTCCCTGTCAGGAAACACCGGTCTGAGCCATTCAATTACAATTTACACACGACCAGTTGGCAACAGCAAATTACGCCCTATATAAGGAACACAATCTACCAAAAACGCACACATTTACACTTTATTCCATAGAACACGCACATATTCTGGATTAGTCATCATGCAATTGCCTAAATCTTTTGTATTCCCAATAGATGCATTAATGTGCATGTGTACGGCAAATAATAAAATGGCAAAAATCATTTTACTAGTACTTAGCGTGTGAAATCACCTTAAAATTGCCCTCAATTATCCTATTGCAAAAGCTGATCTGCCTTATGTAGCTGTGATCTTTGACCTCTCTTTGCCAGCTGTTCTGCAGGTGTATGGATTACATTAGATTTATAGTGTTTGTTTGAATGCATATGTTTATATTCAGATGTATTGCATTTTTGCTGAATTCTTTTTTATGAACATAAACGTGTGCTGTATGGCTTCACCAGTGCAGTTTCCTTATATTTGGAAACATCATTATAATGCAAATGACGGTTTGTTTACTTTGACTTTTTCTTGGATAGATAAAAAAAAAATATATTAAACCTATTAAAAAAATGTTTTCATAACACACCAGCTCTCAGAGTGAAAAATGGCACTTGGTTGGGGATATTGATTTCTTTCACACAGCCACTGAAACATGGCATCTTATTATTGCATTCAGGGGCTGTCGGAAATTAATAACACTTCGAAGCTGAAAGCGATCAAAAAAGGGTAAATGGGCACGATTTCAGTTCTGACAATCATATTAGAAAGACATATGAATACATGCACATTTTTTGAATCGTGGCATTGTTATGGTTATTTAAATTTCCGACGTGGCTGCTTTCTGCAATGAATAAAGCTTTAAAACACACTAGCGTAAACAAATAAAATAATAATAAAACGCGTATTTAAATACACATGTTGCATGCATTAAAGCCCCACTAGACCACCGTTTCTGTGTGTGTGGTTAATGTGCGGTCTAAGTCGCCAGAGCCGGTAAGCCTTCAGGAAAGCTGGAGGTTACGAGGAGCTCAAAAGGCAGCATCATCATCAGCTGGGTTCAAACAACCAGATGGAGGCTGGACGGACAGCGGGCCGGTCCTCCTCCTCCTCCTCCTCCTCCTTCTGCTGCTGCTTAACAACGCCGGGGATGGTAACAACAGAGGGACGGCAGAGGGACGGCACATAGTGGGCATCGTTTCAACGCAGGTCACCGCTAGAAAAGTAGATAACGGCACGCCTAAGGTAAAGTCTGTCACGAGTTAAGCGTTAACGGCTAACTTGAGTTAGCGTATGTTAGCTTAAACGCTGAGTGAAGTTTGACAGGCTAACGCCAGGGTTAGCTATATTCAAGTAGCTAGCTCTCACTAAGCAAGCTAGGGTAAGTCAGTCAACGGCAGCCTCTTAAGATCTGCTGGCCTTGGTTTTTTACTTTATTGAAATATGTTGGCATCTAGCAACAAAAAAAGGCGTTAGCTAGCGTTTATTTCGGGTAACGTTAACGAGCTAGATAACGTTAAAAAGGCTGTGAATATCTCGCCGCTTCTCCGTTTTGGGAACCTGACGGAAACCAAACCAAAAGAAATGGTTTTACTACTTAATTAGCCATTTAAGCTAGCAATGCGTTCAACGTTATTTCAGGGGAACGTTAGCTTAGCCCCCCCTTCCTCCCTCCGCCTCCCCCCTTCTAACGGCTCCACTCGTAGCGTTTTAGCATAATGAGTGATCGTTATGTAAAAGTGGAGATTCAAGTGGAGGAGATGAAGGCGTTTGGAGAGGATGCGGGGGAGGAGGAGGAGGAAGAGGAGGAGGAGGGCGTGGTGGACGCCGAGGAGCAGGTGCTTCTTCCTCCTGCTTCTGTCTCACCAGACCCAACAGCCTCCATCACCTGCAGACACAGGGGCAAAAGTCGAAGTAAGCTGGCCAAAGACGCCAAGAACAGCCCCTCCTCCTGTGGGAAGCACACCTCGGATGTGTCCATGCATCATGGCTCTCTGGTCGTTTCTGGGAAGAACCTGAACAGACCGGGCCACGAAGGGACACTTCACATCAAGGGGACTGGGAAAATCCTGCAGGGCAAATCAGAGACTAATGGGAACTACGTGACCATCCATCCATCCAAAAACAGCCAAGAAACTCGGCGTAAGAGGAGGCCGGTGACGGTGGACACGGCGAAAGCCAAAACTTCATCGGAGGCACTGAAGATAAGCATCAAGCAGTTGAAGTGGAAAGAGGTGTGTTTCTTCTTTTTCTTGTTGTTTTTGCTGTTCTGTTTGGTTTTATACATATAAAACACTATGATTGTTTAACAAAGCAGTGCATGACTGGATCCAGAGGAGATCCCGGACATTGGCTGCGTAAGTGTTTCATTCGGATGACTACCAGCTTAGGGATTGGTCAAAACTCTTGTCTAACTGTTCTTCAACTATGTGTCATCAAGAGCCATAAACAGCAGAGGCAAGCCAAGGGATGTGATGAGCTGGACAGGTTTGGAGAGGTAACATGTAAGCAAAGGCTCTGCACATAGGAAGGCCAACAACCATTAACTTACTGTGATAGACACTGATATAATATCACCTGTTTTTTTTATTTTTTATTATCTTATATGTTGTTCTTTTTCTCGTTATCCTAAATCGAAGAATGTATGAGAGGCAGTGTTTGGTTGAAAGATTTTCAACTTGTTGGAACTGCAATTTGGTCTGTGCAGGAGTGTTATGATTTGCATGAAAGTTGTGGATGCTCAAACCTAAATTACTTATTTGTTTAATAAATGATAAGTATTCATTTTATTAAAGGGAACCTTTCTGAACACTAAAGGTCACCTTACAGTTTTAAACAGTTAAAACAAGCAAAAATAATAAATGAAATGAAAATCAAAATATCTGGGATAATTGGGATAGGCCAGTCATGAACAGGTTAATGCAAAATGTGATTACAGAACAGATTATAAAGACTAATCTATTTAAACCTGCAGCACCTTATTCACAGCTTTGCCCCTTTTTGAAATATATTAATGTACTTGTCATAAAGTATTCATACAGTGCTGATTTGACAGGGAGAAGGTGAGGGAGTTGACTCCCATGACGTGGGATTGTTTCTCCTCGTCTAAACATAGTATATTGATTAATCTGTCCATCCACTTAAATAGTATGGATAACTGTCGTTGAGCATTAAAGGTGCATAACACGAGGTCGGGAGCATTTCGGTCACCTCTCTGCATGACAGCTTGTAGCTTATGGCGCTAACAGTGCTAACAGTACAAACTATGGGAAACAAGCTAACAGCACTGCAACGATGCTGTCAGTCCTGACAGGCATTGTCAGCTGTAATCACCGTTATCAGAGCAGCTGTGAACTCAACATGTACAAACATGCACTAAAAGCATGCACAGCTGGCCCGGCTGTGTAAACAAACACATGATTACTATTATTAGAAATGACGCCACAGTATCTTTACATAGCAAATAGTTGTTTGCTGTTATATTAATGCTATTAATGTCGTATATTGCTCATTCAATTTATTTATCATCTATGAACAGGAGGAATGGATCAGTGTGGTCACCATCTTGTCATGCTTAGTCTTGTCAAATGTATTTTTTAAAATATTTTTATATGGTTTGTGTGTGTCCCATCATGCAGTACGCTAAAAGTCAAGCTAATCATTAGCACACAGAGGCTATGCAATCAGTATTCACGTTAATATTAACACCTGCATATATGTATAATCGTTATGAAGAGCTCAATTAAACTGTAAATAAAAGTACATTGAAAATGAAGTAATCAATCAAGAAAATAAACTGCAGATTTATTTATTAGTCGCTCTAATTTAGAATATGGTGGCTTGTTATCATTTCCTATTGATTATTTATTTCCAATGTCCCCGTCACAGTTCTGAAGAAGTAATTGATTGAAAACTTGGCACGTAGTTAATTAGGTGACACGATCAACCTTATCCCAGCCACAACCCGACACTGCCAGTTCCAACGCCAGCCGATGTCTAAAATTACCGCTGATGGATGTGGATGAAAGTTGTTCGAAATGAAAAGCGACAACATTAAAATATTCATAAGAGGGCTAATTGATCCACCGCTCTTCTTTCTCTGAGCACACAAACGCCATCTGGTCAATTTTCTGAACGTGATGCCATTATTACCCGACTATCGGCCATTATTTACAGGCTCTCCATTATGCATGTGAAGTAAAGAAGGGCAACACGATGAGACCTGTGCGGTAAAAGACTCTGCTCATCGCCGGTGACCACACAGTGACACTTAAACCCTGTCAAGGCTGCTAGACAGAAGGCCTATACGTTACCACGCTTTGTCCTCGCCGTGCACCTCCAACACAGTCAAGGGCGCTATAGATCCTGTGCCTTTTTAATTTGAAAGTACCTTTTAACGTGTTTGAAACTCCAGCAGCCTTGTTTCTAATGCGATGAACATTAATTGGCTGTAGCACTTTAATATGTTTACAAAATAGGACGTTTATGAAGACATTCCAGTGATTTGATGAGTTTTGTCCATTAACATCCAAATTACTACGTCTCTACATCTGCAGGGTTTTTGTTTCTGGCCTGAGAGTCAATCTGTCAACTGACTTTCAACATATGGCATTCTCTTACACGGAGGGAAATGATTAGCCTTAAGCGCCTCTAATCCGATAGACTTTTAGTCCTCTTTGAGGTAGAGAGAGAATGGCAGGCCCGACAGTCTGAGTGACAACTTCGGGACAATAAGGCTCATAACCATGCGTTTAATCACGAGCTTGGCATTTTCATTAGGATTCTACGAGGTAAGTAAGTTTGGAAAGGCCTGCCACCTGGAGGTTACCATCTTTTGAGAAAATAATAACCGGTCAGTCTAAGTGAGATTATAATTGCTTTCGCATGACAGATGTGCTGCCACCTGGAATATCCTATATGTGGCTGCATTTGTGCTCCATTAGCTAAAAATGGAATACATTGCCCTTTTTTGGCATGAGAAAAGTATTCTCATTGAAAGTGTTTGCATGTCTATCACTATGCATACACAAGATGGCTGATTTTGGGGTTTGATCCCTCAAATCTACTCAAATTAATTTGCCCTCCTTTCTCTGATGCGATTACACAGGTTAACGCTGGCACCTGCGTGGCAGTATTTATAGCAGGTCTTGGCTGTTAGAGCAGGGTTTCCCTGTTTCACACGCTCTCATGCTTACTCGCTGTCGGAGATCTTATAGCCAGGTAATGGCTTGGCTGGTATGAGCGTAGAATATAGAAGTGACGATAATATATACTGTTGAACTTCCCATGCAACGTATCGAGTAGTAAAGAAAGAAATAACTCAATTCTCCCCAGCTCAATGTGAACCGTGTCAAAGTTTTCATATATTAATGAGCTGGGTGGAAATCAGGGAGTGCATCTTCAATGAATTATTCAGATCTGTTTCAGCAGCTTATAAGGATGAAGAGAGACTATAAAAAATGATACGGAAAGACAGTAACTTTTGTTTGAAATGCACATTTAAGAAGCATATATAAGATATGTAGTTCATGCGGTTGATTTTTGGAGGGAGAGACGGAGCTTCCCCTTTCCAAAGAAAGGTGTTAAATCACATTCACGTCAGTATTTGTGATGCATCAACAAATTCAAAACCTGTTCTCAATAAAACCCAAATTGTGACTATTAATGGACATTTGACAGAGCTTGTCGATGCTGTCTTGATTTGTGTTCATGCGCTGGTCAGTCGGGTCTGCGTAAAATGAAAAATGGTTTAAGATGCCTAAAAGGAAATTGCTATACTATCACACTGGCTGTAATATCCTTTCGACTTCATTGTAGCATTATTATTATTAATATTAATAATATTATTATAGCAGCAATAGAGGTGTAGTAGATAAAAGCTATGCCTTCTGTCAGTAGGATTTCTTAGCTCACTAATACCCTTTTTATACGATCACTTCCTCTTTTCCCAGCTCATCACAACAGAACACACACTGCCGAGTACCGTCTTTAGGCAAGATTATCCCTGCACTCCGGGATCACCAGAAGTACACCCTGCCAGTGTCAAGAGTCATGTTAACAGATTAAGCCTTCGCTCTCGGTTTCAGAAGCCAAAAAGTGTGATTTTTGTCATCAGTGATAATCTTTCTTTTTGTTGTTGTTTTGAATCACCCTTTATCCCCCCGTTACTGTTCTCTCTTTCCTCAGTTTCCTATGGGAAGACGAGCAGCCTGTGATATCTATTGGCATGGCGTTTCCTTCCATGACAATGAAAATATCGTCTCAGGGCAGGTGAACAAATTCCCAGGTATTTCCCCGCCTCTGCCGCCCCTCCATTCTTTTTACCTTCTGTTTATGTGAAGCACTATATGCAGGTGCTTGTCGACCTGTAGCTGAGGAGATGCAACACTTCATGTGTATCCGGGATTCTGTAGTCACAACAGGAGGGATGTAGTTAAACCCTGACGCCAATGCAATGGCATTATAATCATTAATACAGTATATAGACCCTAGAGATTGTTGAATTTACCCTTTATGATACAGTTCACGTGTCATATTGAATTATTTCTCCTCGCAAGGTCATGTCTGTTTGCCTTCCTTCTAATCCTCCTGGAAATATAACTTCCTTTTGATTTCTGCCTCCCGAGTGCATTTTTATTGATCTCTTTTCCATTTATTGTAAGTGAAGCGGTGCTCTGTGCATTGCAGGAATGATTGAAATGCTGCGGAAGATCAACCTGAGTCGGGCAGTGCGGACTATGCAGGACTTGTTCCCGGAAGAGTACGACTTCTATCCCCGTTCCTGGATCCTGCCTGAGGAATGCCAGCAGTTTTCCACCCAGGTAGAGTTGCATAGCAACAAGTGTAATAATAGCAGATACGACGCTTGGAGATTTTCTTTGGATTCATTTAGATATGAATGTATGTAAAGTTGCAGACAAAAAAACATTGCCAAAAATAAAATTAATTAAAAAGGCTAAAATAAGCTTAAACGGACACAATTTAAATAGTAATTTAACACAGATAAACAAAAGTGTTAGCAGCAGCATAAGCACAGGTGCTACTAATATCATTAATGATGGCTGCATCCATTTAAATGCCCCGATAAGCCATGCTAGTAAGTCACCTTGCATGACCACGTGGCCGTGGACCAGGAACAACTAAATGGAATGCAGCCATCATTAATGTCATTAGACAGACCATTTTAAGTGGATTGCACTGAAAACATAAAGGCTTCCTTTTTTCCCCTTTCTATCTCTGCTCTTATATTTGGAAAGCAGATTATGTCTTGATTTTGTCTAATATTGTAGATAAAAATTGCAAGATAATTCCAAAGAAAAGACAGCTCTGAGAAGTGAAGTCAGTGTTTGTTTTGTGCTCTTTTCTCTCCATCCACTGTTAGAACTTCCCACCATGCAACACTGCAACAGTAGTGTTGGAGTAATGGAAGACGACTGTAATTTCTTTCATTCTAGTGTAACGGGCTCGCTTCACTGATCGTGCCCCTTGAGGGGGGAAAAATGTATATTACCCTTTATGGTCATCCAACTCTCTCAAAATGGTAATGAATCTAGTGGGATTAATACTTGAATAGAGGAAATGCAGTGGATGAGTGAGATTAGACATCTGCTCACGACAATGGAGGGTCTAGGTTCGACTCAGGAGGGAAGAGTTCTAAATCAGTGGAAGTTATCATGCATTCACCGTGCTATAATGAACTGATAACACACAAATCTAGATAAATACTGTGTTAAACAATTCAGGAGGAAAGTTGCTTCACCAAATGTGGTAGGTGGCAGTTAAATGTTTAATGCTATTGCATGGCCAGATTGTCAATAACTTAATGAGATCATATATATATATATATATATATTATATTATATTATATTATGTCCAGCAGGGGGCACCAGATTATCACTGTTTACATTCCAATCTAGTTTACCACCAGAGAAAACTGAAAGTCACAAAATGGAGTTTTATTCTCTAATGTTGTGTATGTCACAGTGTCAAGGATGAGACATTAAATAGTCAACATTAAGAGTATTTCATGAGCACAAATCGAACTTAAACAGAAATGAATTGGTAACAGTTGAATAACAGTTGAATGAAAAGGTACGCTTGAATGATGGGTGTCGTTAAGTTTGCAGGCAGAGATAAAGTCCAAGTGAATTTATGTAATGTGTCATGAGTCGTTAAAGAAAAGTTAAATAAGGGAATCTTTTCAGCCATATTGCACAGTAAGTGACTCATCAAGAATTCAACTGTGGGATTAGGGGAGCTGCAATCTTTTTTAAATGTCCACATCAGATGTTGTTTTTCTCTCCCACCAGTCTTTAGTAAACGATTTAAAAATACATTAACCCGTTCTTGCATAACAGCATATGACATACAGAGCACATTCTACCTCTAACTTAACAGTTGCTATGTTTTTTTGTTTTCCTTCATCATGAATCTGATATAAGGAAACCTGTGTGTTATCAATAAGCCTCATCCTTTCTCACCCCGACCTCTGCTACAGATTCGCATGGTGAAGGAGAACGATGCAACGGTGAACCCCACCTTCATTGTCAAGCCTGACGGGGGCTCTCAGGGGGACGGCATCTACCTCATTCGTGACCCCGGTGACCTAAAGCTCGTGGTGGGTTCACAGGCCAAACAGGCGGTCGTCCAGGAGTACATCCAGAAGCCGTTGCTCATCGACAAGCTCAAGTTTGATATCCGCCTCTACGTGCTGTTAAAGTCCTTGGAGCCGCTGGAGATCTACATCGCCAAGGAGGGCCTGACGCGCTTTTGCACCGAGCCTTACCAGGTAGCCATGGCGACGCCGACGGGACGACCTCACTCTGAAGCTGCTGGAACATATATCTCTGCTTTTATAGCGTATCATTAAGGCCACTCTAATTGTGATTGTGTAGGAACCGAGCCAGAAGAACCTGAACCATGTCTTCATGCACCTGACCAACTACTCCCTCAACGTCCACAGCGGCAACTTCGTCCACTCGGACAGCCAGAGCACAGGCAGCAAGCGCACTCTCTCCAGCGTGCTGTACAGGCTGGCGGCTAAAGGCGTAGACATCAAGAAGGTGTGGTCGGACATCATCGCTCTCGTCATCAAGACGGCCATCGCAGTGGTGCCTGAGCTTCGAGTCTACTATCAGGCTGATATACCACCCGGCAAACCGGGACCCACTTGCTTCCAGGTGGGTAAGCGGGTAAAATCCATCCATAAATCTGTTTAACAAACCAGATTCAGGCATTTTCATCCACTTTAAAAGTAATCCTCGTCATCTGCACAGTGCAAACAGAAACTCGTAGCCAAAGACGCCTGATGTTTGATGATGCAGATGTGCCAGAATGTAAACAAAGAGGCTGTGAGCTTAAAAAAAGTTCAATATTCAGACGTTCCGTGAGGTCCATCCTGAATAACTTTTCATTTCTTTTCACCGTTTGTTGTGCACGACTCGAGTCTGACTAATCTTCCTGGCAGTGATGAGTTGAAGTTAGTGACTCAGATGTGGATTAATTTGGTCCAAGTGAGCATTTTCACATTTTTTTTTTTTTTCAAAGCGCTTCAAACTAACTTTTTTATCCGGAGCTCCTCCTTGCATGCACAACCTCTTTCATTTTTAAGGTACAATGTGTAAAATTAAGGAGCTCTATTGGCAGAAAAGGAATAAACTGTAATAAAATAAAAGTATTTTTCTCTTTTGTGTATAATTACCCGAAAAATAAGAAAATCTTGTGTATTTGTTGCCTTAGAATGAGCCACTAGAAATGTTATAGTGTTCCATTAAAGTGGTGTTACACCCCTACTATACAGTCTACTTTATTCTAAAATATATTAAAAAAAGTATGTAATTAAGGCTGTTTTTATGTCTCAGATATTAGGTTTTGACATCCTGCTGATGAAGAACTTAAAGCCAGTATTACTAGAGGTCAACTCCAACCCCAGTATGAGAATAGAACATGAACAGGAGGTAAGAGTGAACATCAGTATTGTTTTATTATTATATTATTATTATTATGATAATTATTCACGTTGCTGTAATGTTTATCGGTTTGTCTCAGGTGGCACCAGGAGTGTTTGAGTATGTCCCCAGTCCGGTGGACGAAGAGGTCAAAGTGGGAGTGATCAGGGACACTCTGCGCCTTATGGACCCCGGCACCAGGAAACCTTCAATGTAAATACACACTAAACACACCGTTTGACCCACTCTTTGTCTGCCGGTTGTGAAGAGTCCACTTTAGAGGACTTGATACCTCAGCCTGGCCATCCCTCCTCAGAGCCAAATCTCAGGAACCACTCCATAAGCCTGTTAAATGGAAAAATTAAATTCAGCTGAGCCAAGGTGGAAATTCACGCATTACTGTGTGGTGGCTCACTCTCTCTGGCTGACCAGCTCTGTGTGATGCCTGGCAATAAATCTCCTCCACTATTAGGGTTTGTCTCCCCCCCTCTTAATCTGTTTTTCTTCTATGACAAGAGGATTTACTGTTTCTATTCCACCACCATCTCAATTCCCCCCCTGCTTTCCATCGTTCCCTCACTTCTTTCCTCTCCAGATTATCTTCCATATCAGATATTTGATGATAGCTTCTCGGGGGATAATACCCATTTAACTATTACATTCAGGACCGGTAACACATGGATATAATGCGCCTATAATAAGTCTAATCCTTGTCCCTCCCGCATTGCTATATTTTCATCTAGCTTGAATCAGCAGAACCATATCTTGTCCTTGTCTGCAGATGAATTACAATACAGTATAATGTAGCATATACACATTTAGAATTCTGCTTCTTTAATTCCTATCCACCCCTAATCCTTTAATCTATTGTCCCTCATGCTTTTTTATGTTGACTTAGACCTCAGGCTAGTTGGTGAGGTTTGCTGAAACCTTTTTATCTGTTAAAAAATATCTATATTTTTGTAATAAATTAACCATTTTAGTGCTTTTTCAAGCAAATTATTAAAATTGCAGTGACAAAAATAAACAACTTGAAAATATCATCCTGAGCTTTAGAACATTTCCGATGGGCATTTTTCAGGGATTTTCTGACATTTTATAGACTGAATAATCGATAATGATAAGTCACAACTATATAGTTAGCTATTAGTCCTAACATTGCATATATAAGAAGTTTCACCTGTAGACAACAATCTTTGAGTGATATTTACCTTGACAACTGATTTTCAAGCAAAGTGAAATATTTAAATCTTCAGAAAATATAATATCTGATAGAATATTTACATTATTTTATTGTTATCACTGTGTGTTTTACTGTTATAGCTAGTCAATCTGGAGCTAGTATTAACTATTTGATATAATCTAGTTAAAGTAATCAGTTTAGTGGTTTAGTCCAGGGGTTCACAAACTTGTGTTTGGGCATATTCAAAGTATCATAAGATAGGATCCACCTAAGAATCTAAAATAGTGAACCACGCTAACACAATTAATGCAAAATTCACCGAAAATGTGGTTGCTGATGACGAAACAAAATCCAGCGGCTGATTGAGGGGAAATAACCACGTTGACAACAATTGTTTAATCATTAGAACAAGACGGTGAAATCAGTTTTTATGCTACATTATCATCGGATAAAATAAGTCTTGGGGGATACCAGTGGATTAAAACTTTATAATAACTTTTATTAAGAAGAAGACATGATTTAAGCTTCCATTCATATGCATAGGGTTAGATTTTAATGAGAAAGGTCTGATTTGATTTCTTTTTCTCCTGCAATCTTTCCGAATCATTAACAAGCAGTCTTTTGGAGCACAAACAAAAATGTTCCCGACATCGTTACCGGGGGGGGGGCTGGGGGATTTGTTTTCTGCACAGATGGTGCACTCGTAAGGAAATGTACTTGTGTTGTGGTCTCTGACAGCTGTTCTGCAGTGGGATGGATGGGATCCAGTCAGTCAGAACGCAGAGTTTAGACTGGACTTACCCCAAACCCACCCGTGTGAATTTGACTTGTCAAGATGAAGTGAAAGAGAGCCGAGAACCGACCAGGCACACGATGCAAAGGTGCACTTGAGTGAAAGAAGGGGTTGTTGTTTAAAGGAGACGGAGTGAGACTTTATATGAAAGAGATGCGTAAAAACAAACAGGGGGAACAAAGGTGAGGAGTATGAATAGATGAGGAATGTTATGTGAGTGACTCAGGCATGTACTTCTTGCACACAGCTCATTAAACCTGTGCATAATGTCTCTGCGGGTGATTTATGAGCCATTATGAGAGCTGTGGGTGAGAACAGAAAGCTGATATTCCTCTGCACCCATTTCTTAAAGTTGGGTGCAAGTGACACGATTACTAAAGCATCATCTGCATAGAAAATGATGCATGCCGATGCGGATTAAAGTAACTTAGTTTGAACTATGTGTCCAAAATTGAGTGATTTTAAAGTTTTTCTCCTCTATGGAAGCTTTGAATTAAATGCTGAACCCCCACTGTATTTTAGCTCCTTTACTGGACTCTAATATATCTGTTACTTTATTCATTAAAATCTCCACAATGTTCACCGGCTAGTTGCCATAACTGTGTGCTGAGCAGGCAGCCGGTCTTTAGAGCTTTTAAACATGTCACTAGGAGAGCTGTCAGCGTGAACCAAAACGGTTAAGTTGCAGTAATGAGCTGAAACTCACTATAAAGCTCCATTAAGCCGCGGGGGAGCGGCATTTTCAGGTGATAATTCCCTGTAGGTTCACCTTTCATAAAGTCACATTTTAACATTGTCAAACCAGAAAACGTGGAGAGACGTTTTACTTCTCATCATTCGCACACACATCATGCGTTTCCTGTGGGAGACTAGTTTGTTCTGTGCATGTTTTTGGAGTATGACTCATGCTCTGGGACGGCTCAGACAATAAATCCTCATTTCTGTAATGGAGATAAGTGTGGGGACGCACTTTTCTTTTCATTGACACATCTGGCACCCTTTTTAAAGACTTTTGAGAGTGGGTAACGGCTTTTGAAGATTTATCCACCAGGAGGACAGAAATAGCATTTTCCCGCCTGGTAATGACAGCTAAATTAGCCCTAGCCCTGCTCGCGTACACTCCACTACCGTTTGGCACCAGGCCTCGGTATGTCTTTTTTAATAACCTGCCATTCTTCACCTTTTACACTCCCGCTCTGTGGCCATCATTTTCTCCTCTTCTTCGTCTGCTGGGAATGTGTGTCGACATTCCCCTCACTGTCTGTCTGTCTGTCTGTCTGGCAGCCTCTGTTGAAGTCCGTTTTTAGCCGAGCCCGTCCTGCCTAAATACATGTGGGTGGTGTCCTTCTGGCTGCTGAGGGATGATTGATTCTATTAAACATTCAGCAGTGCTCTCTCAGTGCCATTCACACTGCTTACTAATTCATGGACAAAAACTGCCACATAAAAGCCAATCCTACTCAATCCCCTCGACGTGAATGTACCTTTTGTGTGTCTCGTTGTTGCGTGTGTGTTATGTAGTGACCATAAGAGTTGTCGTTTTATAGATTCACATAGGTATTTTCTACTTATCCTCGCCGATGAGACCCCTGCTCAGGTTGCCACGAGGGGGAATTAACTCAGGTCGTTGCGCTCGGAGAAGTAATAAAAAATGATAATGGTGTAATTGGTGCTGCCCTGCAGGAAACTGTGCAGCACAGCTAGCAGGAGAGGGGAGGGAGAAGTCAGTCAAACCCGGCGTGTGCACACCCACATATTCCTGAGGGGTAAAAAAACAAAACGCACAGAAACGCATGAGTCCTCTTCGTTTTCTATGAGAAGCAGCAAATCCCTCGGCGAAGAAGCACGATGGGGAGGCTGATTGTGAGTGACGGGCAGAGAGAAGTTCAAATAACCAACCTAAAAGAGGTGGAAAACGGTGGCATGGCAACCAATCACACTTACATAAATGTAATGTGATTTCATTGTGTTCATCTCAGATGCAGCAGTATGTTGGATTTGGATTCAACTTTGATTCTCTGGAAATTGCTTTGACTTAAAGGTACCCTGTGTATTTTTTTTAACCTATATTACGACTGTAAAGCAAAGTTTGGGTCCTTGATTTGTTCGTATGTGTATTACATGCACATTTCTAAGGTTGGTGCTAATGCACCAAGAAATTTAGCAAATGTTGCTTAAATATTCAGGGGAGAAGAAGATGGCAAGTTAGCAAACATGGGTGTAAACAATTAAGAGTTTCAAGTTGAATCTAAGCAGGATTTTGTTCAAGGGAAGCATCTAATGGATGAAATATTTCATACGGCTACGAGTTCTAGAGGAGCCAAGTTTTATTTGTTTGCAATCTAACCACGAGATGCCATTAAATCCTTCCCACTGGACTTTTTAACAATCGAATTTCTCTTCACAAGAATTTATAAACTGATATCTAAATGCTAAATGTTTTAAAACCCTTAGCGCGTAGATTTATTGTGCTTCTGATGCATTTAATGTTGTGGATGTAAACACAAACCATAAAAAAAGTTGGTTTGGAGGCTGTGAGATTGAGGGAATGAAAAGAGAATTATTTATCCTTCACACAACATTATTCTTCCAGTTTCTCCTGCCAAGCCAGGCTGTAAGCACAAGGCTGAAATGAAAATCTCGGTGCCTTTTATCTACCTCAGGTGATGTGTAGCTCAGCTGACAAAAGCTCTCAGGGTTGGCCTTGTGTTCTCGTGCTTCAGCACCGCAGGGCTCGAAGGCTATTACTGAAGCCTGCTGCTGGACAGCACAAAAAGCAGGAAATGTAAGGACTTTTGTAGCCTTTAAATCTCCACACTGCTGATATAAAAAAAAAAGAAAATGTCGTGCAGTTGTACATGCATTGTAATCTGTTTTTAAATGTTTCTGTTGTACAGTTCCCAGCTGAGGGCCGGTGGGCTCGACCCCGGGGAGGAGATCCCCATGGAGGCGGAGACCCAAACGAGGAGCCCAGACGAAGGAGCGCTGCCCTCGCTGTGTCTGAAGCAGGTCTACCCCAAGTACACCAAACAGTTCAACTACCTGCGGCTGGTGGAGCGGATCGCCACGCTGTTCATTCGCTTCCTCGGGGTCAAAGGCAACATGCGACTGGGCCCCACCGCCTTCCGGACCTTCATCAGGTACGGCTCCTCACGCTCACAAAAATCCAATTAAGACATTCATGGACACGAGGATAACATCGCATGCAAACTCAGTGTGAGCACTTTTTTAATTTACTAGCTATTTGGCTAGAAAGACTACAATTAACCATAATATCTCAAATTGACCTGTACTGCAGCCAGCCACTAGGGGGCAATCAAGATGTTTCGGCTTCACTTCTGGGAACTGTCTTGTGCTCATCGTCATACATCCTATGGTTACACCATCTTTTCGGTTAATCGCATGGCCTGTGTTCTCCTTTAGTATTTCAAACCAATAGGGAGAAATACATTTTTATATCACGATGGCGCCACAAAGCTTTGCAATAATTTGACGGAATACTGTTGACTTGTTTCCATAGAGCCAATCAAACATTTGCATGTGGCATATATTTCCCCAAAGACCCTTTCTTCCTTTTTTACTAATAAAAACGTAGTAAAAATACAACAGGGAAAAAAATATAATGAAATGAAATAAAACAGGGATGACTAAATAAATGTGACGACTGACGAAAATATTTCCGGTTCGCTTTTAGGACCTGCAAGCTGAGCAACAGCAACTTCTCCATGGCTTCAGTGGACATCCTCTACATCGACATCACACGTCGTTGGTCGGGAACGTTGCCCGATTCTAGAGAAGCAGGTAAAACACACACACACACACACACACACACACATGTAGAGGACAGGGAGCTGGGTATCCTTGAGACTGGGACCAAATAATGTGCTTTGAGATAATTGCTAGTCATTCTTTGTCAGATTCCTTTTGACACGGCGCTGCCGTAATTGAAATGAGGCGAGATCACGACGTGACAGCGAACTGTCTGACATGAATTATTCAGACGTTGCACCTTGCGAGGAATGTTTGCGAGGCGAAGCGGATGGATGGAGATCACATGGACCGGGATGGAAGGGTCTGTACGGAGGAGACTGTGGGCTGAATGTAGAATGAGCTCATACGTATTCAGGGAGACGGAAGTGTCGAGGTCTGTTATTTCTGAGCGTGTGCTTCGGAGGATTTGTGGGGGGGGAACCAAGGCAGCGGCATCAAACGTGTCATCGCGTATTTACAAATTATGATGTTTTTATTTGCGGGGGATATGCAGCAAA
Organism: Chelidonichthys spinosus; assembly: GCA_029853015.1. Taxonomy (NCBI): domain Eukaryota; kingdom Metazoa; phylum Chordata; class Actinopteri; order Perciformes; family Triglidae; genus Chelidonichthys; species Chelidonichthys spinosus. The sequence goes on from CM056840.1 coordinate 17,340,093, forward strand.
GTTTTTAAAAGCACACATGAAGGAATTTTATGCACCAGACGACTCTTTTGCGAACTGTCACTATTTTGACAGGGGAAGAGAAACTTTATTGTCTTCCGCAAAGCAACAGAAACTCTCCTTTTTGACAGGGCTCAACATAAAAAACACACAATGCATATTTAAAACACATGGCTGTTAAAACAACAGGTTAGGATGCTAGTACTAGAACTATATGAATGTGTTCAGGGTGATGATAGAAGGGGACCAGTGGGACTTTGTAGCATCAGAAATCAGAAATAGTCCCACCTGAAGACCCAAGCAGAATGGAAAAGTCGCCCTTGACTAAGTTGTGGCGTGGAGTAATGTGCAGCGGCGTTTTTTTCTTTCTGAATGATGCAGTACTGATAGCCTAGCACCTTCATGATGTGATTCATCTATTTAACTTTGTAGCATCAACCCAGTAACTGGAAGGATTGGTTGGAGGGGCTGAAAGGAGGGTTAATTCCACAGCGAATACATTATATATTATTTTTTTCCCCCACTTCATAGATTCCTTTGCACATCTGTCTCTCTCTTGTAGATGGAGAATAATAGAGGCATCAGGAGTAAATATTCAGGAGACCTTTGGGCGGAGAAATCGGCTCCTGCTCCTGTTTTCTGAATACTTCATTGTTTTCTCGTTCATTCGTTGACCTTCAGTCGCGGTGACCTCGGCTCCCAAGGCAAACTCTGCAAATGATCAAATATAGATGATCAAATGGTCTCCTCTGATCATCTTCACCCCTCTGCAGCAGCAGCAGCCGTTCAGTAGCTTAATGCGCTGGTTTTCTCTGCTCTTCGTGGTGAAAACATACAGTTGATATGTTAAGATTAATATATATACACAAAGTATATTCATATCTGAATTGTTATTATAGTGATCTTCAGGACCAGGGCAACATGCATTTAAAAATAGTTGCAGTAAGTCATATGTTTGTATGACATATGAAACATTTTTATTTTTTTTATAGTCCATATAAAAACTCACTGTTGGCATTTTCATTTAATTTTTGCATTCTGCCTTTATTCCTCTTTATTGGCCTCACAGAATCCACTCTTCTTTGCAGGTATGGGACTCCAAGCGTTTGTGGAAGCCTTTTTCTACCTGGCAGGTCGCAGGTTCAAGTCCCTGCCGCTGAAGGAGCAGGTAGCGTCTCTGCTGGAGCTGTGCCAGGCTCAGCTCGAGTCGCAGTCGGGCGTCGAGGAGAGGCGCTCGGTGAGCTGCAGCAGGGCGATGCCGCGAGCCGCCAAGTCTCAGACGCCGCACGGCCTCGCCAACGCTCAGCTCAGCTCCCCGGCTCCCCTGCGGAGGGCGTCCAGCCAGGACTACCGGCTGCATCAAAGACTCAAACCTCGCACACTCAGGGCCGCCGTGGAGAACTGATGAGAGGGAGAGGGGCCTCCAACTGGGCATCCAACTCTCAAACACTGCCTTTAACCTCCTCCACCACGAGAGCAGGGAAATTAGCTGTCCCTCTCTCACCGTTGCAGCTCTCGTAAGGGGGGAGAGATGGACTCGCTTGACCCCTGCTGGCTGACTGTTCTCAGCCTGATTGCTTTTTCTTCAGAGGAGGAAGATGTCCACGGGGCAGGTTGGGGGACGAAATAGAACGTGGGATCTGAGGAGGTCGGTGCATTTCTCCCTCCCCCTCCCAGGGTGAACATATAGGAAGAGCTTCCCTTTCACCCCTCTCGCAAACACCTACACTGAAACAAACTTTCTCTTCAGGGATAAAATTAGACTCTCCAGTTTGACACATCACACGCAGATAAACGGGCGTCCTTCGTGTCTATTCTTGAATTTGCACAACTCTTTGATCTATTGCATTTGCACAGAAATGGATGCGAGGGCTGACGGAGCATTTGTGTGGTGGGCATGTTGTGTACGTTTGAGTGTGTGTACTGTATTTTATTTATATTTAGCTCAACGGTGGGAGCCCACATGCAGCCAGCGGCTCGGCTGTGAATCCTCGCTCCATGAGCCCATTAGCAGATGAGTTAAGTGAATAAGTGTTGAAAGGGAAAAAAGGCCACATATCCTCCTCTCAGTTCTGCAGCTATTCCAGCCAGGCAGCCGTCAGCACTTCTTTTTTTGGACGATTACTTTGTAGCCACTCAATTGTCATCGGGATTTGAACTTTTTCTGAATAATTGCATGGCACAATTTGATCGTTTTAAAAAAAAAAAAAAAAATCATCCAATGTGTCACATGACTACACACAAGACCGGTCGTAGATCATCGCTGTTTTAATTCGCTAACACTACACTTTCCTCGCTGAACGTTAATATTTTTCATTTGTACGTTTTCGTTTTTACACCGAGACTATTTAATGAATTTGTCACATGCAGACCAATGAACAAGTGTGATCAAACGTATCCGTTAACGGCTCCACGGCAGCTGTTCAACGCAGTGAACGTTAAAAGATTTCTGCTATATGTGCTGTAGGACTCACATATTCTCTGCGGTATGTATTTGTCAACATGAAGTAGATTTATTAGGCTATTAAACAGTGATTGATCATTTGAATGAAATGTATTGGTAGCACTGCAAAAATAAAAGTCCTTTTGCTCTTTGAATTGAAGGTGTGTGTGTGTGTTGATGTTTTTCATGTATATATTTGAGATGTAACCTTCAGTCTTCTGTTTCTGATGTTTGAGCTCTAGTATTTTTTATCTTTATGGTTTTTGAGGTATTTCTTTTTGGCCCGTAGGTCAACAGCTGAGGTGTCCTTCACCAGTCAAAGATATATTTTACCTCTTTAGCTTCCATTGAAATGTTAAACTGGTTCCACACGTCGGATACATATTTAATAGCTCGTCCTTGACTTTGTTCGGTGGTGCAAATGAAAGAATAGGCTGAAAAAACATGTATTTATTGTAGTTTATATAGTGCTCACATGGTGCATATCTAATTTTAACTGTAGTAAAATGTAGTGAAGTTTAAAGAAAAATACTTACAGTACTTACAACCTCCTAAAGTGGGCATAAAGGGCTGAAAATGTCTGTGAGAGAGCCCTCAAACACTCGATGATTTGACAGTGGGACTGCCCTTAACCCTCACGGACTTGTGAGTGTGAATATTGGGATTAAGCCAGTGACTCGCAGGCGATTGACCGTGGAATGATATTTACAAGGAGCAGGGAGAACACTTCATGGGAGCCACAGATCGTTAATTCAGTTCTTTCCCTGATAACTCAGCAGCAAGACAACGGAACCACACACTTTATGTGCTTGTGCATTAGATACGAAAGGAACAGACTTTATGGAACAGACTTTTTTTCATGACTTATTTTCGACTAACTATACTATGATTTTTTTTGACTTACTATACTGACTTTTTTCATTACTTTTTTGCCGAAAAACGTCATTGTATTGTATGTTGAAACAAGTCATGAAGAAAAGTTAGTCGAAAAAGAAGAGTATTTTTCTTTTACATATACTGATGGTTTTTTTTACACATACTGTGACTTTTTTTTACATATACTATGACTTTTTTTAACATATACTGTGACTTTTCTTTTACATAATTGACTTTTTTACATATACTATAACTTTTTTTACATATACTGTTTTTTTACATAATTATGACTTTTTTACATATACTATAACTTTTTTTACATATACTATGACTTTTTTTTACAAAATTATTACTTTTTTTAGAGATACTATAACTTTTTTTTACATAAACTGTGTTTTTTTTTACATAATTATGACTTTTTTAGAGATACTATAACTTTTTTTACACATACTGTGACTTTTTTTTTTACATATACTATGACTTTTTTTTACATAAACTGTGTTTTTTTTACATAATTATGACTTTTTTAGAGATACTATAACTTTTTTTACACATACTGTGATTTTTTTTTTACATAATTATGATTTTTTTAGAGATACAATAACTTTTTTTTACACATACTGTGACTTTTTTAACATATACTGTGACTTTTTTTTTTTTTTTTTTTTTCCCGTGACCCTGAATACAGGATAAGCGGTAGAAAATGGATGGATGGATGGATGACTTTTTGTTTTACATATACTGTGACTTTTTTAACATAATTATGACTTTTTTAGAGATACTATAACTTTTTTTACATATACTGTGACTTTTTTTCCTACATAATTATGACTTTTTTAGAGATACTACAACTTTTTGTTTTACATATACTGTGACTTTTTTTTAACATAATTATGACTTTTTTAGAGATACTATAACTTTTTTTACATATACTGTGACTTTTTTCTTTTACATAATTATGACTTTTTTACATATACTATAACTTTTTTTTACATATAATTATGTAGAAAAAAAGTCACAGTATATGTAAAAAATAAGACATAGTATGACTTTTTTAGAGATACTATAACTTTTTTCATATATACTGTGACTTTTTTTACATAATTATGACTTTTTTACACATACTATAACTTTTTTTTACATATACTGTGACTTTTTCTTTTTTTACATAATTATGACTTTTTTAGAGATACTATGACTTATTTTTTACATATACTGTGACTTTTTTTTTTTTACATATAGTATGACTTTAGCTTCTGCTCTTTGCTTACATGAGAGCGTAAGTACTGCCTGATTCCCACTGCAGCGCCGATTAAGAGTTAAAAACATTTTGATCTCATAAAGTCTTTGGTTATATTTGGAAATCATGTTACCATCAACACGTGGCTGAATACGTGGCTTTGGTTGTTGTTTTTGATACTTTTGAGTTATGTGTGGGAGTTTTGGAGAGTAGCCTGTAATATTACCTTGATGTCCTAAATGAATACCTTTGGTAGCCCCAGGGAGCCAGTTCCACCTGGCCAAAGAAATAAGAATGCCTCATCGGGAGCTATTAACAACACAGGAGCTTTTCCTTTAAAATACACGAGAATCTGCTGTTAATGAGGTCCAGTTTCTCTATTTGATCACACTATATAAGAATACTGCATTTCTCCTGGTTTCAGCTATACTTAGAAACAAAAATGTGAGCATTTTTATATAACAATCAGCTCAATTTACAGCAACAGCTTTGTGAGAGAGACATTTTGCTCCAAATCCCCCACCTCCCCCCCCCCACGGGGAATAACAATCAGGCAGTATGTAGGTCAGGCTTGCTGAGGAGAAGGCACTGCTCAAACCAGGCTGTCACATCTCTCCATCACACCCTCCACTCTGCCTTTGGACCTCCAGTCTGAGCATATGGTCTGCTTGTCATCTATCTAGGCCTGCTTGAGTATTTAATGAACATGTGATCCATCCTGCAACACATTAAAATCAAGCTTCATTTACATTTCATGACAAGAAAAACGCCAGCGAGGCCACGAGATACAGACAAGGTGACGAGATTTTTTTTTTTAAAATAGCTAAATAAAACTTTAATAGGTCTAGTTGCAAATGTACATAAATTGCACAGCCACATTTTGTCAACACAAATTCCTCTGTACATTATTGTTTTTGTCACTGTCGTCAAAGGAAGCAGAATCCAGCAAATACTTTATACTTTCAACATACTTACAAAAGTATCTTCTACAAGATAATAGAAAACATACAACATCTTTTACTTTATTTATAGCTTTATATATTTTTGATTGATCCTTTTTGTCAGACTGTAAAGTTGTTTGGGAGAGAGTGAGCTCGTGGTTTTTTTCTGACTCGTAGAATTAGAAACTGAGGTGGGAGCATGGATGGGATAAATAAACTCATAAAGTCAAATTTGAAACCAACATAAGAGTGTGTCTTCTGGACTTGTAGGCCCTGGATCAGTTCACTTTGAATACGCTGCAGTTTAAAGCAAAATGAACGGCTAAATCCTCAACTACTGTTACGTCAATACCCAACTTCAGCTAAATGCTAAATCATTAGCCCCTTTTACACAGACGGTATTGGCGGGAAAGGCGAGTCAAAATATGCCGTGAACCGGAGCGTTTAGATAGAAGTTTAGATGTTTGCGTTTATGTGATGTCACACGATGCATTCAATGAGCGTCGGAAATCTGATTAGCTCAATCGCATCAAAACAACTACAAAAAGGTTAACTTTTGCTCGTCTCAGATATTTACACGACGGCGGTCTCGTACGAGCAACTACCGGCGCTTTATCTTCTTTGGATCTGCTTTGAGCTCCTTAAATCGTTGCCATGGTAACACATCTTCACTACGTCACACCTTTCCGCCTCGGTGAGCGTTTAAACTTACGACGGGGCGGAATAATGGCAAAATACTCCCGCGACGGAAAGTCAGTCTAAAAAGGGGCTAAAACAGCACAAGCTAGTTGTCACAAAAGACCAAGTAAGGTTGTAACTTTAGCATTACTGTTTCCACTGTTTAGCATGTAAATACCTAGCATTTAGCTAAAATGCTAAGCTATCATAACAGTAGCGTAAGTGAAGAACTGAATCAGTAAAGTGCCTTTTAGAGAAGAATTTACTGATTTAAAAAGACCCTGTAGCGTTGAGGCTATTGAATTGAGCAATTGTGTGTTTTATTGCTTATGAATTCACCTTTTTGTAAGAAACTGAATGCATTATTTCTTCTATGAAAAGTAACATAGTCTCGCTTTAATCTCTGCAGTCATATAATATTGTTTTTAGGACTGAATGCCAGGTAAGATATTATGAGGAGGGTTTATTAGACTGCATACAGTCTACGGTCCGAGAGCTCAATAGTTGTGTTAATTTGTGAATTAGCTTTACCAAATAAAATAAAAATAAAAAATCCCTTTCTTTGATTTTGAAATTTGCCACATTTTTAAGCTGTAAAAAAACAAGAAAAAACAAACAAAAGAAAAGCGAATTATAAACACCGACCATTGAACGTAAAAGTGCAACGAGCTAGACCGATGAGAACTACAGGACGGCGGATCCTCCTCCACTTCCCAAGAGCCCGACTCCTCCTTTTTTTGGCTAGTGATCTTACAACTCTAAATACAAAAAGAAACAATAGCTTTAACAGGGAGAACACTGACAGGTTAAATCGTATAGTTCTACCCAGTGAGGACAGATGACCGACTGAGCTATTTTTGTATTTACAATATCCATAATGATACAGCAGAGTTTGGAGCACAAGATACATTTACAAAAGAAGCTCTGTTTAACATTAGGTAAAAATAGTGTGAGCATTTTAATATTTACACATTCCCAGGCTGTCCAGCCTTTCTCGATGCACTCGGTTATCATATATTCACCGTATATATGTCTGCAGCAAAAGCATTCATCGTAGTCTTCATCACCTTCGGAATTGGCAAAACAAACAAGCAACTGAAGAGGAGAACAAAATGGTGATAATGACGCTACCGTTGGCTCTAGAGCGAGGATGGATCATGCAGAGCCTCACACTGGATGTAGAGACAAAAAAATATACAAAACTGCTGAGATGGAGCGATGCGAGGGAAGTTAAGAAGGACCTCCCTCCGTGTTAAGACCAACCGTGAGTTAGCATCTTCACATTCAGAAGAACGAGGGATGAAGGCGAGAGAGAGAGACGGAGGAAAGAGATGATGCCACTAGGATTAATAGTCACAGTTTAGATGCAGCATACTTCATTACCACGGACAAACAAAGCAGTTAGAGAGAAAATGTCGTAACTTAAGGAGGCCATCGCCACAACGGCTCACCAGTCCAGTGTATAGTATGAGTGAGCGCGTCGAAACACAAAAGTCTCTCAATAACTATTTGTGCTACCAAGAGTGAGAAGATCACACACACACACACACACACACACACACACGACTCGGACCCCCAAAAACAAATCGGGGTTCTGAATCGTGTGTTTTGGGAGCAATGATGAGCACCAAAGAAGATCCACCGATCACTTGACCGTGCAAGTTGTGCAAGCTTCGCCGGAGCCGCTGTACAGACATTTCATCTGGAATGGGAGTGCATAAAAAGGGTGAAGCATCATGGGAGATATTTGAAGGGGGGCGGGGACTGAAGGCGATGGTGCTGATCACTGCTCTCGGGTGTGATCGATTCCCCTCCGGGGGCTTAAAAGAAAAAAAAAAAAAAACGCTACACACTTACAGTCTTTCATCGTAAGAGAAGGAAAAATAACACTAGATCTCACTCCTAAATAAAGGGCTGCTTTTGAATATTTGAGATTATCAAATATAGATATGTGTGTATACTCTATAGAAGAAAGGAAATGCATACATCTATATTAAATTTCATTAATATAGTATCACATAGAATTTTACTTTAGTGTTCATAATACATTTACGTGTGTACAATTTCTGTATCCTTTACAAATTCCACAGTATAAGTTGTGCCTTTTTTAGGTGTTTTGTTTTTTTTTGCAGAAATCGGGGGAGCTGTGGCATAAAGTCGCAGTGTGTTCCTTACTTAAGGCGTTTCATGTACCAATAGCTTCTCACAAAGTGCACTACATAGGGATGGAGGGAGGAAAAGGGGGGGGGGGGGTCGTTGGGAACACACCCAAGGAGTGAAGAGGGGCGTAAAGATAATTTGGGACTAAAAATATCTATTCTTTTAGCTCCTATTTGGTTCTTTATAAAGAATGAAAATAAAGCAAATACGATAATCCTCAATGCGTGTTATTGTTTTTCTTTAGTGGGTCCACTAGAGGGAGAGGAGGGTTGCTGGGGCGACGGTGTCTTGGCGGTGGACCCCGTGTGTGGTTCATAGTGGTTTGTCCCGGGATGTAGGCAGGGTCTCCAATCGTCCCGGCGACCGCGTACATCCACTGGCAAAGTGTTTGGACTGATGGACAGCTTTGAGTTCTATATGTACAAGCCCCGCCTCCTCTGGCCCGTCACCCTCGTTGCGAAGGCCGTCTGGTGATCTCGTTCTCTTAGGGATCTGTCCGTCACGCTGAAGTCCCGCCTCTTCGGCCTCTAAAAGAATGATGTCCTCACTGAAGTTGAAATGTCTTCCAAAAAGTACTACAGCTTTAAAAAAAAAACGTCTTTCCAACCTGCATGCAGCCACGCACGCATGTGGACGTCCTCTCGTTGCATCGCTGTACACACTCAGGCACTCAACACTCACTCCGGGGGAGGGGGGGGAGGGGGGGGGGGGGGCAGGCAACCGGTCCGTCTAACAGTTGCTGCTGTTCCTGAACTCTCCATTCTCGGTGATCTGCAGCTTGGTGGGGTTGGTGGGCGAGATGCCGTTGCGGGTCTGCATGCTGTAGCGCTCCTTCAGCTGCGTCAGGGCGCTCATCAGACGGGCGTTGGCGGCGTCCAGTGACGCGATGCGCTTCTCCTGCACACACCGATACGTAAACACAGTTAAAGGAACATCACGTGCAATCTAAATATAAGATCCTCCTTAAAAACTGTAACTTCAACTGCACAAAGTTGTTGTATCGGAAATGCCTCCGATATGCCGAAAATTCTGGCATCGGTATCAACGAGTACTGGAGTCCAGGCACCGATCCGATACCATGTGATTTATTAGAAATAGGAATTTATTTACTGGTTAGCTCCGTTAGCTTTGACACAGTTCTTCTTCGCCACTCTACTGTTAAAACTACTGTTTTATACGCTTCTATTTAAAAATAAATGGCTTCCATTTGCTGTATTCCATGTTTTACAAAGGGTTTAACAACCAGTAATCACAGTCATGCAGGTGTAATATGATCTTTTTTTCACTCTGGTATCGGTACTTGGTACTCGGTATCGGCCGATACACACAGCACGATCGGAATCAGTATCGGGAGGGAAAAATGGTATCGGACATCTCTAGTTTCAACCTGAAATGCTCACATTTTCTTGTGCATTGAGGTTTACTTTGTTTCCATATTGATATGATATATTTTATGTCATGTAAATATTGTACTTTGTATTCAAGGAAAGTATTCAAATCAAAATAAAGGCCCTCAAGCAGCTGTTAGAAATGTGTTTTTCATTTTCATGTTGATTGCTTTCTGTCCCACATTTAAAATTCTTCAGACGAAGACGTACACGACTTGTATGTAAAGTTTGACACATTTTTGCAGAAAATTCCAAGAAAAAACGCAACAAACGATGTGCCACTCGAAGCCTCTTCATGCGAGGTGTTCTTGCACGAGGCTCGCAGTGTTAATTATATAACGTCGGCTGCACCTAGCCACAGGAAGCCAGCTTCCCTTCGCCGTCTCCGTAATGAGATTTCTTATTCTCATTCTCTGCCTGTTTACAGAGAAAGACGATCCGCTGCCTCTCTGTGGCATCTGTTTGTTTGTCTCATCACTTCAGGCCTGATGGAGATTAATCACCTATGGATGTCCGTGTTTCTGCAGATGTCATAAAGCAGCAGAGATGTGTGTTTTTTTTTTCCTATTCTGTTGTAAAACTGGAATCATTTGTGCTTAATTGTGCGTTTGCATGTAGAAGAAACGGTTTCCACGGGCGACTGTAACGAATACTACAACCCGTTTATAACGCATCTCCACAATCAACATTCAGAACGTTCTTTTCAGCCGAGAACTCGACATTATTTTGTTTTCTAAGACAGATTTAAATCCCAGTTTTATATGAATAAGAACCAGGCGGATTAGAGGAGAGCTACATGGTACCAGATGTGAAATTGTTGTAAAAATGTCGTACGAAAGCGAGAGTGGGAAGAAAACTGCTCAGCCACTGGAGCTTGTCGAGCCGTCTATGAATTAAACATCCCTTTGACCCTTTGTTTCCTCAAGCAGAGGACGCCGGCGACAGCAAATACAAAATTGAAACGCGCAGACAGAGAAGCTATGTAAACTGCAGAGTTGGCGCTGGATATTTCTTTTCCTGATGAATTATACATGCGGGAGAGCAAACTGACCTGTGCGTCGATTATCTTCTGTTTAGAGTCGACCACCGCCTGCATGTCTGAGTGATCCTTCTTCAGCTCCTCCTCCACCGACATTAACCTGCAAACGGGACACGTTTCATTCAAACAGCGGGACACAAAGCTGGCCTCTCTTGACGTGACGGCTTCTCCTCCCGCCCTACCGGCTGATGATGCCCTTCATCTGGAGGTCCTTGTCGTCCTGCTGTCGGCGCAGGCGCTCCTCCGACTCCTCCAGCCGGGCCTGGTACTCCATCAGGACCTTCTGGGCCTGCTCGTCTTGACCCTTCAGACGGGCCTCGTACTCCTCCAGCTTCTGCACCGACGCCCGCAGCTTCTCCTGCAGCACGGCGATCTCCTGCTGATACTAGAGCAAAGACGAGGGGAGATGAGGAGAGTCTCATCATCGCCATCATCATCATCCTAATGATCATCAACCCTATCAGCAGGGTCCCTTCTTCATTAGCATAGCCGACAAGAGCGAAATAGAAATCTCTCCATCAGGCCCCGAATTATGTCCCGTCGTTTCTGAGAGTATGATTTCAGTCTAGGATGGAAAACGGGAATCACACGGCTCATTTACAAGCTCATTATTGCACTTTCATAATAGACCTGTATAGCTGCCCTAAAAAAAAACATCAACGGTGAAGCTTCCAATAACAACAAAACATCAATCAAATTCAGCTCTTTCCTCCGGTTTGTTTCCTTAAATCAATCACCTGTCAAAAGAAAAACGGAAGAGGAAGAAAAGAAAGGAAGTTGAGGATGGATAAAGTTAGAGGAAGAGGTGAGAACGGGAGGGATGTCGTGAAATAAGCCCTGAGAATCTCTCGCTGGACCTTCAGAGGGGCGTTTCTTTGTGCACTAACGAAGAAATCATAGCTATTCTGGGTATAAAAGCACATTTCTTATAAGAGTAAGCGACTCTGGGATCAGTCAGCGTGTCGCAGGAAACCCAGCTCAACTGCAGACACACCTGCAACCGTCCCAGCAGCTCCGTGAGGCTGCACTAGAAGCTAAATGCTAACAGCATCAGCATGTTCACAGTGACTGTGATGTTAAAATGCACGCTAATTAGCACTCAAAGAAAATGCCATCGCAGGAAACAAAGTGTGGCAGAGATTTGAACCTCATGACAGCACACAGTTTTAAAGTTTGTCTGGACTACACTTCCAAAACCATTCCCCTCCCAGGAGCCACGCAGCGTGACTGAAAGGAATAATCAGATCATTATATTTGGGTATTGCTTGATTAGATCCTTGTCTTCTCTAGCTGCCGAGAATCTTGATAAGCTTCATCCTGACTGACGTTTCCCGGTCCGTCTGGCTGATAATATCAGAAGCCTCTTCTATTAAAAGCCCTAAAACAAATCACAATAAAATGACGAATCAGTCATTCACCAGCATTCATATAGAGTTTTAGACCCCAAAAATACAACCACGCCTTTGTCTTTATCAGCTGGTTATTCAACAACAACGTATGACGAACACTGAAGTCACCCTCGCATCCTCAGCTCTTCCCAGGAGGAACGGTGACCTCGAAGAGATCGATGTTATCGGCTGCTCTACCCTTTCCTCCCCTCCTCCGTCTTTCTCTTACGTCCCTCTTCTCTTGTCACATGATCCCCTGGGAATGAAGCGACATCTACCGTATTTGTCCTGCACGGCTCTCTCAAAGGTCGGATGTCAATCCGGAAACGCCGGTGGTTAAAATATGTTTTCTTTCAAATAAGACTTCATGTAAATGCAAGGCTTATTTTATTATTCATTCTGTGCTGAAATGAAACATTTAAATACTGTATAGAAATAAATTAACAAACAAAAATACCTGTTTTTCAATCAATGCTGAGAAAAAAGGCCCACGGTTTAACTTGATTGCTCTCTTACCTTCATCCATATATGTATAAATTATAAACATAAGATTGACTACTGTGGAAATGAATGAATGTTTTCCTCTTCTTCTAATTAACTTCACACTGAAACCATTTTCTAACATTAACCTCTTCGATTGTCTGAATATTTAATCGAGGTTTTGCTGAAATAATAATCACGTCTTTGAATCACTGACTTGAATTATCGCCAACACTAAGAAAAGGCTAAATGATTGTTGGTTTGCTCTTTGGTAACAGCAATGGCTGTTCTCTTTTCATTCTGTTGTTATCCAATAGGAAATCGTGTATATCTTAACAGCGACGTTAATCTTTGACTTCCTGCAGAATTGAGATGAAAAAAAAGTGCACGGCATAATAATCGAGTTCCTGAAGTTTTTTTTTTTTTTTTATATTTGAAAATCTTACATATATATTCCGAGGCTTTTGATTGGAAAATTGCATGTCAAATATAATTTATTTTTTCAATTTATAAAAAGTAAATTGCACTTTGCACTCAGTGTTCATCCAAGTTGTTGATGTGTACGAGACAGTTCTCAGCGAGTGTATACGGGGTGTGAATGGAAAGCTTAGAGCGGCTTGTGTTGTTCACACTGTTGGACCATTAGCTGCAGCCGGTTTCTGAGCTGCCGGGGAACATCTACAGTTTTCCAGTCCTCCTCTTGTTGCTGCTCTGCTATTTTAAGGTGGCTGCGGTTTCTTTGTTAAGACTGAAGTTATTGCCTTCTTTGGTTGCTCTCCCTGCTTGGCTTCCATAAAGTATGAGCTATGTTAGGATGACAGGTTTGTATTCATTATGGATGGGGGAAAAAATACAAAAAAAATGGGGGAAGCATGTGGCAGCCAATCAAAGCATGGAAGCGAAGCGGAGGGTGAATGGTTGAAGCAGCAGGAACACACGGGCAGAGGGAAAAAATACAAACAAAAAAACTCTTTCTGTCTCACATAAGATGCAAGCGCACACAAGCTCCAACATGTCTGTGTGGATGTACTCCATACACACACACACACACACACACACACACACACACACACACACCTGCTTTAGGGCTTTTAAGTTCATTCAAAGGTGGTGAGAAAGACGGGGAAGTCGGGAGGGTGAGGACTTTTTTTTAATTAAGGAAGAAGCATAAAAGTAAAAGACATCGTTGAAGTCTGTTTCTATATATATATATATATATATATATATATATATATATATATATATATATATGAGGTTTTTTTTAGCAAAACAAGAAGTATGTTGTAAGTCTTTAAAATAATTAGTCATTAGACAGCTGCAATTATTTGTCATTATCAATTGAAAATTGTTATTTTTAATATTCCAGAAGGTGAGAATTGGATGCTTTTCATGTCATATATGCTTAAATAAAATAGAAATATTTGGTGTTTTGGACCATCAAATAAAACAAAAATATCTGCATACAATCAGCTTGGAGCTACGGATATAATAATTATCTGACAATGATCTCACAATTATTTTGACTGTCCTACCACGTCCTGCCATTATTGCCGTTGCTATGAATGTTAAAAAAAAGAACAAAACAAAAAAAATATCCCAGAATAAAACATCACTGGGAAGCCAATTTCAGGATAATATTACCATATTATGAGGTCAGATGAGGAGCCAGGCAGAAGCATAATATATCCTATATTTTTTACATAAATGTGCATATTATGACTTTGAGTGACATCGTCGAAGTGACCTCGGGGTTTCCAGAAAAGAGTGGGAATAAATCCAGCAGGCGATTAGGTGTGGAAGGGGGTGTTATAAGGAGGGACGTGCATGTGGGGGAGCTAATGATGGGTAAAGGAAGGAAGGAGAGTTCAGTGGGAGCATCAGGGCTGAAGGTTGAGGTGGGTTGTGAAAGGAGGGGTTGTAAAGGTCAGAGGTTGGGATGAGGAGGCAGGTTACCTTCTCCACCTTAGTCAGATCCTCTCTGTTTCTCAGTGACTCGGGCTCCATCCCCTCATGGTCTAAATACTGCACATTCATATTCAATAGCCAGGCTGCTGTGCGGTCCAGCGCACTGGGGTTCACTGGGGAGGGGGCCTAGTGAACACAACACAACACACACACGCACACACACACACACGCACACACACACATACATACGTACATGAGCCAAGTGCAAGTGAGAGGGAGGGGAAAGGGGGGGGGGGGGAGGGAGGGAAGGTCGCAATAAGAGCACAGAAACAACAGAAATAAGCTTGAAATGCATCAAATCGTCAGCAGCAGGTGGAATGGACACACACGCCTGTGTCTTCAAGCCCACGCACACACCGGAGGACACACACCTACAGTGACACACCAGCAGCAATGAAGGTATAGATACTGTAGGAACAAATGGGAGGACTTGAAATCAGCCTGAAAGGTAGATACCAGCGCTGGAGGTGTGTATGTGTGTGTTTTTCTATCGTTTTTAGAGACCAGCATTACGAAACGTGTTATGAAAAATAAAAAATAAATTAAATAAATGAACTTTGATGTGAGCATATCAGTATTTAACTACGTTGTTGGCTTTGGTCGTGGACTGATGTCATTTAATGGACATCAGGTTGGGAAAAGTTCATTTAAATCCAGAGAGATTTAATTAAGCAATAAAAAGTACTTTAAGACGAAGACACAGCTTAAAGCCACTATTCAGAGCTTCAATACTTGAATACTTTGGCTTTCCCCAGTGGTAGTATACAAATAAAAGCAGGTTTAATGTACACCATGTTTGCCCTTTGCAACTAATTATCAGTAAACACAAAGTCCTCCGATGGTACCGCCGTTAGTTTGCAGGTATTTGGCGATAAACCAAAATATTGACCATCAAAGGAAGTGTGATTCATCACCTGGGGACCATGAATGTTAACCATTCCATGTCTTTAATGAAGACTCTGACCTGCTGATGGTGCTAGAGAGAGAGAGAAAGTCACTGGATCATGAAAGTTGTTTGGATTCACCCTCTGGGGACCATGCACGTGTGAAATCTCATAGCATTCCATCGACGTGTGTTGAGATATTCCATTAAATAATGGAGCAGAAACAGATCATTTTAAAAAGATCCTATAATCACACAGTGGCTTTAAGTTCCTGCTGGAAACCGTCGCTGCTTCAGGGAGACCGATAATAAATGTGTGTGCCGAGAAATAAATGAAGGTTTAGATCAGTAAGCCAGTCACTCTGAAAGACAATCCTGTAGAGAGCAAAGCATTATTGTTCATATGGAGATGAATTCTCCTTCAGCCAGTTACCAAGGGCAACCACCGACCAGCTGTTTTAATTACAGTCTATTCCTGAACCGCCAGTATTGAACATGGACTTACCAGCGAAGGCAATGCAGGAATAAAAACCCCAGCGACACACACACACACACACACACACACACACACACCGTACCAAAACACTAATACACAATATCTGTCTGTGAGGTCCGTTTCCTTTATGTTTTGCCTCCTGAGCCCGTTGGACACATATTGCTAGTTAATCAGCTGCTAATTGTGCCGCCGCCGCCGCCCTCCTTCTCAGCCCATTAAACCTGACCAGTAAAACAGTGGTGAAGTTATTACAAGCTCTGTACTTCATTAGGGTGTCTGTGCCGAGTCCACCCACATGGGTCTGGTCCCACATGCTATGAGACACATTTTTACAACAGGACTTTAAAAATCAGGTGATCCCATTGGTGGTCTTGGATGCTGGACTCCCCGTACCTGTTTGTGCTGAGCCCTCTGCTTGGTCTCGGGACTGTCCCCTTTGGAGGAAGAGGACTGCTGCCGCAACCTGGCGCTGCTGCCGGGCCAGTCGGGCGACGACGTCATCATGTTGCCAGAGGAGGGCCGGGGGTAGGGTCCGCTGTTGAGCAGGTTGGGGGGCGTGCGGCCCCGGGTGATGCTCTGTGGCGGAGGCTGGTCGATCCTCCGCTGGGGGCCGGCGCTGTTCTGCCGGGGGACGGTGGGCTGGTGCTGCGTCTCCGTGAGAGACAGCTGTCGGCGGTTGAACTCGCCCGAACGCCGGGTGTACTCGTCGCCGCTGCTCCCTCCTCCTCCGCCTCCTCCGCCATGGTTCAAGAAGGCGTGCTTCCCCCCTGCTGGTCCGTCCTCGTTGTTGCTATGGGAACTGACAGAGCTGTGGCACTCGGAGCCCGAGTCGGTCATACCGCGAGGGGACACGGGCAGGCAGGCCGCCATCTGGTAGACCGGGTTCTGGAAGGACAGGGGGGCGAGTAGCTGGGCGGGGCGGCCCGGGGTCGTTTCCGGGCCCAGGGTGGTGAGCGTCTGGCCTGGCCTCCTCAGAGTGGGACCTCCGGGGATGTTGCCCTGTGGGACTCTGGCTGACCAGCCTAGCCCAGGGGCCGGGACCTCACCCAGGACATCCGAGGAAGGGCTCGGATCCGGGCCACCTTCCAGACTGCGGGGGTCCTGGAGGTCCACCATAGAAAGACTCTTGCTGCCGTTGGCCATGCCCAGGTCGGGTTCATTGGTCTCAGAGTAGCTTGAGCTACGTGCCGGGGAGGGCTGGATCCCTGAGCTCCTTGTCACAAAGAATAGGTCCTTATTTTCGGGGGTAGGGGAGGGCAACCGGGTGAAGTCTACTAATCTGGAAGAGAGAATGAAAAACAGTCAATCTGAGTTGAGTGTCACAATCTGAACTTGTTTTTTAAATGAGCCTCACTGAGCCTTAAAATCTGCGTCCTCACAAAGAAAGGCAGCAAAATATGTCATTACATCCAAAATAGACAAACGCATAAAATAACCAATAAAAT
Source organism: Chelidonichthys spinosus (assembly GCA_029853015.1). Lineage (NCBI taxonomy): Eukaryota > Metazoa > Chordata > Actinopteri > Perciformes > Triglidae > Chelidonichthys > Chelidonichthys spinosus. The sequence continues at coordinate 17,357,512 of CM056840.1, forward strand.
CAATATCAAGTTCTCAGTTAAAGTCAGCAACTGTATCAGAAATGTAATAGGGCCACTGCAGGAAAAGAAACAGAGCTGAGAGAGGGAGGCAATATTCCTAGGGAAAAAAAAGGTCGTAAATTTGCAACTTTATTACGATGCTAACAACCGGCAATTATGCTCGCTAACTTCCCATGAATGCAGGCATTTATTTTTCTAATTAATCCATCACAACGTGTGACAACGCCTCGTTAGGATGACGATGTTGATGGTTATTGTTGGTTTTATTTATACGAGGCCAAATCGTCATCTTATGGGTGTTTATTGATCAGGGTCGGTTGGGGCTAAGATGCTAGCGGTAGCGTTTTACTTGTTATAGCAACGGCAAACATCCGGTAGAGCAACGAGTTTACTTCCTCGGTGAAAACTGTAGTAATTTGCCAAAATGAACTGATAGGAAAACACATTTGTAGCTAAATGCTAAGCTAGTGCAACAGACTCATGAGACCAGTGTTTTGGCTCCGTTCCTCGTCCCCCTCACCTTCCCTTTCCTTCCCGTTCCCTTCAGCCGGCAGACGGAGGCTTTATTGCCAGACGACAATTACCTTGACAGACGTGATTTATCTTCCAATAATCGCCATCATTCACATCACGCTCATCTCCTCCTCCTCCTCCTTCTTTCCCCTTGTCCTTCTCCCTCTCTTCCATTACCCTTCCCCTTCCTAACTCCTTCTCTCCTCTTCATTCTGCTCAATTTCTCCTCTCTCTCTCTCTCTCTCTCTCTCTCTCTCTCTCAATCTGGGCACCGTCTCCTTATCGTTCTACCACTTTTCATGTCACCGGTTGGCAGATGAGAAACAATTAGGTGAGAGAGTCGAAAAAACGTTGTTTTCAAGCTGATGAAGACGACCACAAGTCAATACGGGAGCAGACCGATAGAGTCGAGGGTGGGCTCCGACGTCAGGTCATATAGGGACATCACTTAATCAGCTCTATTGATCCAGATCGCCTTATTACCATTATGATACCAGCTGTCTGACTCCCATCCCGTGCTGTACAGTATGATCTCATCTGGCTTGTGTTCCGGTGTTGTGTTTGCCGCTGTTACTCATATCTCTGCCCCCCCTCCCTTCATGTTAATCTCTATAAGTGTCACCTTGCCATTGTTGTGCCAGGGAGCGAGAGGACGGGAGATAAGCGAGATAAGGTGCTGTCACGGTGTGTATTCATCCGCGGGAGAGTGAACGAGGTTTTGTCTGGTTGATGTAAACAAGCAGGGGTGACACTCACGCCGTGTCACGGCCTCCGCCGACGAACATGAACACTCAGCAGCAATGGAGGTTTGACAAAGTAATCTGTACGGAGGCAAAAAGGGCCACCGCCATGTTTTCATGAGGCGTCGGGATTCATGGGTGACTGAAGCTTCGACAAACTGGTGACAATGTTGCAGACGTTGCAAGTTTATGCCTTTTAATAATTGTTATTGTAATATAAATGGTTGATAGTTTCTACATGGACTCATTTATATTTATTGCACTTCAAAGACTAACTTACTTTTTTAAAAACAGCTCCTTTTCTGCTGCAAACTTGTATTTCAGGTCACTACTAGAACACAGCTCTGTTTGACCTCCTGCCCCTCCCTCCCAAAAAGCCCAGATTTTAGGCTTTGCAACTGTGGAGCCCTTTTACATGAAAAAAATAAAATGATACACACTAAAATGAAAGGGGAACAGCTAAATATGTCTCCTTTTAATGCAGAGGAGGAGCAGAAACTCATCGTTTAAATATATGAATTCTCCTATTTTTGGGGTTTACAAAACTATGTCGTTCCCAGCAGCCCATATGCTTCTCAATTTCACACTTTTCCAATATAGATAAATAGAAAATACTAAGCTCAATCTTTACTTTGCCTGTTACACACTGCATCAAATTATCTTCCGATTGTGTATTCATGATTCTGCAACCACATCCAGAATGGTGTCGTCTACATAAACGCATGAACATCCGTAACGCTTCGTACCCTGAGAGGTCGTTGTCTATGACCATCTTCTGCAGGCCGGTGGAGATGCTGCAGCCGGCCTCGGCGGGCGGCGAGCCCATGTGCTCTGAGGACTGACCGGGTGTCATCTGGACACAGGACGGGTTGGCCAGAGCCGAGTTCACCTCCCGCAGGATCCGGGGCAGAGGACCCAGCTTCGAGGCTGCAGTCTGTGAAGGAAGAATAAGAAAAACAATTACACCAATTAAATATAACTCTGGACCACTTCAGTTTGGGAGCATTAATTGGATTTCTTTTCCTTGCTGTTATGCTGAATTAGATATTTGCATATTTTTTAGACCTAGTTATTTTCCTTCATGCCGTGCAATCAACTCTCTTATCCAGACAACATGCTAAATAATGCATGAGACCCGGTCCGTCTGATGGACTCAAACCAGACTCACTGTGATTCCTGAATTATTGAAAGACAAGCTCTGGATGCTCTACAAACCCCTCCCCCAAAAAAACACGAATCTGCCCTTTATCTAATTATTATCAGCCTCCCATCTGCTAGCAGAGCTAATGTAAACGTCCTTGTAAATCCATTAATATGCCTCACGCAGCCGCTGACGCTTCAGAGTTCTCCCTTTGCGCCCTGTTTACGTAATGCAAGAATGAATTATTGATTGATAAGCATCCTCATGTAGTCCAAGCATGATTAAAATCCTCAATCTGAATCCTATCCTTTATGAAATCTACAGAACATACATTTGAATGCGGAAAACTGCCTCCTGCAAAGAATGGTGCCTTATCAATATATTCATATTATTTTCTACATTGGATTACAGGATGTTCAGTACCTGGTCCATCTGGGACACCACCTCCGACAGGAGGGAGTGCAGGGTGGAGAGTTCCCTGCCGAGGTCTATGTAGCCTTCGAAGCCCGCCGTGTTGGAGATCGTCTCCGGGTTGGAGATTTCCAGCAGGAAGCGCTGCATGTTGGTCCACTCGTGCTCCAGGAACTGGTTCATGAAGGACATGTACTCTTCCTTGTTACCAAATCTGGAAGGAGATCACGGGCAGGAAAAGAGCAAAAGCATAAATGTCATTTTAGAATATGAATAATTCAAATATGCAAAAAAAAAAACAACAACAACCCCTCCATCACTCACTTGGTGAAGTTGGCCAAGTTCTGGGTGACTTTGGCGATGAGCGTGAGCGTCCGCGCCGTGCGGTCGTCTGGATACTCCTGCATCAGATTGAACAGCGACGGGGACATGATGGCGGGACAAAGGAACCGCAGGAACAAGGACGCGCTGATCAGACGCTCGCTGATCTCCGGCCGGCCGCGGTTGCTGCATTCCTGTCGCCACGAGGCGAACACCTCCTTCAGCTCTCGTGGAAAGACGCTGCAGAGGAAAACAGGAGGGAAGTCGCTTTTTAACCCCCAAAAATGATCTTGACCTCATTCCACATGAATGGAAATGATAGTGTGTGAAATAGAGAGAATTCTTGAACTTTAAGTTTACAAAAGGTGTCTCATTTTAGTCCTTTTTTAGGTATTTATCCTTTATATATTTCCATTTCCCAGATAAATTGCTTTGGAACATATACTGGAGGACTGCAGTGCAGAAAAACAGGAGAGGTCATGATGAATAACACTTGCCGAAGCAATCAGCGTGGTTTAAGCACATTATTTGCATCTGATTTGAACATTTGCTTTCTTTTATCTTTGCATTTATCGGGGGAGCAGACGTCAAGACGGAAGCTGATTGCAATCACTTTCTATACATCTTGTTCCACTACATTTCCATGCAACTCAATTACCGTTTATTGTGCTTCCATTTCAGCATCATTTTATGCCCACTCATGAATAAATACAAAATACTGGAGATATTTAAGATGTTAGACGAATAAAAGAACCTTTTTTGGAGTGAAATCCTGGTCTCTGATTGTTAGTTTGGAGTGTGATTGTGATCCAATGCTCTGAAACTCCTTCACCCTGCTGGAAGTGGAAGTGAGTCGCTGGATAAAGTGAAGATTTACTGTGAGTTTGTCTCGGGGGAGCGTTTAAAATCTCACATGTCTAAGTTCTGAACATAAGGCTTATTTTAAAAGTGAAAACTGCTACTAACGGGCATGCAACCTGATCAAAATCCTTCAATTGTTTTCATTGCGATTCCTTCAGGTTGGAAAGTGAAAGAAGAGATTTTGATGCTATTCATTCTTTCTTCTCCAAAGAGGAACAGTGTTTGCCGTTTTCCTGGCCTGGAATAGTGCTGTAAATGTAAATGTGGAAGGTGTGTGTTCACCAGTATGAGTTGATGATTTTGCAGAAGGCCAGCTCGCAGCACATCTTCAGGTTACTCTGGTGTTCCTGCAGGTCGCCCGAGGAACACTTGGACGGATCCACCTCACAGTTCTCATCTGACTCATACAGAGCCTTAATGAACTCACCTGGAAAAAGGAAAAAAAATACTGAGAATACATGTGGTTTTCTGATGATCTCCTGCTATTATTGAAGCATTTGTAAAATCCCTCTGTGTTATTGTCGGACCGGGGCGAAGAATGCGATGTCAAAGCTGCAAGGAACAGTTTGATATCGTCCTTTTAGATTCTCATAATCGAAAAGGAATGAAAGGAATGACATTTCTCAGATGAGTCACTTGACTTTGACCCGCGACAATAAATACAAACTGAAAAATGTAGCGGATTCGTAAAAACCCAACAACGTGACGATGAAATTGAGAAACGATGACAATGTCCTTTTTGTTACCTCCATCGGGATGAAAGACGGACCGTTACTGCGACGCGCTTAAAGAGTAAAAAGCCCATAAAAACAGCCTCATGTGTCCTCGTATTGCCCCAGTAACTGTTTCCTTAATTTCTACAGTTAAACCATAAAAAACACCAAAAACAGTGACGCATTAATCCCCAACCCTCCATGTTTTCCTGAATCAACCGAGATATGCATGAAAACAGCGCCATGAACACACACGACGGGCATTAATATTAGCAGCACACACAGGGGAAGACGTGACGACGCCAGGAAGGATGTGTGCCGCTTGTAGATTAAACGTCGCCTGTGTACATTTGTGAAAACGAGGGAGGGGGGAGGGGAGCAGAGCACACAGTGAATACAGAGTGCTTATTGTTACGACTGCAGACGGACAAACATTTTCTAACCTTGGACTAACATTGGCGAAGCGGGAGAACGGCTGTCAAACAAACGGCATCGTTTTCCGTAAAAAGTGGATTCTGTAAGTGTTTTCTTTTAAAAGGCAGACATTAAAAAATAGTCCCTGTCACAGTCTGAATTGTGTTTTTTTTTTTTTTTTTTATATTCACAGTCTGAATTGTTTGAGCCTCCGGAATGAAAAATAAATATATATATGATGACGGAAGAGTTGCTTCGGTTGTCGAAATGATTCTCGGGAGGAGAGGAGCTCTAAAGTGAGTGCTATTTTGCTTAATTGAGCGTAGCCACTTCATTTAATTCACTGGCGCCGCAGTTACTTAAATATTTTTGTGTGAAATAGTACATTCAAAGGAGAATGTGAAGACGAGACGAAGAGGAACATCCAGCAGCTTTTTCAAAACTATTCCAGCCCCTTTTCCTCCTCCTCCTCCCACTCACCGAGGGCGTCCTGCAGGTACTTCTGTCCCACCAGTTTGAGGTATTCCTCAATGGCCTTCGTCGCTAGCGTGTTCTCTCTGAAGATGAGGTGCTCGTTCTCCCCGCAGCGATCCACCTCCGACATCATCAGGTCCGTGAGGAAGTCCTGCAGGGAAAGACAGGAAGACGAGCGCCGGGGTTAACGACTGCAAAGTCATCCAATCGTGTGAGATCATCCAGACTCAAAGGGTGATTTATGAGTTCCACACTAGAAGGCTAGTTTTCACACTGAGAATGAAGAAAACAAAATCTTGAGTCCTACTAGAACAAATGTGCATAATCACATATTCTGGAATTTCTAATGAGGCAGAAGCAGTGAATGACTCTTTAAGGATTTGAATATGGGGATATCAGACGAACATTGTTGTTCAATTTAAATATATGCATATATCTAGAGGGGATCTCGAAGGAATTAGCTCACAAAGTCCATTTACTGTATTCTGATCTTGAATGTTTTCCATTTGGAAAATTAAAACTGAAGTAGAACAGGAATTAATTTGAACGGCCATGAAAAAAAAATGTATACAGCTGCATCTATATGTGTCTTTTTCTTTAAGAATGAATTAATACATTTTTTAATACCTTGTTGTGTTGTGGGTTTGTTCTTTGGTTTGTTGTAATTATGTCTGCAAAGTTTGTGAGTCCTGTGTTGTGTATAATGTTAAAATTAATACAATTTCAACTGCAGCTTGAATCATCAAAAGTCATTTTCATGCAGAAATGTCAGAAAATGCTGTTTTTAGTCCCTCAAATATGGAAATCTTCTTTTCTCTGTTCTATCACATTTCAAGCACTTCCAAGCACTTAATTCTAAATCCAAGCACTTTTCAAACCTTGAAAACCCCACACTAATATTCAAGGATCTCCAGCACCAACCCTGTATGAAGGCTGTTTTCTTCTCCACATTATCTCTGCGACTATGTCTTTGTAGAAGTAAGCAGCAGGCCTTCGTTAACGGATACATCAACACAGGTGGCCACCACCAAGTCCAATTATCACTAATCACCTTTACAAGTTCTGCCCGCGTGCAAAAAATAAATAACACCGTCTCAATTTTCCACGCTGCGATGATTCATCAAGGTTTTCAAATCACATTTTTATGAGCAGTGAATGTGAACAAGGCGTAATCCTGTCATTAGAATAAATGGAGGAGAAACACGACGGCTCTATTCGTATCTTTGAATTTAACGGATACCAGTCAATCATATGTATACATAATGGCGGCAAACATTTTCTTCATATTCATTCAAATCTGACAGAAGAGAGAAAGTTTCCTGCTGATAAAACTGTAGAGAAGCAACAGAGAAAAACGTAGGAGTGCATTACAGTCTCTGCTAAAGTTACGATCACTTTAAAATGACCTCAAATCTACAATTTTTTATATCTTTCTTTAGTGCAAATTATTTTGATTGAATGCTGTTATTCATTTGTAGTTTGTGTTTAAAAGTGAAATCCATAAAAAGGACCATATCGTATTCATCAGGTGAAGAAAAATAACAGCTGGATATCAGCATTAAAGTTCCCCCTGCAAAAAAATTCAAAAGTCTGAAAGGGCGACATGGAAATGGAGCCATCTGGGGGGGATGAATCATCGCTGGTTCGGATCCCTTCAACAAAAATTTCTGGGTGTACTCTCATGCGAGTCCCCCGGCAGCTTGTTAAACTAGGGGAACCAGCGTGGCGGCGAGGGAGAACGGGAGGCGAGTGACAGATGTACAGAGAGGAAGAAGAGACGGAGCGGTGGTCTTTTAAAGAACAGAGGAGGAGGCGGGAAGAAAGCCACGGAGCCTCTCAGACGGGTTTATTCCTATAGCTACTGCAGGAAACCTGTTATCCAGCTAATCAAAGATACACCACAGGGAGCCAATCATCCGCTGATGTGCAGCGAATCGAGGGCGCGTTTTTTTTTTTTGGCGGGCTTGATGACATTTGCACATTCAACACACATACACACAAAGAAGTTACTTTGAACTAATGCACATGTGAATGTCTACAAAACAAATCTAAATGGATGTACAAACATGTTTTGAGTATTTGTTACGGGTGGGAACTCACGATACGATAATATATTTTGCCCACGATAACGATGATATCGCGATACTGCGATATATTGCAAGAAATCACCTACAATATGCATCACAATATGTGTTTACTTGAAGGAGGAAAATACCAGTGAAAATGCAAAAAGCAGGAATTAATGGTATGGTCTTTAAGACACTGACTGAACACGTCTACGTGTGACATCATTCCAATATAGCCATAAACTGGCAAAAGGCATCAAAGGAGTCATGAAGAAGTGACAATTGTTTTTAATTTCATATTGATATTTGGTGCAAGTGTATCGATAACGTACCACAGCAGGGAGTATCACGATATATCGATATTTCGATATATCGTCCCACCCCTAGTATTCATAGGAAAAGTGCAGGATCATGCTTAGGTGGGTCAGTATTGTGGCAAAACCTTCACCGCGAAGATTTAAGAGGTCACTTTAGGCAAAAAAGGACAGGTCAGGAGATGGATGCGAGAACATTTCCTAAGACCGTAAACATGCCTTGGACTAAAGTTAAATCAATTATGAGAGGTATAAGAAATGGATGAAAAGGAGTGAGGAGAGCGGCGAGGGATCTGTGACACCTCTGAAGGAGATCCAAGCGTTGGAGGCTGAGATGGGAAGCGTCTGCACATACAACAACATTTGGCAGGATGCTTCACCAGTCACAGTATTCATGGGCGAGACGAGAGAAAAAAAAGAAAGAAAAGAAAAAAAACCTTGAAGACGTCTCCAGCTATAGTTTGCCAGAAGCCACAACGGGAGACTCTACAGTCTGATGAGACGGCAATTGAACGTTTTTTTTTTTTTTTTTTGGCCATTTGACTAAATACTATGTTACAGGGCCTATCGTGGTAAACACAGCATCCCCCACCGCGCGGCACAGTCGGTGGGCAGCATCCCGCTGCGAAGCTGCTTCTCCACAGCGAGGGGCGGGGAGGGAAGGGGGGCAAATTAATTTGGGGAATACAGAGAAATCCTGGAGAGAAAAAAAAAAAAAAAAACATCAAGAAAACCTGCGACGGCACAAGGAAGAGATCGCCTCCACTTGCAGGTGCTTCTAACTGGAAAGAGAAGAATCTTTGTGTTGTCTGTAAGTTTATCTGGAGAAAAGCTCCTCCCATCTACTCGGCCGGTGTGTTGCTAGGGAACCCAAGGGAGAGCTTTGTCAAAAAATGTTTTGAACAATAAAAATCCAAATGTTTTACTTGGCATGAAAGAGAGCCAAATGTCCTTAAAATCAAAAAGAATAATAATGTATTACATTTGTTATGTTTTGTGAAGTAAATCTGAATCGCCATGGTAACCAGTAACGTATCTCTGGTCAATCGAATACTAAAAGCTTTTCCTCTGAAGTAGAAGAACCATGTTTTTGGAGGCGTTTTTTATAAGTTATTTCAGGATACAATGAGCCAGGATAGTAACATATATTATATAATATTAATATCTAAACATCATAATAAATATAAAGCTGGTTGGGGTCTGTTGGTATGAGTTTAATTCTGAACAGGCGCTGCATTAGTCTCCTTAATGCTTACTGGAAGGAAGTGAAACAGTATCTAATTAATTTTCTTCACTTTCTAACAATCTATTTCACTTTGACACTAACGGGTTTTTTTCCCTGTTGATCAGAGTCAAGAACAGCCTCATTAAATATATCTCCATGTCACGAGACAAGCGGTGAACTTTAATGCACCGTAAATCACGACTACACTTTCTAATGATATTTTCTAGTCCAGGAATCCCATTTACGCCGACAGCATTACAATTTAGGTAACACATTATAGAAAAGAAAATGTCATCCCAATTATGATCTTTCCTGTAACCTCTAGCCCTCTACGGCTCTCTCTCTCTCTCTTCAACTCCTCTCAGCTCTCCACCGAGGCGAGGAGAAGCCAGGCCTGATTAGAGAGGATGGCTGTATGAAATAGAGGAGGAGAGAGGCCGGAGCCCAGAAGAATTAAACCGAGGAACCGAGAGAGAGACATCAAAAGGGAGATGGAATAATTCCTGCCGGTAGCCTAAAACAAAAAAAGTAGACCCGACCGCCGCTGATAGTCTCTGCCATTAACATGACTTGGTTTGGCCCACCGACTCACAGGTGGGGGACACCGTTCAGGTTCGCCTGCAGGACTTTCATGTAATGGGACTTAAATACAACACATGGATAGAAGACAATTAGAGGGTCCATAACGGCGTCCCGTCTCTGCCTGAAGTACAGACAGCACACATTATGACGACCGTTTTTCAAGACGCACCATATGTTCTTAAGATTTTTTTACCTTGCAGGTGTTAGCTGGTTCTCATTTCAGTATGTTACTAAATGACTTGGCCATTTCCTGGATTTTTATTTTTCTTGCAAAGTTAACGGTAATGCAGTCGCACAACTTGTGTTGTGTTCAAAGACACGTCGATCTCCCGAATGTGAGACTCTGCTGCAATGACAAAGCTTCGCTGTCGGAAATTCAAACCAGGAAGAATATGATTCTTGTGTTAAAAGAAGTTGAGTGTGTATATATACTATATATATATATATATATATATATATATATATATATATATATATATATATATATATATATATATATATATATATATAGGGCAACAAACATTAATAAAGCTTGAGAGTCTAACCACGCTAACGGCTACTTAGCGCTCTTTTGAGTTAAATACTATAATCGGGATTCTGACTAGCAAATGTTAGCATTTCCCTAACACCCAGGACAATAATAAGAAAGAATAGTTGACAAAAGCAGATTCTTTGTCTCTAAAAAATATATGAATATGTTGTAAAGAAACCAAAAAACACAAGAACTAAACCAGAAACCATCAAAGCCTCATCAAATCGTGAGTCAACAGTCAGGATTCATCCCATGGGGAGCATGCATGTCAAGATTTCAAGCCATTCGATCCCATAGTTGTATATTTATCTGGAACCAAGTGTGAAACCGACATCGTCGCTAAAAAGCTCGCCACAACTGTCAGAAGTAAATCCAACACTTTGTTCCCTAGAACGGTTTGCTTCCTTCAAAATCACTTCCAAGTGTCTTCAAGTGTTTCTTTTTTATAAATCTGTGAAAACCAAACGAATGCCTGGAAGGTAAAAAAAAATCAATGTAAAAATATGCTTTGGAAAATGGTAAGTATGATTAATTAAAAGGTGAATTCACGGAAAACCAGCGGTATTATAAAAGGTGCTGATCAACCTTAAGAGGAGCTCCTTCCTTCCCTCCTTCCTTCCTTCCCCTCCCGTCATCTCTCAGCCGTTTTTCCCTGGCGCCCTCAATGCTCCCCCCTCCCCCATCATCATCCCTCTGCTTCAGTGCTAATAAGGAGAAGTAGAACGATCTCTGTATCGCTGCCACATCTCATCAGCCAAACCATGCCTCAAAGAAAAAAAAAAGAAAAACCCCAACACACTGTGCACGGAGCGAGGAGGGTGATATGAAGAAAGGGTCGGCGTGGAGGGTAGATGGTGCAGCACGGCTGATCACATCTAATAAATAGCCGAGATGAGAAGTCCCCCTGTAGATACTCGCCACCAAAAAACTCATAAAGTCTTGTCCATTGTGCTGCTGTACAAACAACAATCTAATCACTGCCGTCCTTACATCTCTATTCTAGATATTCAACTACAAAAATGGGCAAGTTTTGAGACTGAAATCTGAGTATGCAAATCTGCAAACATCACAAAACGGAGAGAAACCTAAAAAACAGATCAGGCCAGGAGATGATTTCAATCACATCAAGTATGGGAGAAAAAGAGTTTATGCTTTAAACACAATGAGATGTTTGTTTCTATGGAACCGACGGCAGAGCAACACAGGAGGGAGAGCAACCGACGGCCTTAAAAGGGAAATACTGGAGCAGAAGATGAAGTTACGGAACATTGTCTTCAAACCTGGAGAGTAAACGGACGTCTCCATGGAGCTCAAATATCACACTGCGATAGATCCCTTCACCCAGCGGTGCCACGTGGAACGTGCACGGGAATCAGTGACTTCATGTTACGTTTGAGTGTAAAAAATGCTGTAAATTATTGAAATATATTCACACTAATGCTTACTTTTCCTTCTGGGCATCCTGCTGTTTAACTAGTATCTGTTCTTTGGGGGGGGTGTTTATATTGCATTCCAACAGAGCATGAATAAAGATTTTCATTTTGGCATAAATGTTTATACTTTAGCTCACGTATTGTTGTTATGAATGGATACAAAATAATAAAAAATAAAAACATCATTACTGGAGAAGTCACGGATTGTGGAACAAATGGGATTCATTAGAAAAACAAAATGGAAATTACCTGTTGATGTTGGAGTGTGTGTGTGTGTGTGTGTGTGTGTGTGCACAAGGCAGCTAATACACGTTTTGGATCATTTAAAGTTTGGGCTCAATAATTTGAGTATTGTTAGGGGGGGGGGGGGGGGGGTGATGATGTGAGGTGAGTCTACAACATTAGTAATTTCCCCGATCGATGAGTTGTTTCATCCTCGGGGTTGAGAAGGGGGGAGGCAAACTCTCCATCCTTCCCCCTCCTCATCTTTCTGCCTCCCCCCCCCCGTGGTCTCTCTTCCCTGGAGGCTGGCCGGCTGGTATTACCGAGCTTACAGCCGGCAGCTCTTCCTGCGTGGGTCACATCGGGCTCCACGGAGACGACCGGAGGGCCGAGAGGAAATGAAATTTTTTCCCCTCACTATGGCGCGGAGGCTCGTCATTCAACACATCGACAGGAAAAAAAAGGCTGCAGCTCTCCTCGTGCCAAGTGCTCATCGTGAAGAAGCGATGGGTCCGACCGGAGGGCGTCTTGCAGCAGAGTGTCATCAGCATGCAAACATCATGTTTGCAGACTTTTGCATTATTCCCTGTTGTGTTCTGTCTGACTTGTTTTTCAGTTAAAAGCTACGTTCCATCCTCACAGCCCTATAACGCATCTTTGATTATTTCATTTTGCCCACTTTAACATGATATTAAGTCTCACAAACTCACTTTTTACAAGGTCACATGACACAATAATCATGATTTTCTTTTTTAGCACAGCGATGCTTGGAGCTAAATGCGAACATTATGAGGGTGTTGCATGCTGAGGCTGAAGCTGAGGTCATTATATCTGCAGGTATTTTGTCATAAACCTAAAGTGCTGCAGGTGGGATGTGGCACCCCCGGGGGTCTCGCTGAGATGGACTCCTCCGGGGGTGGAAACAGGAAACGTGACCACAAAACTGGGATGGAAAAGCTCGCCATCGTGAACTCAACCTGAGGTGAGACTACGAGACAATAGAGGGAAATAATTGTTTTGTGTTGCGTAACATCATTATTACCAGACTGTATTAATCCAATATGACGAGTGTGTTGGTTTATCATTCCATTTGATAAAATGTGGAGTATCATTATTTATTCTTTTTTCCTGTTTCAACTTTATTTCTTTGCCACGGGCATCTCGACGTATATGAAGGCGTATGAATCCCATGAAAGTGAGACTGAAAGTGAGAGACGGAGATGATGTAATCTCAGAGCCAACAGAGACGTCCAGTGTCGAGCTGGATGATTATCTTTGCAGCCGAGCGCCATATGCAGTACGGAAGAAAAAACATACCGGAGAGCAATATCTTGTCAAATTAAAAAATAAAATAACACTGATCCCTGTTTAATGTGAAGGGTATTGACAAGCGGCTAGCGTGTTATGAAAGGAGAGAACTGATTCTCTCAACGTCACGTCAGAAAGAAAAAAAAAGCCCAGAGGAATACAGAAGAACCCTTCGTGTCATGTTAGTAAATCATCACATCACATTATGTTCGCCTGTTCACCACAGCTGTGGTGACGAGCATCGCTGCCCACCGATGATTAATAATATGCCGATCTGCCACCGAGAATGTAGAGACACATATTTCACGGCCTTATGCAGCTTTGTAAGTTCACCTGGAGGAGCAGTATTAAAAAACCAAACACCGCCCTCCTCTGGCCAGTTATCATAAGAATAATCCTCCGAATTAGAGCGCAATCTTCCCGAAGGAGGCCGGAGCGCCGAAGAGGCTCGATCAATAACGCCGAGGCGTCGCTTTCTTTCCATGACAGAAAGGTTTTTATGTTTTGTTATTGTTACCTTGGAGCTTCTGATCATGCTGTTTGGGTGTGTGGACTGAACAGCATGTCCCAGCGGGGGAGGGGGGGAGACGGTCTGAGGTCATGACCTTCCAGCAGGAAATGTTATGATCGGACTTTTCATTTGTTTGTCCGGCAGGTGACAGAGAATATCTGTCATTGTCTAATTGTCCTATCTGAACGGTCTATTCGTACTTATTGTTTGTTTTGTATTCTATTGGTTGTTTTGTATTCACTGTACGGTGTCGTTGAGTAAAATGTATTATTATTATTACTATTTATTTGTTTTAATTTCAAAGCACCACCACTTGCTAACACTTGAGCTAACACTATGCTTACGCTACATATAACTTAGGCGTACATGCAGAAAGGCCCGCTGGTCAGATTCAAACCCGGGGCCGCTGCAGTGATGCCTCAGCCTCACACGGGGCACCAACTCCACCACTGAGCCATCCTGTCGCCCCCGTTGCTCCTGCTTTTAAGTGAATAACTGACCCGTGACCAGGTGTTTGCGTATATAATGTTATGGTTTGTGTGGCGACGCAGGGCGTGACTGGCCTCGCTCGCCAACACCGCGACCATAACGACATCCCTCCAGAGAGCTTGAAGCGACGAAGCGTGACGCAGAGATGAAGCAAGAACAAAGACGGGAGGGAAACAAGGGAGAGGGAGCGAGTGTGCAACGGAGCACAATATTGGCGGGTGTAATTATCCGGTGATGGGTGATAAAAATGACACGGGAAGTTGAGGAGGTGTTGCATACTAATGCCCATTCCGAACGCCGCAATCTGCAACTTTTTAACAACAGCCAGCTGCAATTAAGAGGCCGTCGCCCACCTGCACACGGCCGATTAAACACGACGCACATCAGGAGAACCTCTGGGACGGCAAAGTCACGGCTGCGACGTTCACCTCCCGTTCACCCCGGCTCGGCGGAGGAGAGGGCGCCCGAGCCCTTATCGTTACTTTCCAACGCGGCGGCCATGCAGAAATCCACCGTGGCGCCGACACAATTTGATTCTGACTCATGGATTTATATCTCTATTACTCTATTAAAAAAACGAGCAGGGAGACAATAAGGACCACGTTACAGGATTTTCCACTGCTGGAGTAAATGTGCTCCTAAATATAACCCACTGCTGTCAGCGGAGACCACGCCCAAGATGACAATGCATGAATAAAAAACTTGTATTGGAAATCAATAAAGCATGCAACCGTGGGCCATGTGTATATAAAGTATCTGTGCAGCAGCAGCAGAAGATGGTAGATAGATAGATAGATAGATAGATAGATAGATAGATAGATAGATAGATAGATAGATAGATAGATAGATAGATAGATAGATAGATAGATAGATAGATAGATAGATAGATAGATAGATAGATAGATAACATTAATTCCTCTGGTTTACAACGGTCCAAAAGCTCATGTTAGCCTCTCCTTCAAAAGGCAACAAGAACTATATTCAGTATTTACAGCCCTGCCAAGATGAAATTAAAAGGAATGTTTCATGTTGTTTGCTTTTCTTGAACGCAAGGTCTCTCTCTCTCTCTGTCTCTCTGTCTCTGTCTCTCTTATGATGGCTCATGATAAGCAAGCTTGAAATATCATCCCCATTGCCGGCGAGCAGAAAAGCAGCCAGAAAGAGAGACCAAGAGGTGAGAGCGAAAGCAAAAAAAAAAAAACGTTTTAGCGAGGATTAATTAATTGAAGGTAATTAAGGAGGTGGCCGTCTCTCCGGGGAGCAGAGGAGAGCCCCCCCTCTCCATCAATCAGCAGCTATCAGTCCCAAGACTTAACTGGCAGAGCGGCAGTACAGTGTGGATAGACATCACTTCTTAAGCACCGATCATTCATCACTCCGCCGGGACGAGATAAAGTCAAAGAGAGTTTTCGGAGCTCCGCTTGATGAGATCCCAGCAAGAAAAACTAAATTGAGGCACGCAGTGTTGCGGCAGAACGACGACGTCGACGATGCTTTCAAAGCAAACAGTTATTTCTGACTTCACAAGGACGACAAGACGTCGACTTCCTGACAAAATATATCGCTTGTTCATGAGATTTTTTTGGAGCTTGAGTTAGATTCATCAGTATTGTCAAACTTCTTTCATTATTGAGTCATGGACATTTCGTTTCCTCAGTAAATCAGTTTGGTCTATAAAATAGCAGAAAACAGTAAAAAAAAAAAAAAAAAGTCACATTTAAATCTGCTTAAAATTTTTTGTCCAGCCAGCCAACAGACCAAAACCCAAAGATATTAGATTTACTATTATATTGAACAGCGAAAACAGCATATCTTCTCATTATTGTCATTTATGATTGAAAAAATGAAAACTAGCTTGTTATGTAAATGTTTGTAGATAGATAGAAGCTCTAAGCTTCTTTTCACCCCCCCCCCCCCCAATCCCACGTCTCCCACTCTGACGTTACACGGGGGTAAAAATGCCAGCGTTTGATTTTCTGTCAAAGTAAAAGTGAAATCCTGACTTTCCCGGACGGACGGGAGATGATTTGAGTCCAGCGGCCCCCGCTGTCAGGGTAGACTTAGCTCCTACTGTGGTAGACTAATCTGGGTGCGCCTGCAGGGCTGCAGACGGCCGTGGATGTACCAGGCCTCTGTGCTGCATCGGTATGCCATGCAGCACCGCGGGGGGATACATGTAAGGGATTAGCTTGAGTTAAAAATGTAATACAGGCTCGGTGCAGCGAGAGGAAATCACCTCTCTGTCTGCTCTTTGTCTGCAGCTGTGGGGGGGTCAACAGTTCAAGGCAGCTGAGGAACAGCTAACCTAATGTCTCAGCAACATGATGGTCTACATATTGTTTGGTTACCGCGGAGACTACAAACAGGAGGAGGTCGCGGTGCTCACCTTGGCCTTGCCGGTGCTCTGCAGGATGTGGACCAGCGCGCACGCCATCTCCTCCTTGTTCTTGACGCTAATCCCGGGCTCGAGCACCGAGCACAGCAGCATGTAGTTGTTGGTGGTGTACTCGGCGAACTCCTTGTACATCTCCATGGGGAGGATGTTCATGCTCTGGTAGCGCGCCTTGATCCGGATCATGGGCCCGGAGGTCTTGCCCTTGGGAGGGTTGGGCGTGCTGACCGGGTACCACTTCTCCACGAACTGCCGCCCGGTCACCGCGGCGACGGGGATGTTGACGAGCCCGATGTAATTGTTCTTGTCCTTCTTCTTCTTCTTGTCCGAGTCCTTGTAGAGGTGCGCCGTGACGCTCTTGACTGCCGGCAGGTTGTTGAACTCGAAGTGCTCGCCCCAGAAGACGTTGTCGGTCTTGAGCTTGCAGGTGGTGCGGGCGTAGAGCGAGTCATCCAGGCACAGCTCGCAGAAGTATTTCTTTTTGGCCGGCAGGTCCTTGGCCTCGATGATCCAGAGCCTCAGCAGGTTCTCCACCCGGCGACTGTTGTCCTGGAGACGAGGACAGGAAGTGGTTTTAGTGAGGAACAACAACAACGTTAAAAGTGATCATTTCAGCGGGAGGACAAAGTAACTAACCTGCCACTAAGTCACGAATTTGCCACTTTAGAAACTCGCAAATTCCGTGAGTTTGTTATGATGCTAACAATTTATGCTAGCTAACTTCCCATGAATGTACGTTTGCTTATTTTTCTAATTAATACATCACAATGTGTGACAACGCCTCATTGAGGTCCTTAGGGTGATGGATGTTGATGGTTATTGTTGGTATTATTTATTTGAGGCCAAAGTGTCATCTTATGGGTGTTTGTTGATCGGGAGGTCGGGCTAAGATGCTAGCGGTAGCTTTCACTTGTCATATATTGATATAAACAAGTTGCTTGATTTCGCTAAGACCGAATGTTTGCCGTTGCTATGACAACAAGTGACAGCTACTTGATAAACTTGCAAATTAGGGACTTTTTTTCTCAGGATATTGCCCCCCCTTCTCTCAGCTCTGTTTTTTTTCCTACAGTGGCCCTAATACGCTGTCATACTAACCTAAGAAATAATCCAGTAAAACCAACAATAAGTCAAACGTCTGCGGAAATATACTGACGACCATTCAAACGCCTCAAACCCTGGTTTTGAAGTTCCTCCATTATAAACGGCAAAAACATTCTTGAGAGCGCTTCAATCACGTCACGGAGGCGATTTAAAAGCCTTTTTTCCTCTCCTGCAGTTTGGTCTTCTTTTTTTTTTGTTTAAAGAGCTAAGAAATCTCACTCCTACATTATTTCACAAAGTGCTAACCCATTCTTATGTCATCAATTGATTTTTAGTTGCCGAGAGCGGGGCATATTTTTGTCCCATTATTCAGATTGCCTTAAAAAACTACCTTCTGAAGATGAAGAGAGGGAACATAGAGCTAATAATTACGTTATCAGAGAGAATACACGGAGCTGCTCATAATCACAAGGACAGCATGGACGTCTGGATTATCAGAGTTTTAGAAAAGTTCAACAGTATCTGGATGCGTTTCACACATGAAATTCATATTTTTACATCATTCCGTGGCTCTAAATTCATCACGATCCTGATCCGATGGTATTTTTGTGGGTCCCGAGGATCATATATGAGGATTTCCCCCATTTTTAGGCAGAACTGTAGAAACTTCTTTTCTACAGACTCGGCTACAATCGCCTGCACGTAACATCTATATCTTCACATTTTCTTTTTTCCTTTTTGCAAGCGTAATGCCTGAAACCTTCACAGTAGAAGTTCTTCCTCCTGGAGATTTAGAGCTCAGTTAAATAACACCTTTTCACCGCCGTTATCAATTTTCCAAATCCCCCCTCAGTTGACAGCGAAATGACTCCCCTACTGTAAATCAAGGTTATCTACCCCTTCAATTAGGAATTAAGCGTGGTGTTATGTCACACGGAAGTGTATTTACAATCAAACACCAGCCTGCAAAGATGATACCTCTGTAAATGGCCTATTATCATAATTATCCATAATTACTCTGCTTATACGTGATGCTGACTTGTGTGGGGTTTTAGCATTTAGACCACCTCATTTCATTTACATTGACTGCATCTCTGGCAGGTATGTGGCAACGATGTATATGTATGTGTTGCCCTTTTTAACTTTTTATTTATTTTGTTTGTGTAGCTGACCATATTTATATTATTATTATTAATGTTATTATGTTATATCCTGCTGTCAAAAGTACTTTGTAAACTGTTGTTTTTAAAGATGTTATATAAATAAAGTTCTTCTTCTTCTTCTCCTCATCGTAGCTCATTACAGAGTTTACGTTCTTTAGGAGTCAGAATATGTTTCCAATAAACACAATGAATGGCTTCAAACATATTTCTTATTTATCATGTTGCTTGTCCTCCATATGTTGGATAAACTGAGTTTGGTGAGTCTAGTCTGTACTAGTCAGCCAGTAGTAGGCGTTTAAGTGAAAAATCTAATTAATACAACTCCGGAGACTTCCTCATCTAGTTCCAAAGAATATCGGTATCTGGCTCCAGCTTTATAGCTGCCAAAAAAGCCCACATTGCGCTGCATCTAATCTCTCTAAATGATGGAATACTTAGAAACGCAGAGCAAAGACTGAGGGACAGAAATAACAACATGACTGCAGCGTTATTAGGGAACTTTTGTTTTTACTCCAAACTTTTAAATAGCGAGTGATTCACTAAATAATGAAATAATGGATTGTGTGTCTGCGACCACAGCTGTGTGTATCAGGCCTGCAGATTGGGGGTCTCGGTGTTCGCCCCCCCCCCTGCCTCTTCGTCCTCCTGCTTTGTGCCGGGGCAGGAAGGGCACAGCTGGATGTCGACATATCGGATCGCATTGTTTTGTGCGGGGTTACGACACAGCGTCACCACAGCGCGGAGCTCAGCTCGGCTTTAGAGCGGTCGCCGTGGCAACGTGCGGTTTGGGATTGGGACACAAAGTTTACGCTGTCTAGCCCCGCCTCCCGTGTGTTTACCTTGTTGGGTTGCACCGCTCTCCTCAGGTTCTCCATCCATTTGTCTCTCTCGGCTGATGAGCGGCAGGAAAAACATTTGCTTCCCGTGGAGGTGGTGACCTGCCGTCGCATCACAGAGGGAGGAAGAAAAATCACGTTACAATCAAACAGCATGCAGAATGTTCTTTTTGCTAAACTTAGTTCTAAAACACGGCTTTGTCTCCGACGGTGATGAAGCTTATGGAGAGGCTGAGGATGACTCGGCATTGTGGAGGGATGACTGAAGGGTGTGAATGGACAGAGGAGAGAGAGATGGCTGCCTGGCAGGCTGCATGATGACTGCATCATTAAAAATGAACAGTAGGGGGTGGGGACAGGATTATGTAATGAGCCGGATAATAAAGATTTGTTGAGATTCCTGGTCTCCATTGTGGTAGACAGTCTAATGTGGGAATCCATGATTGAACCTGAACGCTCCCTCGCTGCAGCTGCATGTATGTGTTGGTGCACATGTGAATCCACAGTAATGAGAGGGAATGTAATTATTCCTTTTATTCTCACAAACCAGATAATTGGAACCACGGTCCCTCGCTTTCAATAGAGGGAACCCATGGTTATAAATGTCACATTTCTGCCTTCTTTTTCATATCTGCTTTTTTTAAATGGCAAAAACAATCATTATAAAAATAATGGATAATACAAATAATGGGTCGTTGCAGCCCTTGTTGCCGTGGAGAAAAAGGTGCAAATCAGAATCGTAGCAAACTCTGTTATAACTGGGAATAATAACAAACAGCATCATCGCTCGAGTTGACCCAAATATTTGGAAAGCAAGCTGATTAACACTGCGGAGTGATTTATCAGGCGTCTACAGAGCAGCATCTTTAGCTTCTGCTGGGTATTTGTACGGCAGCCGGGAACACAACATTAACATATTCCACCTTTATTAAGATGCTGTGTGACCCTGACCCGATATCATCTCTCCTTTTAAGCAGCTGACTGCTCCATTTCATCCACTGGCTCAGATTTTTCTCTCTGAAAAAAGCTTCCTGCTGCAGCAACAGCAGCGAAACATTAACTGTGTAAAACCAAAACAATGAGCTCAAAGTCACTAAATCAGCCTGTGGAGATGACTGCAGAGTCGACATGGGACGATATGAAGATATCAGGTCAAGATTATCCTGGCCCGAAATGAATGAGATTCACGATATTATCCCGATAATTATCAAAAATATACTTGAAATTCTTAAAATGGCACTTAAACATAAGTAAAGTACATAAGGAAGTACTTTACATTTAGTGAAGAAACATATTTTAACATAACAGATTAGACACATTAGACTTTTTTAGTGAAAAATAAAATAAATACACATTCTTATCAAAACTACTTACTAACAAACGGCAGTTTCCTTTTAATCACATGACTTTTCTGCCATGATAGTGAACTAGACAGCTTTTTCACTCATGATGATATTCATGATTATCCCGGTAATGAAATTTGAGTTAAATCTTACAGTTTGGTAATAATTATCTGGGGGGGGGGGGGGTTATGATTTTGAACCAGAATTTCATGTCCTTTCTTGTAGTTTTTTGTGTACTAGTGATTTAGAAGTGCTCCAAATGCCACTCAACAAATACCGCCGGTGCAGAAAACGAGCTTTTCACGGATGCCTGAAACACCTCGGTACAGTAGGAACCCCACAGGGCCGGTACAGTAGTGTGTGGTGGTTTACCTCGAAACAGTAGTCCTGCCCCAGGATGCTGCTGTGAACGGGCTTGATGACCACCTCGTCCTCCATACTTAGGTCCAGGGCTTCCACAGCGCTACTGGGGCTGAGCAATGACTCATGGGAGCGAGACTCCTTCAGCCTTGGCATCAGATGAGATCTAAGAGAGGGAGGGAGACAGGAAGAGAGAACTGAGTCACCGTGCCGAGACGGAGAGAGAGAGGGAGCATATGTGTTAGCGGGCGTTCGTGGCGAGTGTGAATGGAGAGAGCGAGAGGATGACGCCGACTCCTCGCTTACGACTTCAAAACAGCGACGGATCAGCGTGAACGTCGCAAACGACCCGCTAGAAATAGGAAGCAATTCACGTTATTGATTATCATTAATGGGTGGGGGTGGGGGGGGCTGAATTTACCCAACACACACGTCCCACACAAACTGACAGGAGCTCAGAGAGCGCTTTACAAAGTGCTCGATATTCTGACAGCGACGACCCTCCAAGCCCTTTTCACGGCCGTTTCCCAGCCGGAGAAGATTAGCAGACAAAGTAAAGAGCTTTCCACTGTTTGCCGTTTGATGTCGCCCTACTTTCTGCTGTTTTTATAAGAGTTAGTTAGTGAACGGCTGTCACCGGGGGGGCGGTGAGCGAATGTGCGTCTCCTCCAGTGTATATCAGCCACACCATCAAGCTCGTTATTGAACCGCACATTTAGCCCTCCTAACATTCAATTAAAACCCGTTTTGTTCAAGTATGCGTTCGTCCAACGTGTCAGAAAGTGAAGTAACACTTCCCATGATGCCCCGTCCCCTTACTAAATATGCTTATTATCATCTGTTTGCAGTGTAATTAAAGTTATACAACAATCACAGTATGTCATAATGATTAATCACATCAATCCTTCTTTATAATTGCTGATATTAATGTATTGTGTAATATGTAATGGTGTATAATCAAAATTATAATGATGATAAGTTACTCTATGTGGGCGTTTATGCTTTGTTCTTGCATTTATATAAATAAATAGATACTTGTATTGAGATTTTTGCACTTTATTTGAAGCTATGAAACGTCCACAGAGATTCACTTTTAATCGCACCATAATAATGATCATAATAATTTACAATTTGTGTGTGTTGTGATCGCTCATAAAGCATCATGAATATGGATCTCGTGTTATTTTGTTCTACTAACCATCAAACCTGACTCATGTTCCCGTCGGCCTCACAGCGATAAGAGGATGAAGAGCTAAATGTGCTGGTGAGACAGGGGCGAGCGACACAAACCCCCCCACCCCGCTTGTGTAATGAGTGAGAACATTCTGGTAATAGTGCCCTCTGTGGAGAGCTTACACGCTAATCCCACATATGTGTGCGACTCTTCTGTGGACTACGAAATCAAAAAGGGGGCATTCTGGGGGAAAAAGCAGCAGCCGTAATGACAGCTTAGTGGCCCTTTGTACAGTCGGCCAGCTTTGTTGTCAAATCCACTGTCCAATGTGAAGTGGATAATTATCTGAACTCTCTCTCCATCTCTTTTTTTCCATCCCTTCCTCACACACACACACACACACACACAGAGAGACACATTTCATCGGCATGGAATAATACAAATAAAACACAATAAAAACTACAAATGCCTCAAGGATAGCTTTGAATGTGAGAATCTAGTTTTAGGAGCTGCGAGTCTTTTTTTTCTTTCTATTCAAAGCACAGCTGCAGAGGAAGTGTGTTTTGCACCTAGCTCTGCTTTGTGATTGGCTGTCTGGGTACCGGGCAGAACAGGGAGCGAGTCAAGTGAGAGGAGAGGAGGGAGAAACGAGGGGGGGGGGGGAGTTTTGTGGTGGGATGTGCCTTTAAGGGACAGGTGAAACTCATGTTGACCGTCCCCAAAAAACCTGCAGGAGACCGGAAACATCCCTAGTAGCATAAACGTGGAACATTTAGACCAATAGGAAGAGAGTAATAATCTGCATGTTTGCAGCAAAGAGAGGAATGCATGAAAAAAAGAGAGGATATTATCGATTTTATGCTGCCATTATGTTTTTTTTTTCTCTCTCAGCATATCATATTAGCACATTAGTGTCAGTGGAAATGGTGGGAGACTGCGACAGCATTGGCGAATAATAAAGCCGCCTGTCATCTGTATTAAATTGTACTGTAACGTGTAATTTAGAGCCCTATTGTAAGCCGCTTTGTAATAATGACAGGGGGGAAAAAGTGTCTGGCATGTGAGATCTGCTTGTAACTTCTAGATCTATACATTTTACAAATAACAGCTTGGTTTTTGTTCACAAAAAAAGCCACGGTATCCTCCTTTCTCTCCCTCCGCAACGTCGTCTATTCTCAGCAAAACGTCCTTGTTTGTCCTTCATAATCCTCCAACACTCCGCCTCCATTTTTCCTCCCATCATGTCTTTCTCTCATCCAGTGTTTACCTGAAGAGTGTGTGTGTGTGTGTGTGTGTGTTATGTTTGAAGGAGTCCTTCAGACAAATCTTTCCATCACGCTCGCTCCTCTGTTTATCCATCTCACTGTGTTTATCGGCCTTCTCCCGTTTCGCGGCCAACGATCAATACGTCCACCTCTTGGTCGCGTGGGGCGGCATTCGTGGGCGGGGGGGGGGGGGACTTAAATATTTCAGACAGTGTGCAGGAGATACTCGGAGGCTGTGATGGTTCAGAAACTCGCAGTAGTTCTCCTACGCAGACACACAACTCTATAAAGCCCTGTAGTAAAATACATAATTGAAAAGGTCGTGCCATAAAAAACCCAGCCTTTGTGAGAGCGTGTCAGGACTACAGGAGGCCGTATTGTACTGTTTCTCGTATACATAACTGTGTGAAATGCTGACAGACACTTTGATACAAAAAATAAAGTTTGCACAAGACTTTTTTTTTTTAAATGTGACTCGACGGGGTTTCATCATCGATCGAGCTCCAGCGGCTCTGCACACGATGGCACCCCCTCGCTGGTTCCCATCTCGATGGCATTTAGGTTTTTATTGTTTTTTTTTTTTTATGAATGATTTTTTCCCCCCCTTTCTTCTGATCCCTCCCTCCCCCCCGTGGTGTTTTAATCAGGTGCTCTAGTCATAAAGCAGGGCTGGCATGAATCAAAGTCGCCCCAGTCTAGACTCAAACAGCAAATGGCAGCACAGCAGGGAAACAGAATGAGGCACAGCACAATATTAGTATTAAAAAAATCTGTTTCTGTCTGCTCTTTCTTTTTTGATACGCCAACTTCTCCAGCTCAGTCGAGCGTAGGACATTTTTTTTGTAGAAATATATAGATTTTTGGGGGCATTTATGCTCAGGTTTTTATGCACAAATAATAGAAACGTAAAGTCTGAAATGAGAAAGGATGACGAGTGAAAACCTGTTACATACTGTATATCTTTTTAATCTGAACACCTCCTTTGCCTGCTGACGGTTCCATTCCCGACTGGAGAATTGATGTCACTGTGTCAGGCCAGCGTGTCTGACACATGCACTCGGCCCTGCTGGCGTTCAATAGAAACCCAGTTAGGAGTAAGAGCAGAGTAGGACTCGCTAGTAATGGATTCTGTGAGTGCGTGTCTGGGCTGCACTCACTGCATCCTGTAAAAAAGAGAGTTCATCTGATAGCCTGTCTGGGATCTGATATGGTCTGAAAACCTATGGCCCATATAGGCGTCGGAGCACTTAAGACTTCTAACACAGTGACCTGATGGCGAGCTGGCGTGCGCCCGCCAGGGTTTCGTGGCCGATAGCTCAAGATAGGCTGAGCTGATGTAACTGCAACACTAGCAGCTATTTCACTGCAGTCATCATGTGAAATGTGTTAATATTCACTTGAGGAATCATAAGATATCATGAGAAATCCCAACGCTTAACCTCGAAGTACTTTTCTCAAGCGAAGCCTCCATTTAAAGCCTGGTGTTAGCTCTCCTTGCTAATAGTGTTTCCTGTGTTTTGCACAGCTTCTTTTTTCTTCTTCCCTGCTTTGCTGTTAGACCGGCATTTACAACGATCAATACTGCTTTCCACAGGCGACCGCTCGTTAATAATGCTCTCTAGCAAACAGACACAGGAGAAGCGAGTGTGCAAGTAGGCGTGCATATTAACAGGTAGACGCAGGTGAAAGCACTCGGCTCACATTTTTTTTTTTACGACGTGCACCTGAGGTAGTGGGCTGGAAGAAAAACATTGGTACACGTGAGGTACTGTAATATTATACGCTATCAATTTGTAGTTAAATGCGATTGTAAATGGAAATGCCTTTCCCACTGTACTGAAACTCATACTTTTTCATATATTTCGTGGATAATATCTGATGTGTCCTTTTATACGATGCCAGTTTTCCAAAAATGAGAAAGAAAATCACAATATATCACCTCCTTTATAGTGCCAATATCACAATATATTGAATGCTAACGCCTGCTTTGCCAGATTCCTAACAATAAACAACTCTTTTTTACACAAAAGTGTCAGATCAATAAATTGGGTGTAAAACTTATTACATAACGAATAAAGATGCTTCCATGCAGAGCATCGATGGTTGGAGGATGAAAATGCTGGCTCTGCCTCTTTTGTATCACCACAAATAGAAAAGTGGTTCTTCGTATGAAAATATAAAAGTACGCGTCAAGTGGAATCGTCGACGCTCGGCAAACCCTCTGGATGTGAAACCAGCTGAGATGGCTTGTCACGTTATTGCAGCGCGCTGGTTAGACGAGTGGCTTGTAATCATGTACTTAAGATGAGCTTGCAATACGCACAGCTTTCATCATATTTATATCCCTGTATGGTTGTGAAATTCATTACCTTCTCACAGCTGGCTCGGCTCGAAAACCACGGAGCCGGCCAGCGACATGCAACCACTCCGTGAGCACCTGGGCTCCCTGAACCCCCAACATCAAAGCTGGGAAAACCATTAACGACACACACACACACACACACACACACACACACACACACACACCACTCGGAATTATCCCAACCTTGATTAGGAAACACGCTGCAGCGGCCGGACAAATGGGCCATTATTCATGCAACCGAGCCTCACACAATA
The DNA here is from genome assembly GCA_029853015.1 of Chelidonichthys spinosus. Classification (NCBI taxonomy): domain Eukaryota; kingdom Metazoa; phylum Chordata; class Actinopteri; order Perciformes; family Triglidae; genus Chelidonichthys; species Chelidonichthys spinosus. The sequence continues at coordinate 17,383,975 of CM056840.1, forward strand.
AAGCGACCATTATTCCCACTGCTTTGTTTCGCTGAGTCAGCGGAAAAGGGCCGCAGGCTGTGACGAAACGACGCCCGGTCGCAGGGTCTGAGCGCTCGCTTGATCCGAGCGGATGTGGTAAGGTCTCTTCTCGCCGCTCGGCGGGAGGATGCTGAAATCGGCGTCAGAATGCTTTTTTTTAATGCCGATTCATGCTTCTATTTCGTTATGCAGTAAACCGATGGTGTTTTGTGTGTTTTTGCAACCTGCCATCTGTCAATTTTCATCTGCACCGGAGTGCACAGTTGCATGATGGGTAGCGGGAGAAAACAAGACAAGCAAAAAGACGGCGAGAGGCAGGAGGAAGAGGAGGAAGAAGAAGAGGAGAAGAAGAGGAAGAGGAAGAGGAGGAAGACAATGGAACGAGATGGGGGGGGTGTCCTGTCAGATACTGCTGGTGCAGAACGGGGCGTGGGAGCTGGACCCGCTGACATGTGGCTACAGACCTCGAGCGCAAAAAAAAACAAAAAAAACCCCACACCAATCAGGGAAGATCCGGTCAACAGAACCTGTCAAGTCGGGCGGAGGAAGAGGAAGAGGAGATGACCACTGGGGACGCAGAAGTGAGTGAAGTGAGCTGGAGATGCAGCAGCTAATGTGACAGACCCCCCCCCCCCCCCCCCCCCCCCCCCCCCCCCACCACCACCACCACCACACCAAGTTCCTTTGCTAATAACCCCTGGAGGGGAAAGTTCTACACATCACATTGAATGACCCCCCCCCCCCCCCCCTTGTGCTCATCCACCCGTGAGCTCCTGTGCGTCCTGATTGGCTGCCTCCTCCGACCATTAAGACAGACAGATGAAAAAGAAAACGTGCATTTAACCAGATGGGTGTCATACATGAGCGAGCACAGTCCACATCGGTCCACATACATAGTGTACCTTAAGAGAGCCAGCAGGTCTAATGCACACAAGACAAAAGGGAGATTATGGTGGAAAGAGGGGAGTCACTTCCCCCCCTCCCAGCGATGGGGGGGGGGCATCGCTGCACCAAGCGAGAGGGGATATAAAACCATGGTGTGACCACCTTTAGAAGACAAACAAGAAGCAGAGCTGGAGATGTAGAGGAGGAGGGCAAGGAGGACCTTTCATCTGCAGGAGGAAGGAGGCTGTTTTTAGTATCTAAATGATGAAATCCTCCTGGAGTCTGTTTTAGGAGTGGGGGGGGGGGGGGGGGCTCAGAGCTCAGACAGGTTGGCTGGTAACTGAGATCAGGTGGTTTTATGAACACAACTGTTTTGGGACCCCCCCCCCCCCCCCGCTAGGCTACGAGGGGTAATTCAGGGTAACATCTGCTTCGCCTCTCCAAAAAAAAAACCCCGTTTGGAGGTTCGGCTCTGAGGTCATCGGCCAGAACAGCTGGCCGCAAATACAAGCCGCTGTACGAGATCTCACCAGCAGCTGCAGCCGCGCCGCACGCCAGCTACCAACCGTCATCGGGGATTTTTTTATTTTAACAAACATTTTTGGACTCTGTTTTAAAGGCCAAAAAGTCATCAGAGCGTTTTATTATTATTATTATTATTATTATTATTATTATTATTATGTAGCTTGTAGAGCACGAGGCTCTGTTACAGCGATATGTTTGTTTCCATTCACGGAGAGGGGGACAGCCACAAACATGACATCTGCAATGGCAGAGAATGCATAATGAGGTCAAAGGTCGCACTAATGAGTAACTGCTTAAGTAGCAGCTATGCTCAGAGGAAGGGGGGGAGGGGGGGGGGGGTCTACAGTCATACTAATGACTATTGGCCATCTGGAAACTCACCACCAGTGAGATATGATCGCTATATTGATTTGAACAAATGCACTTTACGGGACGTGAGGTATGAATATGACTGTACAACAACAATTCTTTAGTCATGCACCCCCCCCCCCCCCCTTCTAATTGATTACTCTGGACTGATTGATCTGGACCAGTAGGTCAGCGATCTATATATTTATAGAAAACCAGATCAATGGTTAAATGAATGGAGTTTGTGGCAAAAAAAAACCAGCATAATAAATGTTTTTGTTTAACTTTTTATATCAATAACTCAAGTGTGAAGTTATGTGCTTGCACTGGATTTTCTCATAAGGTGAAATCAATATAGCCTTATGGATTATTTATCGTTCTCATTAGGAGTATTCTGTATTAATCATTATTAAAAAATGTGTGCCAGAAACCGCATTTCAGAATGCACAGGGGCGAAATTAATGACAAAACAATATTTTCAAATGTGAATAATTGGCTGTAGATAAACGTAAAAAAAAAAATGTCATCAAATGTGTGTTATAGCGGCTTCTTTTAAGTGCCGGTTCAATCTCTGCATTCATCCAAACGGCGAGGAAATGAATCATCTCCGAATGAATCAGATTTGCTGAGATATTCCTGTTTGTGATAATTATAGGCTCTTTTTTGTTAGAAAAACCAGCCAACTTTACCAATAAAATAACCTTGACAGTTTTGGGGGCTGATTCATTATTTTTAAAACCTCAGAAAAAAAAAAAACACTCCCGACAAAAGAAACCCCTTTTTTCTTTATGATTCAAATTACATATGACCACCGTTCCTGCTTAGCACACTCATTAATTCTGCACTAAAACACGCCAAGTGTGGTGATATAGTTATCACCAAAAAGACAGGGGAGAGTGAAAACGTTGGCCCCTAATTGAGTCAACGTCTGCCCAATTAACTGACTTCTCATCTGGCTTCAGGCCAGCGATCCTTAATGTTGAACCCTGCGGGCGGCGAGCTGCCAGAGAGAGAACCTGACTTCACTCCACGACGGCGGAGGAGGAGGTTTCCTCAGAGTCCGTTAGCTATCAGGCTATAAAACACCATTACTCATTACACACTATGTTAGGAGTCTCACACACACACACACACACACACACACACACACACACACACACGTGTTGCACTCAGAGGTTAACATCTCCCACTTGTTATTCCTCATTAGCCATTATTGATTTGTCATTTCATTGCAACAACATTATTATGCTTTAATCACAGATGTTCACTCTGTATGTCTCACCTGTGAGGAGACTTAAAGCATGCCAAGGTCATGGAGTGTGTGTGTGTGTGTGTGTGATCATGATACAGCTGTATTTGTGTGTGTTTGTGTGGCAAAAAAACGCATTAAAACACAAAAGCATATTTTTAGCACGAACTGAGAAGAAAATATAAATTAGTTACAAGCCAGGAAGCTTTTTCTTTTGAACTCTTGCATAACTGTTAAGTGCTTAGGGAAGTGATAACAGAGGCGATGAGGAAGTGTGTGTGTGTGTTTTCACTTCTGGACCTGAATATCCCAACGCCCCCTGTGGCACTGGACAAAGAAAGAGTCAAACGCTCAAGTTCACGAAAGAGGGGGGGAAAAAAAGAAAAAGAAAAGAGGGCAGAGGCTTTTCTTCCCACGCAACACTGGAAAACAACATCTAACCTGCTTCTCTGCAAACACTTCTCTTCCCTACTCCACTGTGTGTGTGTTTTATTTAAGTTACATTGGAGTTAACACCAGCTTCAGACAGGTGAAGAAGCACATAATTGGCGCTAAATTGTGAATACCGAGATCTCATTTGGGCTCTGAAGCCGAGAGTCGCCTTTGGCGCTGAATAGTTTCCATGTTTCAAGTCTCAACGTGTCCTTGTGTTCCCTCCCAGCACCTTTCCCTCTCCCTGACTATTCAGATGTCTTCTCTCCTTTCTGAACCTTTCCTTATGTCCAGAAACAGAAAAGTTGAAGCCATGTAGAGCCCTGGGCGGATGCACAACCAGAGATTTCCAAAAAAGCAGCTGTGCTGTAACAATCCCCGGTAAACTAGCACACCCATAAATAAAGTATGAAAAAGGAAAGACTTACGATCTACTGAATATGTGAAACATGGTCCAGCAGAACCTCTCCAAGCTGGATCCTCAGAACGCACCGCTCTCCCTTTGGGTCGCATTCCTTTACCAGCGGCTCACGGCAGAGCGTTTTTCCGGACTATTTTTGAGTCTCTGGGAACGTGGCTCCAGCCTCTGCCCTCTGAGTTACACCACACCGCTCCCAAAGGATGTCTGTAGCTGCAAACACACCCCTCGCTCTGCATCCCATTTAAAAAGACAGCGCAGCTATTTCACAAAAGCAGCACGCCCACAGTCCAGAGTCAACGCTGTGTCGTTACATCTCCCGTCTATCCACTACTAGCATGTAAAGCTGATAAAGTATCCCATCCAGGGGGCACATTAGTGCTCATTTAATGTTATTTTTTAATCCCCTTGGACACCGCCATACTAAATCTCCATAACTGGATATGTAGCTTATAGTTCTGCTGTGGTATTTGCATAATAATCATCACAAAGTTGTTTTCCAGATAAGAAACGCTGCCAAAATAAGGTCTAAGGTACAATAAAGGACGGTGCTGACTCCCACTATCTTTGTTTTTAACAGAAGGACAACGAATTACACCAAAAAAAGAGGTGAAAGAGCTGACAGCCTGTTATGAAGTTATTTAGGTGCTGAGCCTTTTTTTTCAGTCCCTAGGATACACAGTTCTTCTATCATCATCAGATCTGTCTCCCCTGCTTTTTCTCACACTGACATAGACCCCGAGTTGGCAGCCAGGAAGTCAGCCTCCCTCCTCCTCCTCCTCCTCCTCCTCCTACCATGTGTCCCTGTAGCAGAAAACAAAGGCTCGGCCTTCAGCAACACACTCTGTGGGAAAATGCTAGAGCCCTTGGCCGGAGAGATGGACTCCAGGAAAAAAAAAAAAAAAGAAAAGAAAAGGAACGAGGGGAGGAAGGCGAGGAGAAAAAAAAAAAGGAGAAAATGAGGCCAGCCAGGTTTAAAGGAGGAGACTCGCTGCCAGATGGATTGAATGTTTTCACATAGCTGGCGACCCGGCGAGGGAAGACTGATGTCACAGCTCAGACATGCTGCTGTTTCAGCTCCAACACGATAATAATAAAAAAAAATAGCATCTCCTGTGAAATAATGACATGGAAACAGGTCCAGTTGAGCATTATTAAAAATGGGAACTGTACCGGAGCCAGCAGCCGAGGACCGTCTACCTCAACAATGGAGTTCATTGTGAACCGTACAGCCAAAAAAAAAAAAAGAAAGAAAAGGTCTGCGCACCCCATTACAGACGGACCGTTCCTCCAGCCCCAAAACAATTTAAGGATCATTTGGGGGAGGTGAAAACCGGAGGAGGTTTAATGTACTCGTTCTCCCCGATGCAATGGATTACGGTTGCTTGCTCTTATCGCGGGTAAACAGACCTGCACGCCTTGCTGTTTCTGGAGAATGGCTGGGTAAAGGTTAACTACAAAGCCGAGGCGAAAAAAGCTCAGAGACTAAACACTCAGGGGGGATTTCCTCATTCCTCTGGTCTGGGTCGCGATAATATCATACCTCACAGGGTTGTTTTGGAGTGCCACCGCTACCGAAGCTAGCCAAGCTCGGCTATCCGTGGAAGTCTGTCGGTTAATCACTGTGGCGGGAGAGGAACGCAGGAAAAGCATTTATTCCCCATGAATAATTAACAAGAGTCACCTGACTGCATGTGTTTACGTTCGGCATGTGTGTATCTGCAGAGACAGTATCCATGCACACACACACACACACACACACAGTAGTGATTGTGCATGTCCAATCTCGCCAAGGAGTGTGTGTGGGTGGAGTATACGGTCATGAGCCAAGTGTACAGCAGCAGACAGACGGGGTCACGGCTCCCTCGACTGTCTGTCTGCCTGTCTGTCTGTCTGCCTGTCTGCAGGCGATCCCTGAGAGCACCACCCGTCTGCACGGAGGTAAAGAGAGCGAGGGAGGATGATCAGGTGGATGCAGGCCATTCCTGGCAGGCCTCCACAAGTCTGCATTGCAGGGCGGTGGGTGGCGGATGGTTAGAGAGAGAGAGAGAGAGAGAGACAAGTAGGTGTTGATCGAGGGCAGAGAAGGATGGAGACACACTGACGGAGCAAAGGGAACTCACGTCAACAATCCGGTGACTCAAGAAGGAAGGATTCGGATATCACAGCGGCGACGAGGAGGGCGGTCCAAGAATAAGACGCGTTAATGCCGCTGCCATTTAGATGCTAAATGTGAACGCTAATCTCTGCCGTGTAGAGCTGGGCGACAAGATGATATATATATATATATATATATATATATATATATACTCAATACTATACTCGGTCATCGCTGGCAACGTTTCAAAGTGTCAACAACCTCGACGTCATACGGAGACGGCGTCTCTCTGTCTGGCAGCCGGAGAGGAAATGATAAGCAATAGATGCATTAGATCCCTCCCTCCATCTCTCCGTAGCCTGCCCTCCATTTCAGTTCATTTCTGCAAAGCAGCTTAAATGTAGAGAGAGACAGACAGAGAGACAGAGTGAGAGAGAGAGAGAGAGAGAGAGAGAGAGACAGGCGCACGAGTGGCATCGGCTCTTCTCTGTTTGTTTGTGTTGAAGAAATATATATATATAGACGGAGATAAAAGAGGAAGTACTGAAAGAGACCTTTAGGAACGATGCTGGAGAGGCTCTCATGTCGTTCTGACTCTGCAGCACGGCCTTCAGGGCAAGGGGGAGAGAGGGAGAGAGAGAGGTAGGGAGAGAGTGAATAAGCGATTCAATTATTGACAATGCAGAACGCCGGCCCATCGTGTGCATATGCTCCTCTTTCATCCTCTCCCAGGCCGGAGTCCAGGAGCTCCAGAATAATGCTTCCTCCTCCAGCCGCCTCGCAGTCGCAGAAGCCAAGCGAGGTCGGAGTCGGGATTCAAAAAAACGGCAATTTACAGACGTCACAACATTTCAAAGAACTCATTGAAGACAAGTCCTTGGAATTTCAGACCGTTGAAGGCAAACGTCATTCTCCGAATCCTTTTTTTCACATCATCACTCGGACTAAAACAAATCGCATGTTCATAATATTCTATTCAACGTTGCAAATCCTGCACATTGGATGCAATTAGTGGATTGCGACTAAGCGTTTAGTCGATCTGATGGCAGCTGCAAACTCTACATCCTCCAATATAAATAAGCTAAAAACAGGAAGTGAGGGCACTTGAGGGAAAACTGAAAAAAGATGAACTGTAACTATAAGTGTTGAAACACTGGCAGGATAAAATGACTTTTGTCAAGCTATTAATCCAGTCCATCCTTTACGTTTCCGAAAAAAATCACAAAATTTGGAGAAAATTATTATCTGGACTTCAACAACACATTCAAAAATGAAAAATGCATGAAATAAGATGACTATTTATGGACAATAATAGACAAAATAGTCCCGAACAAACACCTTTGCTTGCGCGGATGTGTATCTGTGTGGTCATGACTGAGTGTTGTTGATTAACTGTGGCTGTCCCTCCACCCCCTCCCCCCTGTGAACTACCAATGGTTCGGACCTCTTGACCCCCCAGTGGAGCGGTCCATGGGTGCGGCATTGACCCGCTCCTCCCCCCCGCCCATGTGTCTGATCAAATGCCCTGCTCCACTTCACCGGCTCTCTGCAAAATCAATGGACAACGCGGTGATGATCTATGACAGAGTAATTACACCCAGACAGAACAATGAAGAGACGGGGAGGAAGTGGTGGAGAGATACTGCACAAAGCTAAGCTCCACCATCGATTCTTCCCTGCCGCACAGATACATCAAGACCATTATTAGATATTTATATCATAACACGCCGGGGTTTCATTCCGTACAGTGCGTTACATAAGTCCCGTCCGAGAGCCGGAGTCCTATCAATATTGCATAAGAGGTTTAGCCACTCAGAATAAACTAGTACACACAAATGAATGGAAACTTTGCTTCCCTTTCTTTGTCATATCTCCCACCTCACACTCATCGCTCCCTCATGGTTTAAAAGCTGTGGAAATGACTAACAACTCTTATTTCTTGCCGTGTCGGGGGTTTTAGGGTCAGCTAAAACTGGTGCTGGAAAACATATCTGCATGCATTACGTGCACATAAACCCACATTTGATCATGAGGGGGAAAAAAAACTCGCTCGGAGCCTTACATGTAGAAGTAAACGTCGGTTTTGTTCTCGAGGGCTCAACAGCAGGCTCCGATCAAGAGGACCACCAGCTGAGCTCTCACTCCGAACCCCCCCATCTGCACACTGCAGTAAACAAGCCGTGCAGAGCCATCGAGCCATTATCTACGTGTTTACGAAGCCACAGATGAGCTCGACGGCTTCACGGGAGGAAAAATAAATGTTTGCTTGAATGCTGCAACTCAACTCCGCCTCCTTAATGTGTCAAGGACGTTTATGTGTCGCTGACAGCCCCTTAATAAGACACATTAAAGGGGCATAACTCAACTAACTGGAATAACTTATAGTCGATGGATGTTTGCAGACTGCTTTAATGCATGTAAGAGCCGTGCACAGTGTGTTTCACGCCCGACTGTTGAACTGGATATGGTGCATTAACTGGACCGCGGATGTTTGTAGGGGGAAATAAATCAATCACATCATCGTCGGGAAGCAGATATATAATAAACTCCCCGAAGCCTGAAGGAAATGATGACTAACCACCAGAGATTAGCCACCTCCGCTCCTGTCAGACGTTACAACGCATCCACGACCAAAAAATGAGCTGTTGCTCTCCCAAACTCTCCCATCCACGAGACACACAACTCTCCTGTTCTCCTTTTTTAGCCACTAATTGCCTCCAACATCCACTTGCAGCAGCCAAAAAAAAAAAAAGAATGAGCCGGCTGACCTCACAGCTTGGATCGGTCATCTGATTTGTGTTAGCTGGCTGCCCTCCGTCACAAAGGCCAGCTTTGTGTGAATGTTGCTACGTTTAAATAATAAAAAAAAAAACACTGTATCTGCAGGTTTATATATGTACACACATGCAAGCATATATATATATATATATCCCACCGCTCTGAATGAAAGCCCCATGAGAGTTAAAAAGCAATTACATAATAATGACTGAGCAACCTGAATGTACGCAGGATGTAGTAGAGAGAGTGTGTGCTCTCCTTTGCATTGTCACCGATGGAGAGAAGCAAAGAGGAGGAGGAGGAGGAGGAGCGGCACAGCTGGACGGCAACACAGAGGCAGAGGAGCGTAAACATTCTCAATGAAGCATCCTCGCTTCGTCCACATTTCCCATTCCTCGCCCCACACAGAAAACAAATAAATGGATAACCTCCGAGTGCATGAAACCCCGACGCACACAAAGGACGGAGAGTGAAAACGTAGAGACTCACCAGGCATTGTCAGAATTCCACAGAACAACCAAGGAGGCGGCCGAGAGAGAAGCCGGGGCTGAGCCGGAATAAGAGGAGAGGAAAAAAAGAAGAAGAGGGATGGATGGATGAGGGGTAGAGGCAATCTTTTAAAGCTCCATTTTGGTCACCCCTCCTCCTCCTCCTCCTGCTGCTCCTGCTGCTGCTGCTGCTGCTGCCGACGCAGACTGCTGCTCACCTCCTTTACTTGTGCTTTCTCTTCCTGCTTTCCGCCGCCCGGTCCTCCCGCTGCTGCTTTAAGACGAGGGGTGGAGAATCGGCGCTACAATGCTCTCCCTCTCTCTCGCTGCTGCTGCTCCCTCTCCTCCTCTCGTTCTCCCACCCTCCTCTCTCGAGCATGCCCTACTTCCTGTGTTGCCTCTGGAATGGGACACACTCTCTCTCCTCCTCTCGCCGTTTTCCTTCATCCGGCATGAATGAATTCCCCCCCCCCCCCCCCCCGGTGGAATCGACTTTGGATTTGGGAACGATGAAGAGCGGGTTCCCTCTCGTACTATCTCCAGATAGACCCACTCCCTCTCACTGTCAGTGATTGACTGCACCTCCCATTTCTGTCTCCTTGCGCAGGGAGGAGCCTGCATATTGTGTGCGAAGGGGGGGGGGGGGGTTGACATTTATGTGTGTGTGGTGCAGCCTACTTTGGCCCTGCCCCCCCCTTGTGTGGCTCCAGTGGGAGTGTGTGTGCTCTTTGTCCTGTCAACTCTGGTGCGAGGTGTGCTGCCTTTCCTGTCAGCCACTACTACTACTGCTGCTGCCTCTGTGCTCTCTGCTTGGGACTGGGACTGGGGGGGGGGGCAGGACTCAGCTGGGAGACTACAGGACTCACGCTGGCGTTTAACATTATAAAACACATGAGCCTGGAGCTTCGCTTTGGCAAAGTGACTTGGCTGACTGGGGGCCAGCCAAAGGTTTGGTTGGTTGGCTGGTGGCGAGACTGGAATGTGGGCGGGAGGGGGTTCTGCCACGCTCCATTAGAGCTGGGATCGGTTAGACTGGCAAGAGGAGGATACCGGGCCGAGTTCAAGGCTATTTCTAGAGCTGGCAGAAGGTGGGATGAAAGGGGGGTAAAGGACGGGCACCGATAAGGCAGGGCCCGCTAATCTGCACTCCCTGCACGTCTGCGGTGATGTCATCCAACATGACATCACCCCTCACCCCCTTTACTTTCCCGGACAACATGACACACACATGGAACCAAATGACCACACAATGGGGCGTGGAGGAGAGTGAGTTAACACCCGCTCTACACAAAAAGGGCAGAAGGCACATTGTTCGGATTAAAATGACCTGATGGTAAAAAAAAGTGGCCACCTGTTTCCTCCAGAAGCCGATGAATCCGTCTCCCTTAAAGATTCTAGTGATTAGAATTACACTCTATTTTTGGTCAGAATCTTTTTTAAACGTTATAAATTCAGACGGTAAGTATTTGATGATTTGATGAAGAACGGTTACATCATTCCTACCCCCCCCAAAAAAAAGCCAATCTCAGCACGGCCTGTTGTGGATCATCCTTATTGTTACACGTTAGGTGCAATCCTGTGCAACTGCTCTGCAACGACACGGCGGGTGATTAAACTCGGAGGCACATTCTGAATGCAAATTGCATTAAATAATCAAAGAAAAAGTACTTCCTTTGGTTGGTTTACTCCATACTTAAATA